>JABFEA020000085.1:1042248-1055327 GCA_019775915.2 Cyphomyrus plagiostoma
ACACATGTAGAGTTGGGGCAGAGACTCGGTCCCTTGTCCCAGAGGTGTGAAGCAGCAGTGCTTAACCAGAGCGCCACAGCGCCCCCTACAGGGACCCACTGCCAGTCTCCGCATTTCTCTCTAACGTGTCTCCCATATTGAGACACACTTGTGAGACACAAGCTTTACATACTACTGTCAGTTTTAAGATAAAATTACTATTTAAAATAAACATTAAAAAGCACTGTTTATTAGGTTAGCAAATATTTTTTTTAATATTTATTTTAGCACAATGACAAAAAGGCCTTTTAAAATAATTCAATGAATAGATAAAAGCCACACCTTAAATACACTCAATATATCATTTACTCTTCAGTGCTGTCACATCAAAATAATAATAAAACAGCATACACTGCAATAACAACCAGTAAATGGATAATCATTTTTTTTTCTTAAACATTTTTAACAGTCACTGCATCATAGACTTCAAATGTCACTCCACTGCAGCCGTGTGACAAACCAGTGAAGGTGGGACAGACTAGTTTCTTAACCTCAAATAGAAAACCAGACTGATCTGTTATTATTCTTGAAAAACGGCAGCAATGACGTTGGAGCTGTTTGTCCATTAATGAGATCTGACGTTTCGCCATTAGATTCAGTCAGATATTTTTCAAGGGAATTTACACATTTTCCTGCCATTTGTGTATTTCTAACTTTCTCAGGTTTACAGGTCATGCTTCCAACCACAGAAATCCCCCCAAAAGAAAGTGCATTTCTTTTCATCTGCATGTAACCTAGAAAAATATAAGTAAGAGAAATCCCTGCTGTCCGCAGCCGAGCACTGACACGTCTGCCGATCACTGCAATACACAATGGTGAAGGTGAGAACTGGGCCCCAAACTCGAGCCGGCATCTCTCAAGCTAAACTTCACACTATTTCATGATGCTGTGATGTTGTTGAGAACAGGTGCCACTACAAAAACAGGAATCTAAATGTTGTACTTTTACAGTTCACAATTCAGGAACCACAGCAAATCGCTCTATGTTTGTGATTGAACAGATAAAACCCAAGTTTAAAGCCAGAGTCTCACACCAGGGAATATCAATTCCATAATTTAACTTGTACTGTTATTTTCGTTACAGTGTGGATTAGTTACATTTTTTTCAAATTTCTTCTTCAAAGTGGCAAAGCTTGTTATTGCACATGGCAAAATGTTTCATATAAACATCGGCTCTTTATTCAACCTTCAAATCTCAATCAGATAAAGGCAGAAGTTAAGAGAGATGTGTTGGCAAAGATTAGATTAGAGAAGTTCTTACATACTGTTCCCTGATCACGATAGATTCTTCGTCACATTTGCTCTCAGTTCAATCTGCACTTCAAATACATAACTGAAAACAGTAATGCACTACAGTAATAATGCCAGTGTGATTTCCAAATGTGAGCATTTGCCACCTTGCAGATCTGACATCAGACATCATCCTATGGCCGTGCATTGATCTTGGCCCCAAGACACCAGTATTTAATTTGTTTCTTTGATCGATAAGTTCATGCCATTACACAGCTATGCAGTGGTGCACAGGCTGGTCCCTGCAAAATCGTAATTTTGTAGAGAAGCATTAGTATGTATTAAAGCAATAACAATCCATGTTGTATATAACTTTCCCAGAAAAAATAAATATATGTATGTATATATCCATCCATCCATTATCCAAACCGCTTATCCTACTGGGTCGCGGGTATGTATATATATATATATATATATAAATATATGTATATATGTATGTGCTAGGTTGTCTGTTCATTTTCCAGTTGGATTGTGAATGATTTCAGTGCTCAGTGTAATTTCTAATACCCCAGGTCAACTTCGAAACTCACAAGGAGATCTGGGCGAATTCTCCAGGCAAATCTCAGTATTCTGGAAATCATACACATACGAATGTTGAGTTTCATGTATAGGAAATACAGCACAGCAATGTGAATGAACTTACTGAGTCACTAATGGTCTCATTGCTTACCATTTAAATGTAAACATCCTTCAATCCACAACTGAAATACATACAGCAAAAAAAAACATTTAATTTCCACAACAGAACATATTAAATCATTTGACTTCAGTAGTTATTTGCAACAATAACGACAACAACAAGAGCAACAAAAAGACTTGGTTCTACATGAAATCATTTCTTGAAAAGGAATGTTTCCCAACAAGGAAGTTCATCCCATTCAATTGTTTCCACCATGTATGAAATTATGAGATTAAATATTTAAATGTAATAAATAATAGTCAAATATTAAAATAAAGTCACAATATGTACACTATATAACTTAAGGACAGAAAATATTCACAGGAACTGCAAAATTTTGACATGGGGGTAAAATCTAAGCAATAAAGTTTTATTCATTCAAGCAACTTTTGAATTAATTCCTTTAGCATTTGTAGTAACAGTTTAGAGTAGAATGTCATCACAGACACTGTGTGACATCACACTCCAAATTTTCTAATGGCTTTAACTGTTATCTAAACAATGCATCTCTCTCTGATCATATGATGTACTGTCAGTGGCAGACTCCAGATTTCTTTCTAAAATTGTTAGTAATCTAATCTAATGCCATGGTTTAAACGCTGTGGTCTGGCAAATGACCACCAGGACTCATTCATTAACTTTAAACAGCAGCTGGTAATTATAGGTCTGCTTCATACCGTACTGTGCTGTAAACAGAATTTTAATTTTAAATAATCCAGTAGTATACAGCTTGATTTAGGTTACAAGTTAAACTAAATGAATACAGTCCTAATTCTCGTGTGGAGTTGTACTGCACCCTTACTGTTCCTGTCTGCACCAGCTCTTCATTCAGGCAGTCATACACTACTAACACACACTGTAACAGTCAGGATTTTTGGCCAGGAATAACATTCTCGAGACGTCACATCTAACAGCAGCACTAACACTTCAGACCGCAGGTTGATTTGGCCCCTGCTCACCTACAAACACAATCATTTAGGCATTCTGGTACTACTTCTCAGAGATCAGAGTACGCCATGCTGTAATACTGGCTTAGAACCCTCTACCACCACATCTGTCAGCTTTAAAGCGTCTGATCATATTTAAAAATGAAGTTTTCCATGCCAGCAACTCTTAATGTCCACTCACACGCTGGTCCGCCTGCCGTGGGAATATCGCACTACTCCCTCACTACTGCCGTTTCCAGTCCAATCCACGCCTTCCTCACACGTCACCTCCCAACACGACCCAACATCATCGCACCATCCAATTCTTTCGATTGTGTAGACATATCGATTCCTCCAAAATCACATACCTTTTCTTAAACTATTGCTACTGTTTTACAGAGATATTTACTGAGATGAGCCAACTGGGTTGTGCCAATGTTTGGGAAGTTCAGCCTCTGCCCAGAGATATTTGTATTTCAGTTAGTGATTAGATACTAAAGGGATTCAGATGTCATGTGGATGGTCACTGATTTTGTTAAAACTCAGAAACCTGCAAAAACTAATTAAGCATCACAATTATCTACTCCAAATGTATCCAAAAAGCACATTTTTCCTGAATTCACCCAAACCATCCAATCTCCATCCCTCACAAACACCAGTAGCTCTGCCCTACATTCATAGACACCCTGTGGACATGCAGCCTTCCTTCCTCCACAGAAACCATCAACGCTCTGTGATCCCGCCCTCACTGACTGTAGCGGGCAGTGACAGACAGTATATACCTGCACGAAGCAGCCCGCCGATAGACAGGAGAGCAGGGCAAAAAGCCAGGGCTGCAATTCCAGTGTAGCGTTTGATTAAATGGGCTGGCAATGACCCGGAAAACAAGAGCAACACCAGAACAACAAGCAAAGGCTCAATTAAACGGGCCGGTAATGAAACCGATTAGAAACTATATTTTCCATTTGAATCCATGAAGTCCATTGGTTCAGTTTCTCTAAGGCATTTGCATAGAATATTTCAGTCCACCACTATATTCAAGCAACTATTTTTTTCCACATTATGCTTGCTAGAAACAAAAATCATTCCGAAATTACACAGAATAAAAAAAATCTTTTTAAAAAAAATGATCTTGGTCCTATAAGCAAAGAATATCATGGGCTTGGTCCTATAAGCAAAGAATATGAAGGCTATTGCCTTGAATTGCAGAGCCTGGTTAAAACAGGAGGGGGTGCACGATACAAACAGTTCTACGTCAACACAGTGAAAACAAGCCTGAAAAATCCACCAGAGGGCGCCATTTCCTTAAATTTTTTCAGTGAGCAATCAAGAAAAAAAGCACACAGCCTCTCTGGAGATTTCCACGAGGTGTTATAAGTAAAGCATTTTACTGCTTCATGCTTCAGAGTGAGGCAATATTTTTGCACAAATTTTACAACTGAAATGTTATATCGATCAGCCGAGGCACTGCAACTAATTTTGCCAACCTATATTAAAAATACATGTATTATATTTTTATACAGTTTAAAATTAATCAGGTGTAAATGTGTCTAAGAAAATGGACAACAGCCTGTATTATAACCCAGTTAAACATGCAGGACCATTTTTCTCCGGAAAAAATATAGTCCTAAGAAAACACGTTTCCTTTTGTTTTTGGTACAAATTCTTACCAGAACATTCTACCACCTTAACTATCTCTATGAAAACCACTATATTATTTTGTATAGCACTGCAACAGACTACCAAGACTTGGCAAATAGGTCATATATGAGGATAATATTTTAACTACTAAACACAGAAGCATCAGTCAATCTTCCAGTTTTCATTGTGAAGACAAAAAGGAATACATTTGTAAAAACATTATAGGTCTTTGATATACAATTCAAAAATATTTTTAAAGGGATATCAATATTTTGAAATATTTTCACCTAAATCTCTATTTAATACTATCATATATTGAACCTTAACTTTTCCCAAAGTTATTAATACTGTCCTAAACAAACCCTCATTTTTCAAATGGAACAGATGGAAAATTTGACCTAAATGAAAGCATCACAGATATCAGACAAATGTATAGTTTGGCAAACTTTTGCTACCAGAAGGTAGATTTGGGAGTTAAAATACTATTTTCAAACATTTGAAAGATGACACAAGCTCTGACGCATCATCTGTCACCATGTTTCTTCCCATTCCTCATGCATCTGGAATCCTCTCTGTTCTCACAGATGTGGAAAACAGAGGCTTGCGTGCTCTGTGATTGGTTGGTGGGAGAGTCCATGTTGTATTTCATTGGGTGGGAGGGTAGACTGGTGCGACCGGGTTGCTGAGCTATACGGGTAGCACTGACGACTGCATCATATCTGATAGGTCAGGGGCGGTGACCTCATGCTTTCTTGGGGGGTGGAGCTAGCTTGATGATCTCATCCTCTGATGGCTGGCGAATGATATCTAGAAAGAGACAACAGATCAGTCGTTCCTTAGATATATGCCGCAGGGGAGGGACCCAGGAATACAGGAAGTGAGTGATAAAAGCGCACCCTTGTACTTCTTGGCAGAGGGGATGCGCGTCAGCTTGGTGTCGATCTCGTCATCTTCGGAAATCTTCAGCACTGTGGTGCGGTACTCGATGACCCGCGTCAGCAGGTCGGGGCGTCGTGAGATCTCGAAGATGTGCTCGATGTAACAGAGGTTATCTACAGAATGGCAGCATGGGAGAGGGCAAAGAAGGGCGATTACCTTCAGCCAATACCGCTGCCCTGTTTTCCTGTACTGATCATTACTACTACAAAATGAGCACAATGGCAGAAGCAATGGCAAGAAAATCAACAGTGCCTTCTTTTCAAGTATAAAATCAGAATATAAACTTAATTGCTTTAGAGTTTTTAGGTACCCCCTGGCCAGGATAAGTATCTAGATGATATGAGAAGATGGAAGAATTATATTAATCCAGAGACCAACAATCTCTGTGTGGAGTCTGCACATTTTCTCCATGTTTCATGCTAGTCCTTATGTTTGGCTAATATCCCATCCAAGGCACATATTGGCCTATTTCTTCTGCTTCTTGGTTGTGTGACACTTTGTGGTTTCTTGCAACACTTGTGCTTGTGTGTCTTTGTACTCGGTGTCTCTCACCTTGGGAAAGCTTGTCATTCTTCTCCAGGTAGTGGAACCACTCCTTGGAGGAGGTGATAGCATTGCTCTGCTCCTCTGGAATGTCCTCCTTACAAGCAGACTTGAGCTGGTCCAGGTCTTCATTGGTGATGTTCTCAGACAGGTCACTAAGCAAAACACTGTACTCCGACATGTCCTGTAAATGGGGACATCCCAACGTCAACACCAGCAGGTTTACAGATGTTTGGACATAAACAGTGAATTTATACCATTTTCCTTCTTTATATGCTAATAACACCAATTCCATTAAACGCTGCCTTAATACCACAAAACATTACATTAAAATAAATAAAAAACATCTTAGTTTCCATATTCAAACACGACAGTTATTATGGAAAGTTAGTAAACTTTCCTTTTTTTTAACCAAAATCAACCGAATGCTGTTAAGGAGCATCTGGAAACCATGGCAAATTCAGATTGAGATGATCTGAGGCCAATCAGGATCATTTGGTCCGTAAGCTAATAGATCATGAAAAAGACCAAGTGACTGTCTACAGCAGGGGTGGCCGATCTTATCTGCAAAGAGCCGCTGTGTATGCGGGTTTTCGCTGCAACTCCCTAATTATATTACTAATTAGAGGACTGATTGGCTGAAGAGTCATCACACCTGGGTTTGAACATCTGACCTAAAGGTTATCCCAAAAACCTGCACACACACTGGTCCTTTGCAGATGAGATTGGCCACCCCAGGTCTACAGTGTGTAGAGAAAGCAGATATGATCCAACACCTGCATCATGAAATCATAATTACTCACCCAAGCATTTGCAGCTTTACTGGCAGTGTTTCAAAAGCAATTATTTAAGGCAACTCAAAGCCTTTTGAAAGGTTCACAGAATAAAGTTACATTTTCCCTTGAAACTGGCATTTTGCATTCTAGGAAAACTTCCATAAATGGAAGTCACTGAAATTGCATCCAGTGACAAATACCTTGTAAAATGTGACAAGCAGGATCAAACTGGATTTATTTATAATGATCCTTTTGTTTGCCAGTAACAGATTTTGAAAGACTAATGATGACACGTCATTGGCTGGAAACTGAAATGACTGAATCATCTGCACATGCATTCAATGTGTTCATGCCAGAACAATAAAAACACCCAGACTGAGTTAACTCGCTTTTCACGACAGTCACGAACGCGGAGCACCAAAAGAACAGAGTGAGGGGGCTTCCTTTACAATAGCAAGAGAGGGACTTAAGCAGTAATAAAAAAGTCTTACATCAGCTGTAATTTTATCGCTGTTAAAATTTGCTTTAGCTTCCTACTCAGTTGAGAACCATGAACTAATTCAATTTGTTTTATGACCCCACATATTGGCTCTGTAATATAATTTCACTTTGCTTAGAGAACATTCTGTGTCATATTTAAAAGATCCAAAGTTAGCTTTAGCACATTCATTTGGCAGTTTATTTCAGTGTCACTATGTGAAACAAAGGTACAACATGTAGCACTATGCATGCATATTTTAAGGCAAAATGCAAATGCTATCCTCCACACAAAGCAGAGTGTTTGGTAATTCCTCTGCTTTGTGTTTTCAGTACCTTTCAGCTCATCTCATTTCTTCCCCTTTGTTTCTCCCTCCCATCCTGTTTGTTTTCTCTGTATTTGTCTCAGAGAAGTCTGCATGCTCTTTTGGGAAGTCACCGGTGTGTGTGTGTGTGTGTGTGTGTGTGTCTCCACTTTCTTTTTTGCTCTGACCGTGATACACAGCGTTCCGGAAAGCCTAATGTGCTAAAAGTGCCCCCCAAAAGCACCAGGTCCAGCTCTCCTCATCCATCTAACAGCCCTGTGAAGCCCACCCCGTCTCTAAAAACACATCACGGCCCTCTCTCCGCTATCACACGAGCTACCGAAATTCAGCAGCCGTGCCTCACACTCTCCAGGGTGACTTGGCTAGGGACAGGGAGTGAGGAAAAACAGTGACTTGGTCCAACCAAACGAACCAGACTAAGAGAAGAGACAGGACATACGCTGAGGCTTGCACCACTTATTGTTTATGAGTTCCGGAACTTTCGTGGCCTGCGACGCCGAAGTAATCCCCTCTCATCCGCCCTCTAGTGGACAACTACAGAAGGACAATTACTGGGAGCTTGGGTTACACCACATCTTGTCAATACAAAAACAGCCGCCAACACCTCACTGCAACTATAAAAAACTATAAAAATCTATAAAAAAAATCTATAGTCACATTCTTGATTCATTACAGATAGTCGCTGTTTTCCTTTAAAACCGCTATGCACCAGCTCTCAGATAAAGCCATAGACAGTGATGCCACATTGCAAGATATTATTCCACAACCTAGTGAATAGGTAGAGAAGATGCAATAAACATCACAGAAACTAATGCAGCATTAATACATTAGTTTGTTACAATACATTAGCAAACAGAGAGGAAAGTCTTCACTCTGTCTTGTACAAGCATACAAAATACATACACACCCCCACACATGCCCACACACATTGACAAATGTGGCAATACGGCTGCACAGTCGTACTCCCTTACACACCCACACTGCACAGAGCACGCAGCGAAGAGAGCCATGTTGGATTGAACAGAAGGCACGGCAGAAGGCATGCCATGGGACTACAGGGAAACCAACACCATAATGAGTCACTTTTATGTTTATCTTGATTAAATCTTTATTATATGCCCCGATGAAGAACCAAAATGCTAGCAATAAACTGATTGTTTGCAGAAGCCACTGCATGCTGGAGTAAATTTTTTATTAAAGCCCCATTTCTCCGTCAAACGCCAATCAAAAATTACACTTGGAACGTCGCTGAAACAAACAGGTTCTCCATTCACTCCGTTTCCACGAAGCGGCTCCCATATGACTTGTCTTGAGCATGTTTTGCCTTCCATCATTATGTCCATGTACTTTGCCGTTAAATAATGTGTGCAATGCACATGTGCCGTTTATCGCACTTATCGTACATCTTCGACTTTATCACACCAGCCCTCACCAGACTTGCCAGAATGGAAACAACAACTGGACTGGCTGTCGAGAGACAGCGCGTGTGAGACTGCGCAGGTGTAGCAGACTTTCAGAGAGAGGGAGAGGAGAATTTCAGATCTCGCTCTCCTGAGTTTGTAAGCCACTCCGCGCTCACAGACACAAAGAGGCCCCAGAAAGAGCCGTGCTCCTAGTGACCCCCACCCTCCACCCCCCGTTACCCATGCCACACACCCCACTCACCAGCCTGCCATCCAGTCTTAACACATAGCTGATGTTGTCATGGAAACCAGTTTTGCTTTTCAAACAGAACACAGTTGCCTAGCAACGGAAAGCAGCTCCCCCATCCAAAAAAAAAGACTAACATTGGGCCATAGGTTTGGGGGTAATATGCAAATGAGAAGCTGTAAGTAAAACTCCAAAGGTTAGGGTTTGGGGGCAGGACTTCAGAAAAAACAAGACAAATGGATATATGGCTGCATTCCTGGTAAAGGCTTGACCCTAAACCAGATATAAACCAAAACCTGGGTTCAGGACCTGACCTGACTCCATCCAGCTACCACAGCAGACCCAACCGAACTTAACCCTACCACTGGACCAGGACCGGCCTTGTGCCGTCCAGGATGACAATATAATCTACACGTTTTAGACCACTGAAAAGAGAGCAGTTGAATAAAACAGGGAGTCATTAAATTCAGAAAAAAAAATTTCACCCCAATAACACTGTTTATTGAGCATCACTATTTTCCATTTTGAAACAATCACACCAAACAAAAGCTGTGACATGAGCACCTGACAATGAAATGGAAAAGAAACACAGTACAAACGGAGTCTGGCTTGTTGACAAGCATATAAACACCATCAGGTTGATAAGATTCTCCTGTGACTAATGACCGAAGCCTGTTCCGCTGTGTGACTTGGAAGCTGTTGTATTAAATAACAGTCATCGACAAAAGAGCGCCATTGAAATGCATTAGCCATGCAGAACATATGAGAAACAGCACAGACCACTGGCAGTCTCGTCAGGCTGGGACATAAAAGCTGTTTACAAGAAGGACAATCAAAATCACAGGTCTGGCAGGAAACATCTGCCGTTTCCCTACGCCTCCTCCGTTTGGCTTCCTATCGCCGCTATTAACGCACAGATGTGACAACGGGGGGGCAACCACACTTCTTCTTTCCCATACAGATGTCAGACGTCACGCTCCACCCCAGGACCAGAGAACGGAGGAAGCGGCTTGCCCACTAACTCCTTCTTCGTCGAAACAGGAAGGTCAGAAGGTGATGATTCAGACAACGTGCTGTAGGAGAACCATCTCTTCGTGACATTTTTCACTTTCGGGGGCTGATTCACTGTACTCACAGCAGGAATCGACACCGGTGGGGTTGCCAGCCTCATGTCCTAGGCAGGCTCCCCAGCTGGCCGTCTGTCTTTCAAGCTGACCCCATCTCAGCCTTGTGGACTAATTAAAATCCAGGCCGTGGCCCCTGCAACTGATGCATGGCATTCTGGCACAACAACACATCACTTACGTGGGTGGCAAACGTGGGGGGCGGATGGTGAGCTGCCGCTGTACTGTAAAATGTCTCAAGATCTCCTGAAGAACATCATTACGCAACAAAAGTTACCACTTCTGTGAACAAAGCACTAAATAAAAAACAAACAATAATCACACTCCTTATGCTATTATGAATGAGCATTTGAGGTTCTTCTGTATAATAAGATCTATACTGAGAATGCATTAAGATGCAAAGACGTCTGATGTAGCCACAAAGCTTTGTTAGATCAGTAGAACAAAAACAGAGGCACCATCTCCCTCCATACACCATCCCTGCAAGTGCCCTTGTCATGCTCCTCACAACAAGGCTTCTTGAGTCTGTTGAAGAGACCGTGCAACTCTGGCGGAGGACCGCAAGTGCAGCCAGGTGTACACACACGGGCAAAATTGCCACTCAACTCTGGCTATGACATCACCCAATCGGCTCATCATCCAACCGGCTCCGCACACGGTGGAGCGCACAGAGGTTTTATGTCGCTTCAGCCATTCACTGCAGGGATTCGTTAAAGGAGGGCCCTGCCTTCATTAAAGTTAAAATGACTCCCCACCTCAACCAAGGAACCTGAAAATAAAGCACTGATTTATCCTAAAAACACTCTCACCATCACCATTCCCTTCAAATCCCTTGACCACATTTCCATAAACCACAGGATCGACTCAGCTAAAAATAATAGGCTGAAACTGAGTTTAATTGCTGGAAGCAACAGTGCTTGGTTTTACAGCTTGTCTATGACTGCCATTCTTCATTAGTGTGATATTTCGTATAGAAACACTTGGCCTTCGGGAAAAAAGCTAAATAATTGCTCAAGTTAAGCTATTTTCTGTACGAGCCCATTGACACTTTGAAACGCAAAACCAATTTTTAAATGGCTTGTAGAAAGTCTGCCAGAGATAATGAATTAACTCCACCTTGTGGGTACGGCCCCACCTCAAGCCACACACATGGGCATTACGCTTTGAAAGTGACCAGTACGAGGGGGTGCAGACACCGGGAGAGGGTGCGTGTTCCCTAGAGGCGTGCCTTTGGCTTTACTTATCCTCCATAGTACCCCTTAGCCTCTGCACTTTGCTTTTATGCGGAAGCCATTTTCAGGCATCGCTGTCTCGGCGTGTGAGCGAGCGGCCCGTTCTGATCGACACGGGATCACTGTGACGCCACGACGGCGACGAATCCAGAACCCAGAATCTATCGCGAAAAACACCGTCTACTCAGGGAAAGAGACTGTGGGGCAGAGAAGAACAGAGGCTGAACCTACTAAGGAGAGCAAACCCCTGTGTGTGAGACACATGACTGTCTCCATGACCAGGAGCACGTGCTCTATATCTGCTTATTTCCTGTTATTTTCTCTTCCCTCATGAAATTACAGCATCTCCCCACTGGGTTCACTTACTATCGCTCCTGTATCCTACCTCTTTCCATATTCTCGTATTCACCATTTCACGCTTAGCTCGTCGCAAAGTGCCCTTTGTTTTATGGGGGGGGGGTGCATTGGGGTTAAACACTCTCCCTTTCAGAATGCGGCGCTCGGAGCCAACACCCTATCAGACGGGCCGTCAGACGAGCCCATTTAGAGCACTGCAGGACGCACAAACGCCGTTCTGTTTACGCCAAGCTGGTGGGTACAGAGGGAGGCCGCGCCGTTCCACTTTGGCAGGGAAAACCGTGCTGTGCCACCATCCAGGGACATTCCAGGACTTTTAGTGCGGTACAGATTTCATCCTCAGACGGCACTGTGTCCACACTCAGACACAGCAGCTGGTATATCGGAGGCTGGACTTCTGTAGGGAGTGAGGCAGGACAGGCATGGAAGGGGTGTGTGAGTGCGCAACAAGCGTTACTACAGGCGCCGTCCAGAAAAGTGACTCTTTGCTGTGAGTGAGTAAAGTCTGAGTTGCATTCAGATTGTGTGTGTGTGTGTGTGTGTGAGGAGAGGAGGCTGTGTAGGTGTACGGAGTCAGCTTCCACCGTAGCCCCCTGCTAGAGACAGACAATGGGAAGCTTTCAGCCGCTCCGGTCCGTGGCTCTGGCCCACATAGAGAGCAGCTGCCGAGTCACCATTCCCCCGACTCCCTACACTCACATGGCCACCTGCTGGCCAAGCAGGGCTGCGCACCAGGAGGCAGGGATGGGCGTGCATCAGAGACACAGAGAAAGAGCTCACTGCAATTACAGGGCACAGACACAGCCTAGATCTGCCTCTGTGAGAGAGTGTGAGAGGGAGCACATGCAGGGGGTTACGACAACCTCACTGACATATTCCCTTAGAGGCATCTGGGTCAGGGGAGTCTATGAAATAGAGATGGATGGTAAGAGGAAGTAAAGAAGAAAAGGATGGAGAATGGAAAAGAGGGCAAATGAGACACTGAAATAAAGCGAATCGAGAAAACAAGTGTTAGGTTGAAATTGTACATATTATCATTCACGTGTATTCTTAAGTTGTATAACTTGTTTCATGTAGCAGT
>JABFEA020000085.1:1055427-1070682 GCA_019775915.2 Cyphomyrus plagiostoma
CCCTTGCAAGTAAAAAGAAGCGCTGTCTTATCCTCATTTGGGGCGGGGCGGGGTGAAATAAACCCTAACAACAAGCATAGGAGGCAGAGAAGTGATATACAAGGAATACAATGAAGGAAAGAAGTGTGGCAGTTTATTTGAAGGGGCACAAATAATGTTGCAGTACATTCTTACTTAACCTGAAGTATTCGTTACCTACCGATCTCATGTTCAAGCATCATTAATCAATCATAATGCTTCATGTATTTTACAGTTATTGGGTTTGTTCATGATTTGTACTTGAGTAGTAAATGAGTTACTAAGTTACTCGTGTCCCCTCAAAGTGAAACTAAGTATAAGCACTGGGTAATGTGTAACGAACAGGTGAAGGACTCGATATGCATCTGGCTTAGTGGGAAGATTATAGCCATGTTTCTCCACCAAGTCTCCTTAATATATCTTTATTATTGCTTTAAAGCTGTTTTGAGGGTGTTTGAATCTTCATTGCTGCTTGGCAGGTTGCACTTCAACTGAACAACAGAGCTATTAGTACTAAGAAAAAAAATAACTAAAACAACTTGTGCTTTATTAAAAATTGAAGGGAACAGCCTATTACACTTATAAAAGGATGCTTTCGGTGCATTTTCCTCATAAAATATTCACAAAAATTCTTTTTTTTTCTTTTACTTTATGCACCCATAACTACTCCTTTGGAATGTCTCCTTGATATTGGGTTTTTCAGGAGATAAAAGCATCCAGGCAGAAACACACTGAAACCATGTTCACAGCCCATACCAAACGATCTCATCTTCTATCATAAACCCAAGTCACAAAAAGCTACCATACCAATAAAACTTACGTAGTCCTCTCCATGGGAACTCCATATTTACATCACAAAAGAGCCTCCTTCTACGCCGTACACCAGCTCCCATCTATACGTCCCATTTAATTTTTCCCAGCCTGATGTGTCATGTGATGCGTGAGAAATTTTCCTCAGTGTGTGACCAATGAGATTAGAATGTGCTACTCTACTCTCATTAGGGTGACAGCACTGAAGAGCACACTCATTCCAGGACAAAAGATCTGGAATAAGGCAAAAATACAGACACCTTAATTAAATCATTATTATATGGATAAGCTAAATTAATTCGCAAGATCTGATAACGAGTCTTCTAACCAGCTCAGCCTCAGGCAACCTGAAACATTCCAGTGCTAGTTAAAACTATCTGGAATATACAACACATTAATTAAAACCAACCCACAATGCACTGCTATCTACTGGACCCACATCGCATGAACTGCAGACTGATGACACGCTATCGTTGCAAAAAAGGGGAAAGGGGGACTGGACAGACAGGAACAAAAGAAGTGCATTACACCGCCATGAGGACACAGTGAAGGTTAACTTTGGCTATGACTGTAACATTCATTCAGTAAGAAGTCTGAATGCAGACAGATTGTATGTACAGTCGTCCCTCACCATTTCGCGGCTTCACTCTATCGTGGTTATTTCAAATACATTTATTCAGTAAAAAGTTGATAGAGAGTGAAAATGATACAGCGCACGCTCTGTTGTCTGAGTCAATTATACACCTCTATACTACAATTAAAATTTAAATTACTGCACGTACGGACTGTAGACCTATGTATTTGCGCACCCCCACAAATCCGTCAACGCCAGGTGCAGCCGAATAATAAATAAAGTAAAGAATCCTACTTTGCGGAAATCCATTTGACGCGGTACAGTCTGGAACGGATTAACCGATAAATGAGGGACGGCTGTATACGGCACTTGGAGAGAGATGTATTCATTAGGAGGTAACTGTGCCTGCAGAGATGTCGCCCACAGCCCTAATGGAAGACAAAGAATAAGTTTGGGAAAGAGAGACAGGAAGAGGTCCCAGAGAGGAGCGTCTGGCCAAGGGGGACCTCTCACCCTCGGCCGTGCCAGGCACTACTGAGCGCGGCCAGGGGACGGGCGGGTCTCGGGGGACGGAACACAAAAAAATGTGGCTTGCAGCACTACTGTCGCAGAGGAACAACGCACAGAAGAGCCACACGCACGCCACATTGCTGTCGCAGCTACTGTCGATTCACTGCAAAGGGCAGTTGACCGGAGGTCCATTAGGGACTCGTAACCCCCGATTCACCCGGCGCCAGCAGCATAAGGCCCTGGGAAGAGGTCCAGCTGAGTGTCCGCACTGGGCTCTAAGCACAAAGTAAGAACAGTGCATGTGGGGGCGGCGTGTGACTCAGCAGGTTAGGAAGTTGAGCCTGTGATTGGGAAGTCGTCAGTTCAAATCCCATAAAACACCCAGTGAAACAACAAACTATTCCTACTTAATCCAAAGATCATCCCACTGCTACTTTTTGGGGAACGTTTTTTACTTCATAATTGTCTCTTGTAACTAAGATGACAGAAGGGGGAGGATTAATATATTAATTTCAGGGAGGACCCATATTAAATGCGCACATAAGACTCATATTACCTGTGATGGTCATGATATCATCTTGGGAAAAACACCATCAGGTGGTTAATACACAGCTGCTGACAGACCAGCAGCAGAACAAACTCTCAGCACAGCCGGTATCAGACTGTCAGTGATGGACACACCCTGCCCTAAAACTGCTGCTCCGAGCCACAGCAAACAGCACCCACTGCCAGGGGTGACAGGGCCGTCACTCTCACTCAGGCGTAAAAGATCAGTCCCGTCAGCCAGACGGATGGACCACAGCACACTTTGATCGGCAGAACTACAGCTCACTCGTTTGTAGTTGGAGAGAATTAACCTGTTTCTCTACTAGATCTAAGGATGACACAAAAGCGGCATAAATTCCACTGAGCACAATTTACGTTACAAATTTAATACAAATCAAAGGTATTCTAATACAAGCTTGTGTAAATGCCAACACACACCTTACTAAATATTCAAATATTAATAATAAGAATAAAATAATAAAGCGTAACCATAGTTAAAGTCAACTATTATTCATTTAAAGGGCCCTCAAATGTTTTTACATCAAGCCTGTTAACACCAGTCATCCCTCACACATAATGACGTAACAGTACATTCAAAATGGACTGAAATACCACTAAAGAGAAGCACAGCAACTAACTCCCCACTACAGGAACATGGAATATTAGCTATTCCCACAGTAACCAAGCCAATTGCAGAATGCACTCTTGTGTATGAGCCAGAGAACGTGTTTCTGCAATAACAAACTGATTTTGCAAAATGGAAACAATTAAGGGCTCAACAACGAAGGTGTTTGTGGGCAACAAGCCGAGGGAGATATTTTCGGCAGAATAAAGACAGCATACACACATTTTTTTGAAACTTCGAAGCAGTGCTTCACTGGTTAGCATTCTGGCTTCACAGCTTCAGGGCTCAGGCTTTGCATGTCCCCCCACCCAGTGCAAAAACAGGCACATAGTCCAAATTCCTCGGAACTGCCCATAGCCTGTGTATGAGCCCTGTGATAGAGCAGCATCCATCCAATGTGCCCCCCCCCCCCTGCCCTATGCTGCTATTGGGACAAACAACTAAAAGATGGATGAACAAACATTTCATTGTACTACCTCCAAATCTAATTGATCTGAGGCAGAGGATCATTTTTATAGTTTCCATAAACCAATAGCAGGAAGGCTGGAAGTAAACAGGATAAACACAATGTGATGAACACAAGCAGTAAACGCAGACAGGAAATTGCTTGCAGAAAAAGAAAATCCATTTCTACCCTCAGGGACGTGTATTGAAACAGGGCTGAACCAGCGTCCAGTCCTCTCCATCCTCTCCACCCCTAGGATGCAACCTCTGGCTTCATTCTTTATAATAATAAATTTAAAAATCACCCTTGACGATGGTGCCAGCAGGATAAAGGGACTCGGTTCTTCTAAAGAGAAGGTGCCAGACCTGGACATGGAGGGCGAGGAGGAGCACGAAGTGCCTGGAACCACCAGGAGCAAACATGCCTCATGGAAGCGAAAAGAGAATCACAAAATTCTGAAACAACTTTTAAAGCTGCACCAGCAAGGGACCAAAAACAAGCTCAGCAGCAATATTGGAAGTTGGACTGAAATGCATTTGTTAAAAGAAAATAAGGAGAACTCAAATAAAAAGGAGCTCCATGAATAGGGATTATATTGCACTTAAATAATAAATATCAAGTAATTTAGTGACTATTAAGTAATATAATTCCAGCAAAGCAAACTTTCAACTGACAAACAAAAATGCATTCCATATTTCTTAAAAATGCAAAATCCACACTGATGAAAATAATGATGACTAACAGTTCTAACAGTGAGGATGAATAATCATGGGCCTGATAGAGTGAGGAAGGTTTGGCTATGCTAGGACAAGGACCAAGTGATACCAGCACCAGACATCAGCACAACTGCACAGCTCCTGGTTTGAAATGAGTTAGAGGGATTGCATGGCCTCCCCAGCACTAAACCAACTCTGGATTTCTCCAGGAGTAACAAATCCACAAAACACAGATCAACAGCGGTGCAAAGCACAGAACAGCAACGCGACCACATCACACGAAGCAAGTGGGGAGTCTGGTGCGTGTGACATGGCCCCCCGCAGACACACGAATAAGGAGAAAGTTGCTAATGAATGAAACATGCGAGGACGGCATGGCAGAATAACACATGGCATGACAGTTACACCAGCAAACCCACACACACGAGCACAGGCGGTTCTGAGAAGCTCTCACTGTATCTGCTGTGCTCAGCCTGTAACCAAGTGAGCTGTGAAGCAGCAGATTGAGAGATGCACAGAATCCGAGGTAGACTGAACACCTACGGCTTTACCTGAAGACACGGTTCTCCTTCCCTAAGCTGTATTTGAAGGGACAGCTACTGCAAAATCATTTATCATTTTCTAATACTTCCCAACATCCTCTCTCTCTCTTATTCTTTTATCTTACCTTAGATTTAATGTCGCTTTTTAGCTTTATTTCCCACACATTCTTGCTCTCTCCTTTTCACACACACAGAATATTATCACCTGCACTGAAGCTTACAAACCAAAAGGTGGGGAAAAAGAAAACACAGGAAGGTGACGAACCTGCGATGGGCGACATAACACATGCAACTTTAGGCAAAATGGAACGGCGCCCAGCTGTGGCGAGGAGGGCTGTGCGCATCAGGGAGGCTTCCAGCTACGTTACCTGGAGTTTCAAGCTCGTGGGTAAGGTCAGGGTAAGCCAAGGCAAATGGGATTAAGCCGTGTTTCTACACCAAAGCTACCATTTACTATCAAGTGGGCAGCAGCAATACATGACTGTGTAGGTGGGAAATGATTGCAACAGTAATGACATAATTTCATACTGCCTGGAAGAAGGCAGTCGTGAAGCACTTCGGTACCAAAAGACACACCAGAATAAATACTGATGGACTGCTGAAAGATGGGATGCTGAGGTTGGAAGCATCCAGTATGTCACTGAGGACGAGCTAAGGATTCTTTGGAATACAGCCAGGGTTTGTGACGCAGCTCGATCAAAGTCTTTGGAACATCTGTGTTACCGATGCTGCCATGTGGGGAAGAAAAATTGGAAGCTGAAAAGAAAGGATCACAATTGGAATGTGGAACACAGGAAGCAGGAGCCACGGAACGCTGGTTGTGGGATGGATGGAAATGGACCATTAACAAGTCAACATTGTAGACATGAGTGAACTCGGACTAAGTCACTTGCAGCCAGATGAACGTTGAACTCATCATTTATTTTTCCAAACAAATCCGGAAAGTAACATGATGACCTACAGATTGAACAAAAATCAGACTGGAAGATATTTATTATTTCCCCATGTCACAGACTTTGAGCTTTCATTCAATGCAGATTACACAGCATAAGATCTGTCTGACATAGAAGTTGAACACAGGAAGGCCAAGAAAAAAGACATTATTGGTGACACATCATGGCTAGTCAACAAAACCACGGAATATCAGAAGGAGGTCACGTGTCTTATAAAGAATCTCTGCACTGGACAACATTGGTAAAGGAGTTAGACAAGGATGCATACGGTCACAATACATATTCAACTTGTACACAGAACATGTAAAAAGTGAAGCTGGAATGGGAGAAGAAACAGTGGAATCGACATGAGTGGTAGAGGCATCAACATTCTACGTTCAGTAACAGCCCGCAGTCTCTGCCTTTGCAACAGTGCTCTTTGAACATATTTATGTTTCATTATTAAGCAATTTGACACTCATGGTAATAACACACTAACTAGGAAGAAAAAAAACAAAAACCTTATTTAAAATGAGTAGACATGCACCAATTGTACTGGCTGATAGAGCAACAATCAGCTAATATGGTTATAAATGAGCCGATATTTACCGTCAATTATTACCTTTATAATGGTGACCCTTATTGCTTTGCACACCCACATACTAAAGTTAGAAAAATGTCTGCTGTGTGGAATTATTTTAACGGTAGCGAAAACAACACTAGGAATGCATTTTGGAAACATTAACTGGTAAAACTTCATGAGGAGGCTCTACTAATAAACATTTCATCAAAGCAAATGTGATTGGTCACCTTAAGGCGAGACAGTAGAAAGAGTGTGAAGACAGAGTATTAAGAGTATGAAGACAGAGTATGAAGTGCTTCTGGAAAATAAATCCGTCCCAATAAAGAAGGCTGCAGTACTGCCGAATAACAGTAGTCCGTCAGTAACACAAGTGTTTGATAGCTGAAGAAAATTCAGCACAGACAACGCAAAATCAAAATATATTACTCAGAAAATGACAGAGTTTATCATACTTGATGATCAACCCTTCTCTGTTATAAATATATAAAATGTATACAGTTATAAAATATAGTGCTCTGGGAATGTTGCTATAGGCCTATGTCACAATTCGTGTTTTCTAACCAAAAATAAATGCTCTTCATATTTTTGGAATGGAATTAATTTATTTATTCATTTATTTGCGTGGAGTGTCCCTTGAAACTTATTATTAAAGCAGAACCTCCCAAACAATCGGTATCGCTGTCAGTTTTCGAAATAATCACCTATCGATATTGGCCAGAACCCTCCTAATCTGCGCATCACTAAAAATGGACAAAGATTAAATACGAACTACTGGGGACTTTTTGCCATATATTTCTGAAATTACAGAACGCACACTAAATTATCATTATTCGGACGCAATACGTTAGGTTAGTCCGTGTCACCAATGAGAATTCAAATGTATACTTTTAGTCTAATTATCCATAATATAAGTGTGCTATACAGTTGCTATGGCTATTGTTTTCAAAAATTTTAAAAATCAGTACGAATATAAATACATGGTTAACTGGAATGAAGCTTAGAGGGTACACTGAAGGTCTCTGGATTGCCATGGTTACAGGAACTTCACAAATCAACATGTCATCAAGGTCAGGAATTAAAACACAGTCTTCAGATACTGCCTATTCTGTCATGATGGCATGCGGGACAACCCAGTTAGGAGCAAAGCCATTTAGGCAAGTCAGCTCCATCTTGTTAAATGTGCTATAACTGCTCTAATTCACATTCATTTAACCACAGTTTAAGTTGATTATAATTATCTCTTTGCATTGTATTAGAAATGTTTTTTTATTATTATTTATAGGTAGTTATTAATTATCTGAAAACAAAGTATGACACTTCACTCTGCTAATGTTCACGTGCATTTCTGCAAGGTACTACACAAGATGGTTACTAGAGACAGTTCAAAACAGAAAAAGCATCAATGCATATATGTAGTTTTGAGCATGTGGTAGGAAGCAGCATCTCTAACAAAATCAGTGTTGGAAACCAGCCGCACGACAATTTGAGCAGATTTTATGACTGCAAAAATGCATCATTTCACGTCACAATGCGCTGCAAGTATACTCTTATCTGCCTGCACTTGACTGCAGTGTTTTTACTGAAAGATCAGCTCCTTGCACATTTTAGAAACAGTCCCAGTATTGCAAAATTCATGAATGGGGAATCTGCCAGAGTTTTTTTTTTTGGTTTGCAGGATATGGTCTGAAAAACATGTTAATACCCCCCCCCCCCTTCTGAATTCAGTCTCAATATCAGAGTCTAACACTCTCCATCAGACCACCCCACAAAAAGCAATATTCATCACGGCAAGTCCTTCACCTTTAGGAGAGGTTAGGTCACGCCAGTCATATTATGCCATCGACTCCCCAGCATCAGCCCGTGACACAGCACCATGTCATCAAGTGAAATCGTTCTTTTTTTAAAAAAAAAAAAAGACAAGCATTTCCTTGATCAACACTAGGTTTGAAACTAAACTTAAAAAATATCTCAGATGATTCACCAGGTACCAACCGTGCTCTGATCTCATTTCATTCTGTCACAGTGAATGGCACACCTGCATGCACTAGGGTTCAGCAGGATGGCATCATATGAAATTAATACATCACAGAACAAAGAAATGATGACATTTCCTCGCCTTTGAGAAGCGAGGTAATAACAGACGCTGCGATGACTCCAGGGCTGCTGGGTGCCGAGGGAGGGGCTGGGGGGGGCCTTCAGCCAAACCATTACAAAACCATTATGACCGCAGATGAAATGGGGGTTTAAAATGCATTGTGGGGTTTCTATCAGGGCTCAGATGAACAACTGACTGAACAACCACAGCCTGCATTTTACACATACATACATACATACATAAATCTGCTTAAATTTAATGGGCCGGTTGATGTTTTGCTGCGCGTATTTTCAGGCAGAATTTAAACTTTAATCATTATTTGTGTTTTTTTTTTTATGTACAAATTCTGAAGTCGCAATTGTAGGTTCATAAATCATAAAGTGTCTTTCTAAGCGACTTAAAGTACAGAACCGTCGCACCATCGTCGAAACTCTGAGCAGCGCCTCGATACTGCAGCCAGGTTAACCTGCTTCGTCTGACTTTGTGACAGCTGACAGTTTTACAGTCATGGAGCATTTACAGTGCGGTTCTTAGATATAGCCGCCATCATATTTTCCAGACGCACCTTATAAAACCACATATGTCCACCTGTAGATTCCTTCATTTATTAATGTCTTTGTGAATTAGATGCGCACAAGAACGAAGATGTAATCTAGAAACAGCTATTGACTTGACTCAGAAATGTCGCCATAGAGGACATTTTCGTAAAACCTAGCAAATACATAAAAGTAACGACATTTAACCACCATCCTTTTAAACATAAATACTTAGGACACACGAGTTATTAAGTTCTTTAAACCTTACGGTTTAAAATAAAGTCTGCAACTAGTTTAAATAAGCCAGTTACAGACAATCCGAAATGTGGATGATGCACGATACACTGTTGAGACATTAACTTACTCCGGATGGAATCAATCAGCCGCGCAGTGATGCTCTTAAACAGAAAAAGAAAAACAAAAAGGCGTTTCCTTATCCCGGTGTCTGTAGTCTTATGTTTTCTCACCTTCTTTCGGATTTGAAAATTATCCTTTTGTAAAAGTCCCTTCTTCTTTCTCCCGAGTAATACAAAAATGTTGCTCGTGCTACTAAATTATTAACAGTTCGTTCTGAATGATCTGAAACGCGTATCAGTGACAGTAAATTGGATATAAGGTTTATTCTCTGTGCCGGGCAGTCGGGCCGATTCGCCCGCTTGTAAGTGCAGACTCGCCGGGCTGGGAATGGAAACGCCTTCCCCGTCTCTGCCGTCCGCTCCTCTTCCCGAGTCACACGGTTCTGTAATCCTTTCTTTCCCACCGCACATACATTTCTCTAAGCTGATGTCACGGCTCTTTATCCGGTTTGTAAACTCCTCCTCTTTTTTATTTTTTCTTTTCCACGGTCGATCCACTTTCCCCGATCCTTCATATTTTCTATTACGGAGTGTGAACAGCTCAAGGTTTTCTCCGTGGGAGGTTGGTTATAAACACGGGGACGGCGTTGCATTTTCCGGCGAGATGCTCTCTGTTAAAACTGGGAATTTACAATGATAAAGTTTAAACATATTTGGGTGGGGCCTGACATATATATCTTAGCTGTTTATTTTCTTTTTTTTTTACATAATGCCTTACCGTGTGTTTATGAGAAACGTGAATGGCGTTTGGGATATTTTTTAAATAACAGCAATAAATTAAATCATGCCCCCTGACTTTCGGTGTTGTCCTTTTCCCCTCTAGAGAACGTAACGCCCCCCACTTCTGTTTGCCAAGATCAAGGACGTCTTTTCACCTAAATAGCTTAAAGGCTATTCACAGTAATTCATCTCTTACTCACTTTTTTTAGGCAGATGAATTCGATCAAATAAGGAGTTTGATGCTAACGTGGAATGCGGAAATTCTCTGAATGTGGAGTTTACATGCTTTTTCTGCTTTTCTATCATGGTCTGATGAGCAATCTTCCCCTGCGGTTGCTCCGCTGTCTGGGTTATTCAGTGAAACCATTTCAGGGGAATGAATTCAGATGAAAAGACAAACAAAGGAAATGCATAATACTGACCCCTCTTTCATAAACACCTCCCTCTCAGACACATACTGTCTCAATTTGCATCTGCTTTTATGTGCTTATATACACTTAGACCTCTGTGTGCCTGCAATATAATGCCTTCACAGTAAGCTAATTAACTAAGAGTCAGTACGGAGGCTTACATTAACCCAACAATTTCCTAGCAAATTAGTCCTTCACACTTTTCAACAGCGCTTCCATCATGGCCAAAGTATTAAATACACCTCATTCAATTTACATCCAGAGAAACAGTAAATGAGCTCAAATACATTGCATTTTATTACAAAGACATATTGATCATACTCCGGTAGAAATGTGCGCACTGTAATAAATTTCCATTGAGGTAAACCTGCAATACAATGTACTGGTACTGTTATCTGCATTTACAGAGGCTGCAAACTCAATCAGACATGCTGTTCATTAGAGGGACCAAGAGCTGATGCACATGCAAATGTCACATTAGTAATCACATTCAGTGAATAACAGTCCCATTCCTTATAATGTACAGTATTGCTTCTGTCTGTCTGGACATTTTTCTCTGTGTTACTGTGATTCTCTAATTTTCTCTCTCCTCAGTGCACACAGTAATATTTATCACCAGGACACTGGAACATTTTTGATTTTCTGCGTGTAGTTTACTTAATCAAGCGGAATGCAGACTAACAGTGACCAAAATCAGTTTGTCACACTGTCACGCATTCTTCCCCGGGCCTGCCCGCCTGTGGTGTATGCAAATATAATCTTAAAAGTCTTTAAAACATTTATGAACCTTGGAAAGTTGTCTAGTTCACTGTGGCGGCTATTCTGACACAATCGTAACAGCCCAAGCTAATAAAAAGGTATGATGTATTTAAATGTTTCAGCAGAAACTTTCCTCCCCAGTGAGTGGAGGATGTGCTCTCGGATCTAGAGAGATATGGGAAGTGAGGAGAAAAAGCTGTAACCCATAAATCTAAGCTGTGATTGGGAGATGTAACGATACACATGGAATTGAAAACTACAAAAGCAATAAGGGCATAATCAACAGATTATCTCTCCAGTGAGGAATCTCAGGCGGTACAGAGCAGTGTGTGATGACAGTATTAACTACAGGCTGGCATCGGCGATGGTGATACATCCTTAATCGAACGTGTGATGGCGGTGGGGTTCGCGGGTGACAGAAAACTGGAGGTGGCTTGAAGAGTGGAGCACTAACAAGGAGAAGGTGAGATACCTTCTAAAGGCTCGGTGGCAAGTCAACAGCCTGGCACAGGGGTGTGTGCTATGTGGACAGGGACACAGGAGAAACGCTTCTCCAACCGTCATCTTCACCCCGACTAAGTTTCCGGCTGACTGGTTTTCCATTCACTCCCATTGCCTATAACCATTCTAAGGAATGGTGTGCAGCGTGAAAACTGAGGGTGAACAATAGTGATCAGCCACAGCCTTCGCAACGTAAGCCTAAAATTACATATATTACTAACAAAGATAAACAACAAAGAGTAACTCCGAGCTCGGTCACAGCTATAGCCATTATCGCCTTTCTCAGATATTCACAATTAATTTCCCTTTATTTGCATCAAGAAGCCTTAGATGGGCCAACTGCACACAGTCTCCATGGTGAAACATTAAAAATAAAAGCACATTTAAGCACACAAAGACACAACAGGACATAGGAATATAATAATTATACTATGGCACTTGTGTTAATTGAAGTTCATTTACCTTTGAAATACTCCCAAGTTTAGCCATGGCTTGTTATGAATAATGTAACTGAATGAGTCATTTTCTTTCCCTAGTGTGAGTGCACCTGATGTAGCTGCATTCATTCCAAACAAGGTCAAAATGAAAAGGGGAAATGAATGCAATTTCCCAATAAACTTTTGTTTCCAAAATAGTGCCAGTTTTCATTCAAGTGATGCCTAATTAAAACCATCTAATGAATATAATATGCAATTTTAACTTTGTAAAATAAAATTCCTAACCCTCTCCCCTTGCTGTTCGCCCACACTACTGTGGTAAGATCTCTCCCAAATATTATCTACACCCTGCTCTGTCTTTTCTTTTCACACCGTGTAAACCATGGGTGTTCTAAGACAAAGACTCGTGCAGGTTTCCCTACAAATGTATTGTTACAACAGAGAATATGCAGCTGTAATGCTTATAAATCAGTATGGGAATTCCGGGTGCCAGTAACCAATATCACTGCTAATTTAAAATTGCTGGCTGAGAGTAAACATCATTTCTCTCTGATTGTTATTCACATTGGCAGTAATAGTGTCCAAATGATGCAATCAGAGATCATAAAGATGAATGCTGCAGAGATGAGTAAATTTGCTAAGATGTGCTAAGATGTGGCGATGAAATGTACTGCAGATTATCATCTCTGCATCATTGGTGTGTTTGAATGGTGCTCAGAAAATGATGGAGATTTTCTAGATGGCTGCCAGTCTTTTGGGGGTACGCCTTGAAGAGAGACAGCGTTCACGGTGCTATTGAATAACTTAGCTATTAGTCTGATGACTAACCAGAGCCAGACAGCAAACCAGTTTAACTGACCATCTGCTAGCTGCTTGGTGTCGTCACCTAGGGTTCATACAATTGATCCAGTGTTTGTTAATCATAGAGGTCTCTTGTCTCCTATAATATCTTAATACACATCAGGTTAGAACCTCTGTCACATGATGCCTGTGATGACAAGCTGAAGCTCAGGCTCTGGAATGTAACTAACTCATCATGCAATACTAATTAATGATCTCATAACTGGCTTAAGTCTCGGTTTCTTATCTGACAGTAAACTGCCTTAAACAAGATTACTCCATAGCACTAAATCTATCTTCTCTGGTTATATTTATAAACAAAACCTTTGTCCGAATCACAAGTTGATGGTGGTGTATTTCGGCTTTATGTAGGAATCTCTGAGAAGTTGGGTTATACATTTTTGTAACGCTGCATTCACTCC
Organism: Cyphomyrus plagiostoma; assembly: GCA_019775915.2. Classification (NCBI taxonomy): domain Eukaryota; kingdom Metazoa; phylum Chordata; class Actinopteri; order Osteoglossiformes; family Mormyridae; genus Cyphomyrus; species Cyphomyrus plagiostoma. Next base: position 1,068,805 of record JABFEA020000085.1, read on the forward strand.
TATTCTTGACTCATAATGTTCTGCAGAAAGTGGGTCCAACCCATTTCTGTAATCATACTGCGGTCCTTAGATATGGTATTCCTGTGGAACATGTATCTGCTCTTCTGTGGAATCCGTATCCTCTGAATCCTGCAGGCTCACATCACACTCTCTTAGCGTTTGAGGTACAACTAATTATAAGGTTTGCTACTGTATCAGTTCTTAAATACAATGATAATCAATCTATTACTTCAATGACCACAGCGACCCTTATATTAACAGGCATCCACACTCATTCAGCCGGAGCGACGAGGCCTTTCTGAACTTGAGCAGGTATCTGTAATAAGCGAGCATTTGCTTCCTGGTAGCCCAGACTCCACTTAAAAAGGAAGAATTAACGATAAGAAATAAGCAGCCCGGTATATCAATCGTACTCATAAACAAGCTTCAGGCGAACTAGAACGTTCAGCTAAATGTAAGCTTTTAAAGAAAAAAAAGGGAAAAAATTATCTATCACAAGAAAAAAAAATAAAGAAAATTAAAAAAAAATTATTAACTTTGGATGAACCATCCTATCAGTGATATTGCTCTTGCTTTGCATATGACCCAGGAATAGTGTGCAGCGCTGTGTGTCTGGAATGATTCAAACCCAGTGCTTGACCCCGGCTGCTCCAGGGAAGCTGGCTCACCCAGCTCTCTGACCCCAAGATTTCTTCACTCGTATGTCACTTTGGGGAAGAGCATCTGCTTGATAAGTAAATGTGTTGTTGCAGTGCTGTCACTGCCCCTGCCGGTGTTCCCAGCTGCCTCTCGCTCCTCGTGAAGCCGCCGGGGCATTTTTACAGTTCTCACTCTGCTGACGTGCACTGTCGCTCTTCTACTCCACACTCACTCGCACACTTTCATTATTCCATCCCCCCTGCTGGGATGAGCCATTCGGAGGTCCGGGTAAAAGGGAGCCCCCTGCCTGCATACCGCCTACCTGTGTTTCTGCTTGCCTGCATCGCCCCCCCCGCGCACCGCCTGCATCGCCACCTCAGCGGCCCATATGCCTGCCTATTTGTCTGCCTGCCTGCTCCATGATTCGCCTACATACCTGCGCTGTCCCACCATCTGCCTGATCTTACCTACACTAATTTATGTAGACTGGCATTGCCCAGTGCCGGCCAGAGGAGGCTGGGCTTCCCCTGTGAGTCTGCCTGCTCTCAGGGTTTCTTTGGAGCTTTTCCTTGCAAGTTCTCACCTCAGGTTCTGGAGTCCTCATACATTTTAGTGATGCTCCTTTGTTAAAAGCACTGTGACTAAAGTATGCAGGTTGAAATATCTGCATGATTTCCAAGATTCACATAAAGGCAAAGAACTGACAATACTCATTGCAGTGACGTGCAATGACGTGGTTCTTCCAGTAGTGGGTGCTGTTGTCTGGAAAACACACAAAATCCACGCACTGAGACTCACTGGTGTATGGGCAAAGATTAAAAGTAAAAGAGGTAGCTAGCTATCCTGTGAGGAGAGACCAGAAGGAATGACTGAATCTTGGGATTCAATCTTCAAAATGCAGTATTTAAAATACATTCACATTCTAAAGCCTTTTGGTTACATCTGCCAGTTTGGCAATTCAGCTGAACAATAATCCATGTGTTTTCTGTAACTGCTTGTCCTCTTCAGGATCACAGGGGATGGGGAGCCCACAGGTACCAAGCAGGGAACACGCAGACATTCGGGCAACTTGACTCCAATTAACCTCAGCATATTTTTGGAAGGTGGGGTGGGGTGGGGTGGGGTGGGGGGGGGGGCAGAGTGCCAAAAGGAAACCCCACAACAACACCGGGAGAAGGTGCATGCCCCACACACAGGGAGTTCAAGGAGAGCCTCCAACGAGGATCGCAGCGGTGGGGG
>JABFEA020000085.1:1072567-1088934 GCA_019775915.2 Cyphomyrus plagiostoma
AGACAGTGTGACTTTCGAAGACACTGCCCCATCACCCTAGCCAGGATAGGTATATACAAAACATACATATTCCTGAGATTCAAGAATCAGCATGTTTTACTGGCCTTGTGCAACCTGTGCATTAACACACTCCTACGTTCATCTTCACCCAGTACAAAGAACAACAGCATATAAATAATTAATGGACAGATAAGTAATAATACAGTGAAACAGCTAACGCTTTCTTTTACAATTAAGATATTGCAATTCCAAATGGAGATGCCCATTCTAAAATCACTGTTACTCCACCCCAGTCACCCAGCTTCCTTCCCCACACACAACCTTCTCAATCTCAATTACTGCAAATGACTAGTAATGTTCTGTAATTTTTATTTGGTATATTGACGTACTAAATACACCCCTGTGGCTAAATTGAAGGCGAGACCTCTGGATGCGAAAGGTGCCAAGAAAAAACCCAGACACTGCATCGTCACCCCTTATCCCATCGCTTCATGATTCAGGGCCACATTTTGCCACTGTGGGTGCCAAGAGCTGCAAACTAGATACATCTCCTTCGCCATCCGACTTCTCTGCCTTTATTTTTAGCCAAGATCAGAGCGCTTCCAAACTTAATATGGGAAAGGAATCCTGGATCTCTCCCCCTAGCCCACACCTTGCCCCAATCCATCTATCTGAAACCCACACCTTTTCCCTTTCTCCGCCCCCGTATGCTTCCGCACCTCTGCCCATTCCTCTCTATCTCTCTTCATATCTACATGTCTCTCTTTTTCTATGTGGTTTCAACGAAGTGCCAACTGCAGTTGGTGCCCCCCTAAATCCCGCCCCCTTTTTTTTACCAACCCCCCCCAGTGATCTAAGTTCTATCCCACTTTTTTCTGCAGCCCCCTTGCCCTGAACACTCAGCTCAGTCGTCTTCCCACCATTTCCTCACACCAACACCCTCCTCTAAACCCAACCCCTGACTCTCTCTCCCGACTTAATTGTTGGCTCAAGGTTCGGTGCATTTTTTTTTCAAACAGGGGGACTCAGGGGTTGCTCTCACTGTTTTCTGGGTTGTGGGGCTCTGAACTGTAACTTCTGTCTTTTTTATACTTTGACTGGAACAGCATCATTTTTTTTCAGTGGGTAGGGAAGCATGAAATTGTGTTGGGTGCTTTTGGGGGTCCTGCTCTCCTTTGGAGGGCTGTCATGGGGACAGAAGGGCCTGGACATCCCTGAATATGACGGCAAGGACCGTGTCCACGACCTCACCATCAAGAACTACAAAAACATCATGAAGAAGTATGATGTGATGGTCGTCTACTACCACGAGCATGTTGGGGACAGTCGTACTGCCCAGAAACAGTTTGAGATGGAGGAGCTGGCCTTGGAGGTCAGTCACGGCATGACGGGAGTGGGGAGGCAGTAGGGGATGCATTATCTGATGCTGAAAAGAGAAGGAGATGAAGCTCTTTGGGATAGTCACATCCAGAAGTGAAACAGAGGAAAGGGTGTTTATCTTAGAGAACCACGCTGATCTAGATGTCGATTTTAAGCAGGTGTGGAAATCTCTGATGACGAATGATAGGCAATGTCGGAAAAATAATGCAAACTTAATAGGAAAACAAATCTGGTTGCAGCAATTGCAAAGTTCATTTAATCTGAACTGCAGAATATACACAGGGACTAAATCGAAATCTGCGAGGTTAACAATGAGGAAACGCTGCAGGTTCAGGATTTAGAATTGCCGCTCTGTGTAAATGACAGTAGGAGAAGCATTTAGACTCTTTTTCATTTCATATTCATGTGCATGTTGATTTATTATGATCAGGCTTATATTTCATTCTCTCAGTAATAGCAGCAACAAAATCTGTTACAGGTATTAAGTCACTTCACCAGGTGTTCCTGCTGCTGGCTCTAGCCTTAACCTCAAGGTTGTGACAACTGCTGATGTCAATGTCAAATTTTAATGGTCTTGCAGTCAGATTGAGTACATTTTATTGTATTGGCTGTAGCTCTCCTAACGTTTTTTGTTTATGCAGACAGAGTAGTATATTTGTTTCAAAGAGGCATAAGTAGAAGCAGATATATAGGAAGATACTTGCATTTGTGTACTTTTTTCGAATTGAAAGTTGGTAGCATGTGGTTGGACAAAATGTCCAGGATTTTATGATGGACCATGTTATTTTGGTGCATTACCTTGTGTCCTCTGTGACAGAATTTCGTCTGGAGTCTTTTTAAGACTGGGCTATGGTTGACAGATGATTTATGCTGAAGAAGGGCTTGCAAGTGTTGAAATAAGTGTATGACAGGCAGAATGCAGAGGCATCAGAATCAGTGAGAGCTTAGATGACACGGACGCAGCATGAGCCTGAGGCATGCACTAGGCCCGCTTGACACCACTCACGTACACAGCAGCACACAGGACTCCGCAGGAGCAAACATGTGACAACATCAGGCTCCGTTTCTGATTTCTGGCGTCCGAGAAAGAACACCGACAGCATATATAGGTGTAAAGCGCACAGTGCTCGGCACAAAGAGCCACAGTGCGTAATGGTGACACCAGTGCGAGCTTCTTCTTCAGATCACCCGATGGCAAACCTTCAGCTCACAAAAGGGTTCAGATAAGTGAACCTGCTCCACAATGTTGTACGTTTAGTATGGAATCATAAAGAGTGATGGCTGTACTAGCAACAGGCTTTCCATGTCAGCCACTTGAACCCTCACACTGGAAACAGTGCACCAATGAAGTATAAGGCAGCTGTGGACAGCACAGAGCATCATTACCAGTGTGCAAATTTGCATAATTCCATGTGAGCTACTGTTTAGTGTCGCGGCAAAGGGCATGTCAGCCATCTTTTCCTGGATACCGCAGCCGTACGCAGAAAGGTTTATAGTTAATAAATAATGGTGGCCTGTCCCCATTCTTCACCCAGAATACAAGCTGCATGCTGGCTACAGACTGTTGACTATTTCTGGGGTCCTAATGAGGTCCAGCTGGGGTAAGGTTCCTGTCACCCACCCCCAGGCCCATTCCAGCATCCAGAGCAGCGTGACACGCTGAGTCTGAGTCTCACACCACTACAGGCATTTGACAGACACACACTTGCACACCCTTATGCAGACGTACACTCACGAGCATGCACACACACTAACCAAGCTCACACATAAATCAGTTATGTACCATTACAATCTACTACTGAGATAGCATGTAAGTGTTACAGTGGTCTTTTGCTTTGGATTCAAAGTTATTTACAGGGGCTGTTTTTTACAGGTGCTGTGAATTGCATAGTTGCGGGCTTCTGGGTGGATATGTGGCGACGTTCTGTGCGTTTTTACATGTTGTGCATGTGCATCTAGTAAATATTAAATTCTGACATTAACACTCTGATACTGTTTTTTTTTGTATATTATATATGTGTGTTTCCCCATATAACAAGCCACCCAGTAGTCATTCCAACCTTAACAGAAATGTAGAAGGTGATCATGGGAGAGTCAGAAGCTGCTTGAATCTTTCTTGTTCTCTGGTTCCCACAGTACAGTGACACACTTCATCTTAATATTGGGAACCAGATGTGGCTCTGCTGGTTACACTAATACTTTTGGAATTATGTCTATATATATACATCACAACTTACATCACAGTAACGGCATGCTTGCCAGGAGTGGCTGCAGTTATTCTATGCAATGCACCTTTTGATTTGTTCTGTATGACACAATTTTGTGTGCAGTGCACTTATATATTAGGACTGTCAGAAGTTTGACCTCAAGGATCAATATTTCTAACCAGATACTGTGTGGGGTTCTGTAGTAGGGTTCCGTGTCCAAACTGACCTGAGCTACCTGTGACTTTGCTGATGCGTCAGTTCCAGCTGACGGAGCTGTAACATAAATACCCACACGACCCTTGCAGAGAAATGAGAGATCGGGAGGGATCAATCATTTATACCACAGGCTGACTAACATCATATGCGTTGAATGTGTAATCCAAAACATCTATTTAAGGCTCTAGTTGGCTTGCATGCACATAGATGGGCACTTTCTCTAAACAGATTTTGAGCTGATAAGGGGGAAATTCTTTTTTTAAAATAGGGGTCTGAAATAGTGACCATAGTGTGTCACTGGACCCAATCCTCTAATTCTGTGACTTCATAAGAGCAGCTTATGAATCAGGGTTTGGACATAACACTGTGCAAAATTCAGTCAGCCCAACAGACATGCAGGCACTGCGTCACCCCAGATAACATCACTGTAATTTAGTGGAAAGTGTGTCCAAATGCATGAGTTCTCTTCACTCTAGTAATTCATAGACACATTTAAATATACATTGTACATTTAAATATCTCATGCGAAAGGAGTAACATATATTAAATCATATTTATTAAATTAAAGTCTTCTGGATTTTCTTTATAAATGCGACAATAATTGAATGCATATATTGTTGTGTGGTTACACACTGGCCAAAAGGCAGAGAAATTTAAATAAAGAAATTACTAAATTATATATGGAATATAAGTGTGCACGTTTCCATGATATTCCATGATTTCTATGCTTCCAGATACCTTTTATTCCATTCGTGGCAAGTTTAGTTTAGAACATTTCTGTAATCTCAGTAATTTGTTAATGCCATTTAACATGACCCCAGCACCCTCAAAATTCACATAATACACACATGTATAAATACTATGCTGGACTTGAATGGCAGAATGACGGCTTAATGAAGGAGCATATGCAAGTGCTCCCCGTGGTGTGTAACAAAGTAACGCCAAATTACCTACACTTTCCTTTAGACAGGCTAGCGCAGTTCAGATGTTTTGGTTATCGCTGTACTGTATTGCTCGTTTTAGAGTTTGCTTTGGTGGAGCTCTTCGTAACTCAACTTTTGCTTGCTCTGCTATTACTAGCTCTAACCTCCATGTGCAGAGTCGTGGAGGATCAGCAAAACCACAGTCTGACACTTAAGCAATGAAAATAACTGAATGTTTATGCTTAGAAATTACACTGAGCAAGACAGTCAACCTTTCTCAAAATTAAGGTCACTTTACAGAATCGGTTATAAGCACAGTAATACAATGTTACAAGAAAAAGGAAACACAAGAAGGAACAACAGAAGAGAGTATATCTACCATAGACTAATACTCAAGGAAATACTCAAGAAAAACTGCCTAATGGTCAGAAATGGGAAGTATGAGAAGTGAAACACAGAGTATAGAGATATGTTTTAATATAAAGATTACCAGCATTTTAATGACACAAGAAGAGCTTCCCAGCCATCAATTCCATACAGTTCTTGTTCTTTAGATAAATAACAATCACAAGACATGTTTCTGAAGGTTTAGGACACCACTGTGCTTCAAGAACAGAGCAGTGAAATTTGATCATAGATTTACACAGGTTTATAAACTACACATTATGTGTGACGTGCACCTACAGTATGCTTAACATGCTGCAAATATGGACATAACATCAGAAAATAGACACTGTTCAATATATATATTTACATACCCTACGAATGCCAGCATAAAAAGCAGAGAAAGCTGTAGTTACATTATTTCTCTTGTTGCTGTTTTATCTCCATGTGAGACCATCTGCTATCTTATGATATAAACAAATACGTAATGAAACAAATAACTTTGCAATGCTCCTTGAGGCCAAGTTCATTTATACCATCTCCCCAGTCAAAATATTTACTTTATAGTTTCATTTCCGCTTCAAGGAACTACTCAATTACATACAGTACTTTCGCTAAACAAAATAAACATTAATAAAACACTACAAAGTTCAAATGCATAAATTGCATAACTGAGTGTACATTCTTCACTCTTGAATAGGTGTTGTTTAAAAAGCTCATTTAAATCTTTGTAAAAAAGCAATTTCCATCCATGTTTCAAACACTTGGTCATGGGGAATTAAAAAGAAATTATTATTAAAACCTTCATAGCCATAAGCACTTAATGGAAATGCAGCTCTTTAAAATTCCAGACAATTAAACAACAAACACATTATTTACAACCTAGTTATGTAATGTTCAAATTCATAAAACAGCTATATTTGTTCAAAATCCTTGCAATATGTTATGCATACTCTTTAACTTCATTCCTTTCTCTGTTGGTCAAATTGCAGAAAATTAGTATTCTCTGATTTCACACAGTGAAAATAAGATGAAGTGTGAAAGACTGACAGTACAAATTTCTGACAAATGGACCACAACCGTTGAAATCAAGTAATCCATTAAACTGTCCCTCACAACTGGTTAAATCAGTTCCTTTAGGAAAATTATACTATTTCACAGGATACTAACATAAATCATTGATATTAATAATAAAAAAAATACCAAAATTAAACCCAGCTAGATGGGCTGGCCCCCCATCCAGGGTTGTTCCCTGCCTCGTGCCCGTTGCTTCCAGGATAGGCTCCGGACCCCCGCGACCCAGTAGGATGAGCGGTTTGGAAAATGGATGGATGGATAAACCTAGCTAAAGCAATTATCTCACAATTATTTCAAATTCGCAGAATTAAACAACTAGAAATGTGTAGCATTTCAATTACCCACTAAAATACAGGTACATTTGTTGATGACTGGTGAATGGAGTAATCATAACAGTACTTGGCTCTCAAACCAAAAGTTTACCCTGACAAGGCCGTAAAAATGGCTGACCCTATGCTTGGACCCCAAAATTAGCTTACAAATGTATATGTGTCAGTATGAACGAGAAGGATGGCACAAGAGTTTTGTTGCGCTTGTTACTTATACTATAACAATGAAGGCATTCTGTCTTTTCTCTGTGAAAGTGCAGTAATCCAAACGCCAACCCATGGTGGCAGAGGGATTACTGTCTGCATGGCATGGCACATTGCAAAGCCTAGAAGACAAAGATACACTCACAGCCACTCGTAGGATTATCTGCAATCACAGATACACTCACAGCCACTCGTAGGATTATCTGCAATCACAGATACACTCACAGGCCCTCGTAGGATTATCTGCAAAAACAGATACACTCACAGGCCCTCGTAGGATTATCTGCAAAAACAGATACACTCACAGGCCCTCGTAGGATTACCTGCAAACGCAGATACACTCACAGGCCCTCGTAGGATTATCTGCAAACGCAGATACACTCACAAGCACTCGTAGGGTTATCTGCAAGCACAGATACACTCACAGGCACTGGTAGGGTTATCTGCAAACACAGATACACTCACAGGCACTGGTAGGGTTATCTGCAGCCCCCTTACCCTTAAAGCTTGAAGACAACATACCTACCAAACTAGGTCCCAAGCTACCTGTTAACCATTCTTCAAAATTTTTACTTACAGTCTAATATGAATTATTCAATCACAGCTGTGACACAAACACTTTTTATGAGTTGTCCTGGGTATGTGCCAGTATTAAAAGGTGAGGTAATGCAATGTAGCGCGGCATGCTGATGACATCACCTCATGTTAGCCTCGTGACTGCTGTGCCCTGTGGTATCAGTAGTGAAGGGGGTTCAATAACAGGTCAGTCTGGTTTGTGTGACACTTTATTCCCTCAAGTTAAGGGGTTGTCATTCTAGCAATCTTTTCTGAATAGGTAAATAAATTTGGAAACACTAGGCCCTGGTTTGGCACAGATCACACACTGAGTGGATAACTGAAAAAGTAATGAATGATATTTGTTTTTGAATTTTTTTTTTCGTTTATTCATGGAATACCATTTGAAGATATCTCTTTTCAATAAACCAGAATACACAATTACGTAAACAAATCGAGGGATGTGTTTTGTATTCCGATTTTTAAATTCCAAATAGTTGGGCGGCCATACATATTGTAGCACGTTAACCCTCAGCTGACAAAAGTTATTTTGCAAATGGTCAAAAAACAACCAAACAGCACTGAACTTGTATCCGGCATAGATCACAGTCTGCAGCTAAGGTACGAAGATGCAGATTAGATCATCTATTCCACCATCGCCCTCAATCCAAAACATGCACCCAGCTGTTGCCCATTTACCGCTTCCTAATACAAGATCATAAAGCGGAAAGCAGGCAGGCAGTGGGTAAAATTTAAAGGTTCTGGCTCAGGTACAACAGGCTGAGTACAGCTAGGTAGGTACTGTACTGTACCTGTCAGCGGATCTGAAAGACATGGATCGTCACAACCGGCTTGCCAAAATAGTCTTGGGTAAATGTCTGTTAGGAGCTAAATATAACCAGTAACGCTGACCCCCCCCCCCCCCCACAGATGCTGTGCCTCTTAGCTTGTTCAGCACAGATCCTCTTACTGCCCTTATAGACCCACTGGAGCACTGGAGCTACTCCACTGCATGCCCTCTCATGGAGCTCTACTGGAAACATGCCCTCTTCTGGACAGAATGTGACATCGCTGTTTATTTGTGCACCAGATCCAACACATCTAACAATTATTAATAATATTAATGGTATCATGCAGAAATTATTTTATGGGTTGGTTCCAGAATGACTGATGTAGAACTCTGTAAGCACAAGAGGTGCATAGACACTACTGACACGACACTTGTTCAAAGTCATAAGAATACATCATAGAAATCCTGGTCTGCAATATTTAACAATCTTCTATTTTTTTATGGTAGACTGGATCTAATTTGTCTTTGGGCAATATCAGAGGTCCCCGATCTAAGATTTAAAGGTCCTTTTCTCATGTTACAGAGACCACTGCCTGAGCTAATCAGAAAGTAGCAGTGTAGTATCTTTTATAGACTGTAAACTATGGAATCCTCCCAGGAAAGATGGGCGATTTATAGACAAAAATAACGATACTCATGCTGGCATTGCTGTGTATATCGAGTCTTAACAGTTACAAAACTGGCAGAAGAAAAGCTAACTGGCAAATTATCAGGATTGAAAACAATTGTATGTTTTCATGTGTCATTAAAGTATCAATCACTAAAAGCACAACCAAGGAATCTATGTTCATTACCACAACTAAGTACATAAAACCTTCAATAATAAAACCTTTGATACATAATCACCTTCAGTAATTAATTCACATACAGCTGTAAGAGGTTTTTTTTTAATTAACCGTGCTTTCTTATAAATAATTAAGAAGGAACATGTTAGTTCCACTTCTTCAGATAGGCCACTTTATCACACTTTAACAAGCACAGAGTGCCTGCGACTATCCCCTTCAAAGGTTAATTAAACTACAGCACTGGTAAGCACTCTTTCAGGCTACCTCATTCAGTAGTAGTGAAATACATGTGTACATTATAACACAGGAAATATGTAATTTCCCAGTTATCGTTCTTATATAACGTTATGAAAAAGAACGTCTCTCAGTTATCAAATTATTTCCATACATCTACACTAGTCTGTAGAATTACTTACCTAGCATAAACATTTTGAAACAACACTATCCAATTCTCCTATATTTAGTAGAAAAGTATCTGACACATGGGATGAAAAGTAAATGGGTCTGTGTAGGTCATAATTATTATTAAGTGTTGGATACTGCATGACAGCAGATAGACCAGAGCATCTCACATTTGGAGAATGGTGCAGTCAGAGCAAAAGGCGTATTGCTGTTATGAAATGTTTGTCTTGTCATTACAGCCCCATAATGAATGAAACCTTTTGGGCTTTGACTAGATGAACTCACATCAAAACATATTTCTAAAAAGCAAGCAAAGCCGGCCTGTTTCTTAATATGCTGAGGTTTGTCCTCATGACATTTTCTCAGTTCAGAATAGAGGCTGAGGCAGCCTCGAGCCTCGAGTTATTTTCATATGAATGGTAAAAGAATTGGATTCATGACCTGGTAATCCAGTAAATACTACACGGAACACTGACCTGACTAAAATACTCTTGTATCTTAGTTGTTCTGCGAAAGATGGAACAGAGAAGTATAATAATAATAATAATTAGATCTGAATTTGTCAGTTAGCATAGTTATACCAGTGCTGTCATCCTAAATGAAAGGTTTTAGTGGATAAAAGTCAATTCAAGTGCGAATTGCTTGCCAATTGCCAAAATTCACTGTTTTAACATTATTGCTAGTTCAAGCAGTTCCAGCAGATTTATTTAGAGCAGTGAATTTCTCAGGAAATAATTAATGACATAAAGTTTTATTATGACTTGCTACATCGAACCTGCAAATTTCCTGTTTCAAGGCGAGACTCTAGTTTTAATGGGCTTATGTTCAAAGTAAGGTCAAGGCTTAATGTGGGTGCATGTTCAGCAGTCAGACTGTAAGGCGACCATGCTGGTGGTACAGTTTTACACCACATTCAGCCCTGAGCCTTGAGTCCTTCCTCCAAGGCCTAATTCCTTTTGCAGTGCTAGGGCAAACTGGGTCACACACAAGCACTTGTGTCAGCCCATGGATTAAGTGTCCCCCCCTCCCTCAACACACTTGTCAGGAAGCCGTCTCTTCCTTCAGCCAAACAGCAAAACTCTCGTCTCTTGTCGACTCATGGCTTCTTGGTGCTACCATATATAGTTGTGGCTTCACTTAGCCAAGAGTCCATTAGCTGAGTTTAGCCCCAGATCTGTTTAGCTGGCAAGAAGAAAGTGGGAGGAGGCAGGCCCTTGACTCTTAGAGCCCCTCTCATATAAATACCCTTGACTGACAAATATGGGCAATGATTCATATGCTGGACATAAGGATAGGGAGGAGACTATCAGAAAGGCTACTTAAACCAGTGGGGGGACGCCAAGAATGACAGAACTCAATGTAAGGCTGCCAACCATCACCACGGGACTGACAAACATTACAGGACAGAACAATGGGTTAGTCAAAAAAGGCACAGACAAATTTGAAATGTAGACAGAATAAGACTGACATACAAACAGAGGGTCAGATGAAACACGGCTCTGTTTCTACTATTCAGTGAAACCCGCAAAGAACTAGAGATCAGTTAAGAAACAATTTCCCCAAAACTTTTAGTGCTGGAGCTTCCACTCTTACATTGCTGGGAAACCGTGCAGGCAACAATAAAACAGAATGTCTATTAAAATAATATCTTGCTATCATGTTATATAAAACAAATCAAAGTACTTTCAGGATGAAAGTTTCAAGATCACACAAGTTAAAGGGACAACTGGAAAGATTAAGATAAAGTGGAAAAAGAGGACAAAGGGAATTATGTGAAAATAATGCAATTATTAAATGAATTATTGATTACTAAGTATAAATTACAATATTTGTTTGTATTACATAAACAAACAAATAAACTTGCCTGCTTTGTAAGGCAGTACTACCAATATGTACCTAGAAATGTTTGTTCAAGCAGATGGGACATTTTTCAGAGCCCTTGTGCCAAATTGGTAATGGAATTCCTTATAAGCATATCTAAAATTGGTTTAATTTAAATTGTATTATATTAAATTATATATAATTTGTTTATTACTTTTGATTTAGACAAAAGTATATTACTAACAATTATTTGTAAAAGTTTGTTTGTGATTCATTCACCATCCTGGGTAAAAGTACGGTAACAGCACTGATCTTAAGTATATTTAGAACTGTATGCCCCTTCATTTCCATCTAAAGACTGAAATGAGACAGTATCCATCCATCCATCCATCCACCATCCAGTACAGGGTCATGGTACTAACACTAAGAAGGTTCAACAGAGAAAAGTCATAAGTAGTCAATGTAGAACAACACATACAAAGGATGTGAAAGTATTGCTAAGCTGTAATGTTAAACTTCTATATTAACCCTATGAACACTAACAGTGAAAATTAAAAATATTTTCTATTAATCATGCAGATTGCACCAATACCCAGCCCTACAGGTATATGTAGCATAAGACAAACATATTGGATAAACCACCTATAATTTATGAAACTTTTGTATCAGGAAACTTTGTGCCAGAGATTTGTTTAATTTAATTTAATAATTGATTATTAATTAAATGAGTGTAATTAAATTGAATTTAATTAAATGAGTACTGTAATTGTACAATAAATCACACACAACAAAACAAGCTAGAATTTAAAATACTCAAGCAATCATTCCTATTTCAAAGCAATTGTTCCACTATTGTTCCTCCCCAAATTTACTTGAGCAAAAAAAAAAGCAAAAGCTGGGATACTTTTCTTCTCCGTAAACTACGGAGGCTGCTGTTGGCAAGTTTTGTAAGTGTCATTGCTTTAAAGCAGTTGGCGGCTATATTTACTGAATTGAATTGTATGGCTGAAAAGGCGCATATGAAACGCTCAACCGATATAATATATAGCTGATGACTTCTTTCAGACTACATGACTGCAAGAGTGCTTGTGTTTTGCTGCTAAAGGGACACTTAAGTGAGGGAATTAATATAAGTAATTGACGAGGTGCGGATGGGTAATTAACTTGTAACTATCCCCCTCCCCACCCAGCTTGCAGCTCAAGTACTTGAAGACCTTGACGATGAGGACATCGGATTTGGCCTTGTTGATGAGAAGAAAGACAACGTCCTTGCTAAGAAACTAGGTAGCCATTTCCCATTATTAAAAACAAATTTAAGTTAACAAACAAATAATAGAAAAATAACAGGAATAATTCTTTAACTCATCCAATTAAATGTGACGGACTGGCCACTTAGGTTCGTACTGTCATCGTTACCGCCACTTTTAGTACTCCGCCGTCTCGCGGAGCCAGTCTGCAAGACAACCACAGGAAATCAGATTTGGCCTTTTCTCCTGACCTAGTCTATGGACTAGTCTAGTTTTTACGACTCGAATAAATAGATAACCAACTTGTTCAGCTAATAAAATACGTTCTTTTCAACTACCCATTGTTTCAGTTCCATATGTGTAAACACTGGAATAAAAAGCACCGTTTATTATAAATGCCAACTCGCACATTTCTGGCGTGACACGCTTTCGGACTTCAACGCTCACGCACGAAATGTTACTGGACATTTATATTATTCCATTATAAATTTTAAAATAGCTACATTGAAAGTGTTTGGGTTGTCTGCAAAACCTACAGACTATTCACAAGGTAATATAACTGTTATATACATGTAAATATGTGTGCAGACTCGCCTAGAATTGAAAATCTCACTCCAGCCAGTTGACCATGGAGAGTTATCCTGCATAATGATTCACTTGCACATCTTCAAGAACAAATGTGCAATATTCCAGTAATAATATGTGTATTTACGAGCAAGTGAAGAAGCAAATTTAATTCTGATCTGACCTTGAAAATAACGGGGGAAACTAATCAGCCGTAATTCAGCCGACTCAGTGATGCCACCTAGTGGATACTTTGTTGAATTAGATTTGGCGTCAAGTTCATCCAACTAACTCCGCGTTCGCTGTGAAAACCACAGATTTCGACGAAGTGGACAGCATCTACGTTTTCACGGAAGATGAAGTGATCGAGTACGACGGAGAGCTTGCTGCCGACACTCTGGTGGAATTCATCTATGATGTGAGTAGAATTTTGTTTTTATCAGTCTTGGTTATCCTCTTACGTCGCTCCCTTTGCACTGCAAGTTATTTTACGTACTTTTATGAAATCTAATTTCCCACTTTCCCCTTTTCTTTATTATTCAATCATTTCATTGCTTGAAATTTCTGCACATGAACCTGATTTTCCACATAAAACATTTCTTGCATTGTCCTCAAGCTCCCTTCTTCTTGCAGGTTTTGGAGGACCCCGTGGAGTTCATTGAGAATGAGAGGGAACTGAGAGCTTTCGAGGACATTGATGAGGATATCAAACTGGTGGGCTACTTCAAGAATGAAAAATCCGATCGTACGTACTAGAAGCTATGGAGATTTTCAGTAATATTTGAACTGATAGTATAATAATTAAATTTTACTTAAGGATTTCTACCTACTATCAGGTATATAACAAATGCATATAGGCATAAAACAATAATAATTCAAAAATGTTCATATACATAATACTACTAAACAATTTTAAAATTTATCTTAAGATCTGTCATGTTCTGAACTTGCTTTACAAAGTAAAGCATATCATCCTTAGTGAACTATTACCAGTATTTAGTATGATTCCTTGCAAGAGTAAAGGATCTGATTGGTTAATCATTGCAGAATTTGCTGAGTATGAGGATGCTGCTGAAGAGTTCCACCCCTTCATCAAGTTCTTTGCTACATTTGACGCCAAGGTACTTTGAATCCTCAAGGATCATCATTGTCTCTTCACTCGAAATTTCAGGGTCCACATCACAAACTCCTTGGTATTAGTCTAGTGCTGTTCTCCAATGACAGTATGACACATCTTCCTTCTCTTCTAGGTCGCCAAGAAGCTAGACCTAAAGATGAATGAGGTGGATTTCTATGAGCCCTTCATGGATGATCCCATCACCATCCCAGGAAAACCATACTCAGAGGAAGAACTTGTGGAGTTCATCGAAGATCATGACAGGTAAGTCATTTTAAAACGTAGACAGTTAATACTAATTCACATGATGATAGGTACATACATATATATACAAAGAGGTATTAATATGCATGTTTATGTGTAAGCAACCCAAAGGGATAAAAAGGCACTGATAGACAAAAATAAAAATTAAAAAAATAGAAAACGTTACCCTTCTAACCGGCAAATTTGTCTTTTTTTAATGCAGACCAACCCTGCGGAAATTACAACCCCACAACATGTATGATGTCTGGGTAAGTCTTTATAACTTCATTAACTGCCACATCACCATTATATATACTGTATACTAGCATCTACTTGTATCCGCTTAGTTAATCCCAGAAATAAAGTGACCAGCACAAATGTGTGTATAAATACACATCATTCATACATACATTACCCTCCTAGTACCCATGGGCAATATGTTCCAAAACCCACCGCGAATGGCTGAAACTGTGAATAACAGTGAACCATCCATGGATTTTCAAGTACATACATATGGTAAAATTTAATTGACAAGATACATACAACAAGACATTACCAACATTAAATACAGTAATAATACAGTACGTTGTATATTATTATACAGTACTGTACAGTACAGTACTCTCTCAAATGAAAGAGATTCTGATGTTGTAGTCTAATGCTCAACAGACTATAGAATGATAAAAAATGTCATGTATCAAGAGATGATGGAGCAATAAAAATAATGCCTTTAATATTTTTTTATAACACAGCGAGAATGGTCAACGAATGCAAACAGTGAAAACACTAGAGTTCACACACACACACACACATATATATATATATATATATATATATATGTATATATATGTATATGTATGTATGTTTGACATCAGTAGTCTCTCAAGCATCATATTTTTGTCTGCTACAAAAAGAATTGTATGTGATGAATGCTTCCTACAGCAGT
Organism: Cyphomyrus plagiostoma; assembly: GCA_019775915.2. Classification (NCBI taxonomy): domain Eukaryota; kingdom Metazoa; phylum Chordata; class Actinopteri; order Osteoglossiformes; family Mormyridae; genus Cyphomyrus; species Cyphomyrus plagiostoma. Next base: position 1,087,818 of record JABFEA020000085.1, read on the forward strand.
TTCCTCATGGGCATCGCTCATCTTCTCTTCTCAGGAGGACGATATTGATGACGAACATATCATCGTTTTTGCTGAGGAATCTGACCCTGGTATAGTGCTCTGGGCTGCGGGGGAAGTGAGAAAGCGGAGGGTGTGATGTTTTTGCCTGTGACAGGCTCTCTCATGCGTGTTTCGTGTTGCCATTTGCATGCACCTGCCCTTGTGAATGCATCCCTTCTTATGATCGCATATGACGTAATTGTGGATAACTGTATATTAACGAAAACCAAAAACATTTTTCTCCATCTGATTTCTAGGCAAGAATCTAAGTATATGTCTATATTTAGACAAAGGTCATCCCAGAAATTAGAAGCCAATGTTGCCATCCAGTTTCCTCCTTGTCACGTGCTTTCATTTGTGTGTAATGGGGTCCACTTCTGACATTTATCTCAGATGGCTTTGAGTTCCTGGAAGTTGTGAAAGAGGTAGCTGAGGACAACACTGACCACCCTCACCTTAGCATTCTCTGGATTGACCCCGATGACTTTCCCCTGGTAATATTTTTATTGGAATTTAGGTTTTATAAACATTGTACATATTTCAAATATGCTAGCAAATTAAATATTGGAACAAAACATCTACCAGCCTAGCTAACTGTCTAGTTGTCGTTTTTTATTTTTGCATCAGTTTTTGACCTGTTTTCTTTAACAGCTTGTCCCTTACTGGGAAAAGACCTTCGACATCGACCTGTCCACCCCACAGATTGGTGTTGTGGACACTGATGATGTAAGTTTCTAAAAAGTTTAAAGAAAAAACGTAAAGTACTGTACAGACATTCTAGGCAGTCAAAGAAAATGTTTACAGCTATTTATCTGGGTAGTAAGTGTGTATTTGCTCAGAAAAAAAACATAAATTAGCATTACAACATTTGCAAATTAACAGTATTACAATAAACAAGGATTATTTTTATCTGAAAAGTCACTAATATCTTGACAATAGCTAGACAAACACTATTTTAGTTCCCAAACCTCTCCTTAGGGGCACCGCAGCCATTCCATGTATTTGTTAAATTTTACCATCAGCTCGATTGATTGATCGATTGATCGCTTGACTGATTGATTGATTGATTGATTGATTG
>JABFEA020000085.1:1091534-1102193 GCA_019775915.2 Cyphomyrus plagiostoma
AACTCGTTTTTGTACTGCCTAGCCACATGCTCCTAGCGGGAACTAACAAATTTCGGGGGGGCAAGCCCCCTGGATAGGATGCCAATGTAACACAATACACATCCATTAAGAACAAACTGGAGACAACAGTTCACCTAACTCTGCATGACTAGGAATGCAAAAATATTTCAATTATTTCGAAAAAGTAATACGTAAAAGACTAGAATGTTCTATATAATTCTGCAAACACATAATGTTCTAGGGAAATAATTTAAATGAAAACTGTGATCTTAGTCTATTTGTTACTTTTTAGAACTCGTGTTGCTATTGTTTTCGCTACTAAAAAAGCGCGCTTTTTTAAGAGTTATCGTACGTTCCTACGTTATGACGTAACCAATGACTGGCACGTAGTCACGCGTGTGGCGAGTTCCTGCGCTGAATTCAAAAGTGCAGGAGTGGATCACGGTTTGTTTACCAAATTCTACTTTTGAAATTACTGTATTTAGAATGTCAGATTTAAATGCTATTTCGGCTTTTAAAAGTGAAGTTGCGTCTATTTTGGACGCATTGGTTAAGGTTGCTACGCTAGACATTATCAAACTTTTCGAGGGTCGTTTCATAATATCTCATGGTGGTGGTCTAGAGAGTAATCCGTCTCCGTGGAAAGACGCAGAGACAGAGTGTGATTGGAGGGAAGTCGAAGGACGTAGTAACCGCACCGCGGCCGTGCAGGTCGGAGGATCGGAAAGAATGGAAAACACCTTGGGTATGTTACACGCTGTGTCCGTAGAAATAAAACAAGTAGTCAAGTTTTATATCTGTTTTTAAAATAATCTTTATGAGTTTTTCCTCTTATGTAAGACTATGTATTTTAAGCATTTGAAATAAAATCTGAAAAATCCAATTTTTAGGCTGATTTTACCATTATAAGTTCTTTTACGTTTAAACGTTAACCGGAAGTATAGCGAATGGAGTTGTTTTTGTTTTTATTATCATTGTCGTTCTTTTTGTTGTTAATAATGATGATGATGATAATAATAATAATATCACTCGTACATTCCCAAATTTGGGCATTTTAAATTAAATTCTCAGTTTCATTTCAAAGATAAATACCTATATATCACATATAAATAATAAAATTAGTTATAAATAATAAAAAAACATTTTAAAATGTCTCATTCTGGCAAACTATTAAGTTTTACAAATTCTGCTTTGCACAGTGCATAAGCAGAAGTGTCCCAGTGCTGAAGCTCAAGATGGATTTTTTTTGGAAAACTGCGCCAGTGAGGTACCTCTACCTGGGAACGTTATTGAGATCACTGACTGCGACCAGGATCCAGTTGACATCAAAGTTGAGGTGAGTGAAGAGTTCGCTCTGGAGCTCTGCACACTCTGTATTAAGCACCTGTTACTCTGAGGGCCTTTATCGCATTGCCACCTGCCAAGCAATTCTTATGAAACTACTCGGTCTTCGTATTCATACATGATTTAAAGTCTTGCATGATGTTTAAAGAGATATTCGGCTCAGAGTAGCTGTGAATACGAAGAGACTGAGCTTTGTAGCCTTTGTCAGTAGTCTTGGTAATATGGTAACCCAGGAATTCACTCTTCTGGTAAAAGAATCACAAGTTTTTAATCAGGTGTGTTTAGAAGAATTTGGTGAAATTCTTGTGCCACAGCTGCAGGGTGGGGGACAGGTGCATTGTGGGACAGAACGGTGCAAGACAAAGGACATGAGGGGTGGTGAGTGGCTCAGTCTCTGTGCCCATGACCGGAAGGTTGTTGGTTCGAACCCCAACTTTAGCAGAACAGTCACATGTCTGTGGGCCATTGAGCAAGGCCCAGACCCCCAGCTCCAGGGGCGCCGCACATTGGCTGACTCAAGCTACACCAAAACAGCACAAATCATGATTGATTGCTATTAAACACCAACCTAGAAATCAAAGACACAGGGTGTGTCTGAAATCGCGCACTTTTTGGGGCGTAGTGTGTTCACACTGACAACTAAGCTGAAATTCAGTGCACTGAAAGTAACTGGATGGTGCGCTGAAAATGGCCAGAAACGCAGTGCAGAATGATGGACACTCACACTAAACAGATGCCATTTTGACTACGTAGCGGAAGGGGGGGACTTTCGGCATGTTTTCAGAGTTGAATAATGGCGGACATTTATATAAATGTAAGTAACGTTAATAAAATTATTTTACTGATGTATACTGCGGTGTGCAGCTTGTCACTCTCTGACAACAGTTATAGATAATTTGAGTTTGTGAATATATCGACTTAGAGTTCGTACACGTAAATGTCATCAGTTTTTTAGCCGGTTAGGTAGTCGTAGATATGGTATATATGTTATAAATGTTCCATGTTGAAGTTTGTAAATGTTACTTACTTGTTATTGAACCTCCACAGTCGCGATCAAATACTAGTGCGTCACTTCCGGTAAGTGCAAAACGTTAGTGTTCTGTATAGGACAGCACTTACCAATGGTAATGTGCACTACAGAAATAAGTGCGCACTACGCACTACATCTCGGTGCATTGACACAAGTGTGCGATTCGGGCACACCCACAAACTTGAATTGGTAAGCCATTCCATAGCTGGAGTGCAGCAACAGCAAACACATGGCGGGATTAGAACTCTAAGAGAAACAGATCTCATGATTTAAGAGATTGTGATGGAGAATAACGGATGAGGAGATCAGAAAGGTACCAAGGGACAAGGCCGTTCGAAAATCTGTATTGGGTGCTTTTAAGATGATTTTTAAAATTCTCCCTAAACTTCACCAGTACCCAGTTAAAAGAAGGTGAAGTAGGCGGAATACTAGGGCCACAATGATTAATCTACTTAGTGACTGATTTATTCCCCCTGTTTGTTGCCATAGTGTGCTGCCTTCGAGTGGACAGACCCCTACTCCTTATCGGTCAAGCAGGAGATGGTGGAAGATGAGCGTTGGATCAATGGTGTACAGGGAAAGGAGGCAAGCAAAGCAGAAGGTAATATCCATCTTTGTAACTTATTCTTTTCCCCACCATGAAATAATCGATGCCTTATTTATCATCGGTAAAGAAGCAGGTCATAGAAGTTGTGAATGCGCATAAAAATGGAAAAAGATCTAGATATAAGTCCAGCGCTCATAAAGGAGCTTTTATCGTGTTTGTGGGTGGTAGTGACCAAGCAGAGCCAAAGCTTTTTAATGTGTCGACCTCATATGACATCATCTGTCTGTCTGTGCGACCGAGCTGTTGAGTCTGGATCGATCCCTCTCAGGTTCCCCTGAAATGACCGTTGTCGACCTGGGAGCGTCTGTGTCCATCCTGGATGAGACCAACGTGACGACGCCGTCAGCAGACAGCCCGGAGGGGAATCGCACGCTTTCCGGAGAAAAGGGTGAACCTGGCACACCGAGGAAAGCTGGTAAAGGTCCCCCGCAGCTCACACCATACTGGGTAGCTGAAGACCCTCCCAGTGTTTCGTTAGACAGCCGCCACGCCATAGGTTACATAGCCAGGGTCAGCTATGAGCCGGATCCCACAAAGAAGGTTATTGTCATTCCCATGCCTGATTTAACCTGCCCACAAGGAAAAGAGACCGAGACTGAAACCTCTCGCGCCGCATCCAGCTTTGGCGGCAGCATTGGAAGAGGAACCTCAGCACGCACCTCCTCTTGCTCGAGCACCCCCGACGTGCTCCAGATGCCTCCAGATCCGGAGGCTGGGGACGGGGTGGGGATGAACTCCTCTGAGCTGCTTCATCTGTTAAAGCCGTGTTCGGTGCAACTAGTCAATGTGATGTCAAGCTCAGAAATGGGCGCCAGGAGACAGATATCCAAGTGTGGGAAGCAGGGAAACGTGCCGAAAGACCTTCGCGTGCACCAGGGCCTGCACACGGGGAAGAGGCTCTGCTGTTTTGCATACTGTGGGAACGGCGTGTGGCGAGTGCACGGCGTCCCGAGCCAGGCGAAATACTACGAATGCGACAACTGCGACAAGAAATTCAGGCGCAGGAAGATGCTGAAAAGGCACCAGCGCTTCCACACGGGCGAGAGACCGTACTCCTGCCCCAAGTGCCAGAAGAGGTTCACGCTGCGCAAGAACCTCCGACGGCACGAGAGGTTCCACACGGGCGAGAAGCCGCACACGTGTCTCGTCTGCGGTAAGACTTTCCGTCTGCGTGAGAGCCTCAGGTGTCACGTCCGCTTCCACACGGGGGAGAGACCCTTCGCCTGCTCGCTGTGCAAAAAGCAATTCAGGGTCCTTAGGAATCTTGATAAACACCTGTTTACACATATAGGTGTTAATGTAAGCCAAGCCAAGCCGTGTGCAAAAAGAAACGTGATTTAAAATCAGAGTTTAAAAAGAAAATTCTTTTTTTTTTTTTTGCTTGCATTGATTTGTCATCATGAGTGGGAACAATTGACCTAGATATCAGTTGTGCCGTTTTACTTTTTCTGTAATTTCTGTTTGTGGCATTGCCATTTTAATTGTGCTGAGTAGAAGTTTAAGTTTCACTGTACATTTTACAAATGAGATGCAGAGCATTTGTACACTGAGCACACCAGCCTGTTCCTATTTTGTGAAAAGTAGCTGCATGTGTGAATAATGTCTGCAGTAATATCTAGTTCCAGAATAGACCTGTTTGAGTCACATTTTTAGGTTTTGTCTGCGTGCTGTGGCCAGGAGAGGGAGCTCTTGGACTGACCGATATCTGTTAAATCTCCTCGTCTTAGTTACATCACTGTTATATCGTTGTAAAAATACAAAGATGTATTTTTTTTTATTTGAACAGATCTCTAGTTCTAATGGAGCTCCTGAATGAGCTGCAGATTGAATGCAAATAGCCTTACCTCGTCTTTGCCCAAGACCAGTTTTGTCGACAATCATAGCTCATTGTTCGCATCTGAGATGCCTGTCTATGGCAGCATTATCCAGTTCTTGTCCTGAAGGGCCAGAATCCAACAGGTTGCAGATTTCCCTGCTTAGACACATCTTGCTTAGCTAATTACCGGTTTTAGTAAGTGTTTGAACAGGAACATTTGCAAACTCTGTTGGATTCTCACCCACCAGGAGCGGAATTGGGGAACCCTGTCCTGTGGAATCTGGCTGTTTGCCCAGCTTTATGTCACCAAAATGATTTGCATTGTTCCTCTGTGCAAAGTGGGTCAGGCAGGCCTGGACAGGGAGTATAATTTAGCCCATGGCTCTGTGGCAATTTGCCAACTGGGGAGGAATCCCCTGATAACTTTTGGCGAGTGATACATTTTGCCGACTGCGGGGATTCCCTCTATTAATTTTAAAAATTATTATTTTGCCGGCACATATACCCCCATCGGGCCACTGGGAAAATGCCGGATGGCCAGTTCTTTCTGGTCAATCCTCAGTCCTCCACTTGGGCAGTGGTGGCCCTTTACACAAGGACTTTTCTGTAGGAGTGTGTTAAAGCAGTGCGTGTATCGCCTGGGCCATGAGACGCCGCACGCGGTCAGCGTGGGCGGTCTACTGAAAACCACAAAATGCTGAATGATGGATATGTGATTTTGGGGTGGAAGTGGCGGGTGCAAGTGTCAGTATTTGTGGCCGGCCAAGCCTAACAAACTTACAGCGCTGCATTTTCTTCCAAGTGCCTGGATAAGGCTGAGAACACTGAAGAGGAAGTCTGCAGTCAGCTGATTACACTGAGTGATAATGCAGTGCTTTTCAATTTATTGAAAATTGACTTTTTAATGTTTATTTGGGTAGTTTGCATGCTAGAAATGTAGCTTTTATATTTGTTCCGAACTTGTCTAATTTTATACTTTATTCTGTATGCTGTATACAAGAATGACTTTAACCGAAAACTGTCAGCCTTTTGTATTACTTAAAACATTAAATAAAAGGAATAAAAACATTAAACTGCTTGTTGATTTATAAAATACACCCTGTCCTGGTGTCGATAATGCTATGAATGAAATCTGACATCTGGGTCTAGAGTCCCTCAGTAATCTGAACATAACTTTTAAGCCAGACCAATTGAGTGAGACAATGGTTCCAGTTAACATATATGAGCAGCATGTTCCTGTAAATTGCCATTGGTGACATGGATTGCGGTTCTGGGAATTCACCTTTCATGCCAGCTGTAACTTGTCATCAGAGAGCTGCAGTAAGTATGTTCCAGCTGTTTTTACTTTCACTTTCGGTTCTTGTGACTCAGCTTCTACTTGGGTGGGTGACCCATCTAAGGCGTTGTTTGTTGAGCAGATGCTTTTATCCAAAGCAACGTACATTAACATTTTAAACCAGCACCCTTCTGATCATACATACAATGTCTTAACCCACAAAACAGCACATTACCTTTTGTAGAGGCCAGCAAAAGTATTCTACAAGTGAGAAGTTTATATTTGCCGGAATAGAGGTTCCTTTCATTACTGTTCCGAGACTGCTTCTGTACTATGGTTTGGTCTGAAGCCAGACTGATATAATTCATTAGCATTATTTTTCTGTAGGAATGAAGACAGCTGATAACTTTGTTTCCAAAATCTTTCAGATGAAAGGAGGATCTGAGATAGGTCTATAATTTCATAGTTCAAAATTTGGTTTCCTTGAGAACAGGTATGATAACTGTTTAAAAAGGTTTTGGAGCATATCCAAGCCTAAGAAACAAGTTTAACGAGTTTAACAAGATACCACTATCCAATCCAATTGGTAAATAATTGGGACAGTTTCTGTTCAGCTTTCATTTCAGTGTATAACATCTTAGGCTCACAGCTGAGGAAGGCTAATGAAGTTTCAACCAAATTGAAAACCATGGCAAAATCACTGGCCAGTCTCCAGCCAAAGACAATGATGGAGATGGGCCTGACCTGCTCAGTCTGTCAGGACATCTTCACGGATCCCCACTTGCTACCCTGTGGACACACCTTCTGTAAAACCTGTCTGTTGGATATGCTGGAGCACATTACGTTGATGGGCTTCCGGTGCCCCGAATGTAGAGCAAGTTTTGGGTTCGCCATCCCTCTCCAGAAGAACTTTGCCGTGGCCAGTATTGCCGAGGACTTCAGAAAAACCCAGCAGAGGAAGGAGAAGCCGGTGAAGTGTGACTGCTGCATCCCTGGGAATCAGGTCACAGCTGTGAAGACTTGCCTCACATGCATGGTCTCCATGTGTGAGGAGCACATCAACCCTCACCTGGAGCTCCCCGCCTTCATAGAGCATCACCTCACTGAGCCACCGAGGGAGCTGAGGAAGATGAAGTGTCCGCAGCATGGGGTGTTCAAGCTCTATTGCTCAGCATCACAGACGTATGTGTGCAGGTGGTGTGATATAGAGGCCAGATCCACTAATGAGATGATGACACTGAAAACCATTAATAAGGACATGATGGTAAGTCTTCGCTGGGCTGTCCACTTTCACTGAGGGGCTGAGAAGGATTTTGTATTTTGCACATTAGTCGTCTGTAGCTGTCTTCGTGATTGTGATATGCAGTGTTTTGTTTTATCTTTCCATTTTTCCCAATAGAGTCAAATAGAAGTTTTGCATTACAATGTCAATACAACCTAAATTCCTGTAAAGCTAGCTATGCTGATCACTTATTGTTTGATTATTTCTGTGCACCTGCAACTTATGTTATGTTACGTATGCCTCTTTGTAGACTGCTAATCCGTTTGCCGTGTGGGTGGGGTTGACATCTATTGGGGGAATCATGTGACTGGCAGAAGCCTACTGACATTTAACAGATGATGAAAGTCAGTTTTGGCATAACGTCACAGCATTTTCGCCGCCGAGATACTGGTGCTGTATTGTTTCAACAGCTGCATTGCCAACCTGCTTAAAGTAGAAAGAAGCCCAGAGAATTTTCTGAAGGACATTCAATCATATCATTCTATGTTAACATTCAGATCACACTAGTGGTTCATTGACGTCACCTCTGAATGTAAGCTATTGTTTCCGCATTTCATACTGGCAGTATAAATATATGTAGGCATGCATATCTGCTCCAACATGTGTACTGACGCGTGTCTGTAACAGCATGTGCACTTATGCCAGGTACTTTCCTGTTAATCATGGCAGGAGTATGTGAAACAGAAGTTGGAGTTTCTGGAAGAGAAGCTGGATGGTTGCGTGGCCAGTGTGAGGAATCTGCAGAATACCATGCTCAGTTATGTGAGTTGCCTACATTTACATTCACTGGCAGATGCTTCTTTGAAAGCGACATACAGTGTAGAAGGCAGGGGCAGCCAGTCCCTGGAGCAATTGGGCGGTTAAGGGCCTTACTGAAGGGCCTAAGGGTGACATCACTGGTGACTTTCTAGTCCCAGGCACAGTCTGAGTCACACATCACCCCTCACACAGTGGTTTTACATTTAAAATTATATTTATCCTCCTAGAGCAGGGGTGGCCAACCTTATCTGCAAAGACCCACTGTGTATGCGGGTTTTCGCTGCAACTCCCTAATTAGATTACTAATTAGAGGACTGATTGGCTGAAGAGTCCTCGCACCTGGGTTTGAACAGCTGACCTAAAGGTTACCCCAAAAACCTGCATACACTGCAGCTCTTTGCAGATAAGGTTGGTCACCCCTGGCATAGAGCAATGTTTCCCAATCCGGTCCTCGGGTACTCACAGACACATTTTTAGGGAGCTTAAAGGGAGGAAAAATGTAGGCTGTCCAGCAGGGAGCTCGGTGGAAGCAAAAACATGGACCAACTGTGAGTCCCCGGGGGCCAGATTGGGAGACACTGCTAGAGCCTACCTCTACATCCTGTTCAGGTCAGGTATCCTTCCACTTTTCATCAGTGATGATGGAATTAAGGAGGTGCAGTGTCATTTGTGTGGATATCTCCATACATTACGGGAACTCATTTGAATGAAACTCCAGTAGCAGGTAGATAGAAATAACATTTCTGATTTTGCCAGTTACCTTTTGTAGTTTTCCAAGTTCTGTTGTTCATAAAATATTACATAATAGGTTTGCAAGAAAGCTTAAAAAACACAAACACAAGTTGGTCTTCCTATCTAAATGGGGACCGTCCATTCATTTCTATGGGAAAATCCCAATCACGACACCCTTAACCCCTACCCATCCCTAATCTTAACCATAAGTAACCAATCCAAATAATAAACTTTTGGCATATTTACTTTTTTGATTACATTCACAGATTTTTTTTTATAAAACTGAGGTTATCCAAATGGGGACCTCAAAAGATGTCCCCAAAAGTAGGAAAATTATAGGTTTTACTGCACTTTGGGGGCAATTTGGTTCTCAAATGTGATCTATGCAAACCCACACACACACCTTCACACAGACACGTTCAATTCTGTGTGATTGGAATCACAACGAGCCCATTCCTCCTGGCAAAAAGAGGAAATGTGAATCACCATTGTACTGGCATGAAAACCAGAAGCAAAAACAACTATGGTTAGGATATGAGGTCTGTGTAGTTGCCAGGCGGTAGAGCTTAGTGACATTTCACTTTTACTTTTCACGCACAGGCTGATCAGCAATATTTTGGTTGGAGGGCACTCGGATTACTGCTGGTTGGAATTATCCTTGCGTACTTGGGTATGTCCAGTACTACCCATTCTTACCATATTGTAGTGTGCTGAAATTTGGTAGTTTGGCATAATATGCAAGCAGTAATCAATGGAAAATTGCAGATAGAGTTTATTACACTGTACATGATCTTACCTTTTCTTACCCTGTGCCCACAGTCTCTACCATAAGCTCCAGTCCCCCGCATCCCTGCATAGGACAACCGGGTATGGAAAACGGATTGATGATTTTGATGATGGATGATTTTGCTTATCGAATAGATTGTATTTATTTTACAAGATATAAAAAGAACAATTTACAGTGATCCTCAAATTTATACTTTTTTTTTTTCCCCCAAATTTCCAACCTGTTCATTCCCCTTCAATAGCAATCGAGGAGGTTAACAGCTCCCTAAAGAAGCTGGCTCGAATGTACCACGGGCTCAACAGTTAGTAATCTTATATTGTCTGGTGTCATCAGATAGTTCAGTGGTTCCCAAACTTTCTATGCAGGACACCCCTTTTCTAGAGAGGAACATTATTCACCCTCCCCCCCCCCATTCAAACAGCACAGGGTCAGATTCAAACTTTATTTGAATACAACTCCCTTTTCTAATTGAGCGAGACAAAGGTAATTACAAAATACAAATGGTGCGATTTCACCACTGTTGGAGAAAAAAAGAGCAATCAATTAAAAATAAAAGTTCAAATTTGAAATTATGCAAATGCATATTTAACATTTCTGCTAAGATTCATTGGCGACACAAATTAAAGTTTGTCTTACGTTTACCGCATTTTGTTTTTAATGATAACCGCAGGTTTCAGCCTATACTATAGCACAGAACAACACTAAATCATACCCATTAATTGACGCTGCAAAACGTCCTCACGCGTCACCATGTCACATGGTACAAAAACTTTGCAAGAGCAAGACGACTTAAGACAGGTCGTACAGCACCTCCCAGCCGGCTGAACAAACTGGAAAAGCCTCCGTGACGGCACAACTTTGCCCTTATTGGCCGAAGAACGTGTCGTTTATGTGACGTTTGTATCCCAGGCAGTTCCAATGCGTTATCTGCTATTTCTCCCGAATATCGCGTAAAGCAGTGACAACTGGTTTTCAGTTAATTTACCTGGTAAAATAAAGTTTAAATAAATTACATAAATGCTCTAA
>JABFEA020000085.1:1104920-1117195 GCA_019775915.2 Cyphomyrus plagiostoma
CTCGTTAACCTCGTGTGGGATCCCCATGTGATCAGTTGTTTCTGGTTGTTGTCATTAGTCCTCTGTATTAAGTCTGCGTTACGATTTGGTTCCCCAGTCCGGTCATTGGGTGTGTTCGACTTGTTTACAGCGCTGGCTTAAAGCAACTTCTCACCCGGCTGCACAAACTGGAACCGCCTCCGTGACAACACACCTTTGCCCTTATTGGCTGAAGAGTATCCCAGGAAGTTATGATGCATAATCTGCTATTTCTCCCGAATATCACGTAAAGCAATGAGAACTGGTTTTCAGTTTATTTACCTGGTAAAAAAAAAAAGTTTGAATAAATGACATAAATGCTCTAATAGCACATCTAAGTTAGTGGTTTATTTGTTAGTTACTGTAATGTTGCACTGCTTTATTTGGTTAATCATCTAAGTCTGTAAAGAAGACATTCAAGTAAGAATTGCACTGTAGTATTACTCATTTCCTGGAGCGTACAATTTATATTAGGTCAGAGTTCATGGTTCGATTTATGATATTCAGATCAAGTTCTAGGTCAAACTGGTTTGTTCGACTTTCAAGAAATTCAAGTTCTAGTGAGTTTGAGAACCCAGGTACCACTGTATTTGGGTGCATCCCTAACAATTACTATGCAATGTTATAGAAGGGACTTGAGCATCAATGAATTTTGGTAATTGCAGAACCAAATCCCAGAACCAACTGGCCACGGATACGGGGAGCCAACAGTATTTTTGGGTCCAGATTCAAAACAGTAGCTGGAACCAAGTGTGGGGACATAAGCTGTGTGACAAAAAAAAAAATAAAAAAATACAACCATGTTTTTTTCCCCTTTTTATTACAAAAACAAAAAACAGGACATGATAGAAACAGTCCAACTTGTATTGACGTAGGAGGAACAAGGAGATGAGCTCATCTGTGTGCACCTCTACCTGCAGGAACAAAGTCGTCCTCTGCGACCGGCCACAGTCCAGATTGCTTTTTTGTTCTGGTCAAAACGTGTGGTTTTTCAATTTAGAAATACCAAATGCACTAAGGGCTGCGAATTAACAAAGTTTTCCAAAAAAGCCTGAAAAAGGCACAAGGGAGGGGGGACCAAAGTGGGTGGGAACTAAGCAGAGTTTAACATCCTGCTTGAAGAAGAAAAAAAAAGGGTGGAGAGAGTCAGAACGGAAAAATACAACAGCCCAGCTGGAGACGACATCAACTGGCCCACACACACACACACAGTATGCCTTCCTGATCTCCTGAAAACCAAACTTGATGCTAAAGAATGAATCTCTGACAACTACGCAACCACTCAACTCTATCATGGGGCGGGGGACAGGGACAAGAGGGGAATAAAATAAGAGCAATGGAGAAAGATGGAATTCCACCACATTTTGTATGCATCTTAATGACATCGTAAAATTTACCAAGTGTGTATCCTAGGGCAGGATTACACATTTTAAAGATTCCTCAAATTTGTGTTGTATATATACAGATTCCATTTGATGTAACCTCCTGGGAGTCTTAGTGCCTCCTCTTCTTCTTACTGCTGGGTGGTGGAGCGGTCGATCGTCCTTTCCTCTTCCTGTTCGATGTCTCAACCACTTCTTCATAATTGGACTCTCGGTCAGCTGAGAGGAACACAAGTTAAAACTTTCTGCACACCGGAGAGGAACCAAATACTGTTTAGATTTGCTGCAAGCCTGAAGGCCTCACAGATTGAAATAGTCATGCACACCTTTCCTGGCCTCCTCCTCCAGCTCATCCCAGTCCTTCCCACTCTCTTCTTCACTGCCCAGAGATGCACTGTAGTCTGGAAGTGGAGGAGATATATATGGAAGTTCATTCCTGACATTTACACAATTAAAACAAATGCATGATTATAGTAAGGGGACACTATACTTACCGGAATCCTCAGTCTCAGAGGAATAATCTTCATCACTGTCTTCTTCCTCCTCTGCATCCTCTTCCGCTGAGGGATTGAACGTCTCATCCTCCATCTCTGATTCAGAGTCTTCACCTTCTTCCCCACTCCCCTGGGATTAGGGATGAACCATTTTCATATGCTCAAGACACAATCCAAGGCACCGTTATCCACACCAAAGCTGAACTCCTCAGAGCACGTAACTCACCTCACTTTCAGGATCCAAGAACGACCAGCCTCCCTGCTCGAAAAAGCCCTCAGGGTCATCGACGATGGTCTTCATGATCTTCGTCCAGTTCAGTGACTGGACACCCTCAGTGTACTTGATGTCGCATGAACTGAACAGAGGGGGTGATATTTACTAAAATATCAAGTGAGCCAATGACCACTGAGGCTCTGAATAGCCATTAAAACATTTATTTGCAGATTATTACTACAAAGCACTATGACTATACAGCCCCAGAAAAATACAACCAAAATGAACCCTAAAATAGCCTTAACATGGTCGCCGAGTACCTTACTGCAGGGAATTTTTTGCCAATAGTCTTACTTGAGCCACTCCTTTATTGGGTCCAGTGAATTGACAGGTACGGCGTTGATCATTGTGACCTTCTTACTGTAGTCCTTGTAGACAATTACCACGTCGAAGTTCTTCAGGTGGAACTGCACTCGCTCAAAATGCACCAGTTCCACCTCATCCAGAGTCACAACAAACGGGGGCTGAAAGAACAGGAAAAGCCTCTCAACAACTGCCAAACGGCACACGTCTCCCCCTACTGGCCACTTTCAGTACTGAACAATAAAGCCTGGTGCTTAATGTGACTTGACGTTTTACGGCAACTTCACCAACTGTTATTCACGGCGTATGTGCAGATAATCAGATGTATGGTCAACAGTGTCGGGTGAGTGGCTTCACCGAGAAGCGGCTACAGGAAGATATCTAGGAAACGGTCATCTATTTTCTAGCCCGTTACACTCACCCATTCTGTTACATTACACAGAGCGCTGGAGGTGGGCTGCAGCAGACATGTGCTCCTGTAGGGGGCACCCTGGAACCTACGCACACAGAAAAACAGATTAATACCCAAAGTCAAATACCATCCAACTAACCAACTGGCTGTATCTACCAATAAACCTTCTGCATCATCCAAACTTAGCCCAACGTCCCAAGGTTGCTCCTTCTCCTCACTCACCCCAGGTCTCTAAAGGGCACCTCAAACTCCAGGTCCTCCTTGGTGAGGTTCTCCACCTTCTCAATGAAGTTCTTAAAGGCAGACTTGAGCTTGTGCCTCATCTCACGCTCCATCTGCTCGGCGTAGAGGTCGTCGCGGTCGTGCATGTGCTGGTGCTTGCCCAGGTCCGTAGTGATCTCGCCCACCTCCGTGTAGAACTGCACATCCGTGTGACGCTTCTTCCCAAACATGATAGCATTCTTGCAGATTTAAAAAGAGGGAAAAAAAGAGTGGAGAACAGGAGTCAAACACCTGAAGTCAAAAACAAGAGTACCAGACATGCATAAATGGCCAAACCAGATACCTTGAGATGGAAGTGCAAGACTATGATCATCTCCCCATCACAGGGCTGGAAAATGGCATGTTTGATGTTGTTGTACAGGATGTCTACCTTGTCCCCACGCACAGAGGTGAACCGAAACCCTACAAAAAACACAACAGTTCACTCACAACCTCCCCCCTGCCCCAACAAGCAAAAGCAGCCTACTATGCCAACCGTACCATTGGTGTGTGCCTCCAGGGAACCCTGCATCCGCTTCTGAGCGATGTTGGGCCGGATGTAGAGGTCCTTCAGCTTGGGGTTGCTGCGGTTGAGGTTGATGACCAGCGAGTCCTGCTTGACGATGCCCTCTTTTTCCTTCTCTTCAGCCTCTCGGGTCTTGTAGCGCTTCTGAACCTCCTTGATGATGCGGAAGGCATTCTGCAGGTTGGTGGAGGGCACCGATGGGTCACCAGGTGTCTTCAGGTTCGAGGCCCGATATGTTCTGGCCAGCAGGGATGGGAGCAGGTTTGAAACACACAAAAGAAAACTTAAGTAGAAAAAATACACAGCAGAACATGGTCAGTATTGAGCAGGAACAGGATACCCTGATCCTGGGGTGCCGGTATCCTGCAGGTTATCTAACCTACCTGGTCACCGGTGAACCACACCTGATCTCAGGCAGATAGTAACTCATCAGGTAGGATAGAAAAATCTGCTGGATACCGGAAGTCCAGGACCAGGGTTGCCTACTCCTGCAGCAGAGCTTCACTCACATCTCCTTCACAAAGGTGGCATCAGGATTTGGAAAGATGTTGCCTTCATGGCGACCGAGGGAGCTGCCAGGCACGTAGAAGTTGATCCTCAGGTAGGTGTAGTCTCCTTCCACAGACATGCTGATATTCTAAAGAGGGGCATATGCAGAACAATCAATGAGGGGTAACATGGAGGTCTCCATCTCAGATATCTGCTATGCACAGACACTGGTTATAAAGATGACAGAGGAGCCAGCTTACCTTGATGGTTGCAATATGGAAGGGAGTGGGGATACCAAAGACCGGCATGATCACGGTCTCATATTTCTTATCAATATACAGCTTCATCTCTCGAATCTCGCGCTCCCGTGGCATCTGAGAGATGTTCTTATAAGACACGTTCGATTTCCGTGCCCTGGAGCAGATTAATGAGACAGGTATCGTCTTAATATTGGAAATACTGACGCAGCCGCAATAATGTACGCTCCCTGTTCAATTCTATACTCACTTCTGGATCATTTGCTCCCCCTTCTGCTCTGTCAGACGTCGTTTGGCCTCCTCGTTCATCTGATTGGCCAGCTCTTTCTGATGGGTCCGCCTCTTTTCCTCCGCTGTCATTTCATTCTGGCCAATCACAAAGTCACATCAGCAAAGAGAGTAAGAGGCACTCGGCCCACCGGGACGCGCATGCGAACTCCCACAGACCCGAGTTCTGTCAGTGAGCAGGGTCGCCCTGGCTCCTCTGCCAAGGAGCTCCTCGGCGTCATCCTCGTCTTCCTCGTCCTCCTCTTCATCCTCATTCTAAGAGAGGCAAAGATCTAGTCATCATTAAAGTTTGCCATCCTGCCGGTGTATATAGGGCTAGATTGAAAAACTACCTTAAAAAGACATCTATCCAGAAAGGGGAAGCTGGCTAACAGATCGGATGCATTTGAGAGCCCTCACCTTTAAGAAAATTCCCACATTCTTGATCTTCTTTTTAACTGGGGTGAGAATAGTGGCAGGTTCCTCCTGTTTAGGATAAAGATCGACGCTGAAGGCTGATCAACTAAACATCCACACCAGGACAGCTCAGAGAAAAAAAAAATAAAGGGCCAAGTTTGTAGCCTGCTATGGGTACAAACCTCATTAATCTGCACCGTGTCTCCAATGAACAGGGCGTACTTCTTCTGCTCGTCCTTCTTGCCCTCTTTACTGACCAGGTCGGATAGCCCCACGCTTACACTCAGCACCATGCCTGGAATGACAGCCCCGCCGTACCTCTGAAGACTTACGCAGTCAACTCAGGGATACCAAATATCGCAAGAACTATAGCTTTACAGGCCATCACGCAAGAGTCGTGCTTAAATACAGTATACTGTACACCACTTCATCAAATTAGCTTATGTTTTGTAGCCTTTCCCACGAATGATGGAAATTTCAGCCACAGTTATATTGCAGTGACAAAACAATACACGCTGTCATACTGAACTTCAGCTGCACGATTCTCACCTCCAAACGTAACCGAAAACTCCAGTGTAGCAAACAATGTTAACACAGCTAGAGAAGTGATGATCAAGATGGAACGGTCACATGACACGCATAATCGCTTACCTTTCTTTAACTTATACTGGTTCTTGCTGTTGATGACTAAGGACCCCTCCCGAAACTCTATGCCCATCGCAAACCTGACCGGAGAGAGAACAAGTGACTAGACTTCTACAGCTGTATCTTGAAACAGCAATTTTACAGGAAATACTTAAGACGTGCATAGATCTTCCCTCCACAAAATCTGCACAAGTCCTACATAAGTGCATCCCATCTGCTAGAGAGAAATGGCACCAGTCACAGCCCAAAGACATTCTTTTTTTTCGCCATAAATATACAATTCTTAAGACCTGGAATTAACGGCAGCCAGAATACAAAATTCCCATCCAAGACTTTAGGAGTGTTGCTAGGAATAAATACAGATAACTTAATTCTATTCACAACAACAACAATTAAAAAAAAAAAAAAAAAAAAAAAAAAAAAAAAAAAAAAAAAAAACACAACAAAAAAACAATAAGAAGCCACTTTATTTATCGTGGGGGGGAATTCCCTTTCCTCCCACCCCATCCTGCTCTCCATGACACACACGTAGGTGAGAGTTAGCTTGGCAGCAAAGGGCAGCCGCCTGCAGCAGCACCCATGGAGCTGCGGCTAAGGAGCCTCGCTCAAGGGCCCACAGTATTCTGCTGAAGCCAAGCTCGAGCCGGCGACCTTCCAATCACAGGCACAGAGGGTTAAGCCCATCACTAACCCCAGGTTTTTGGTTAGCTTTGCCACCATGTCCGGCTTCTCCTTCTTCACCATGTCCACCACGGCACTGAACGCGTCGCCGAACTTCACTCCTACGAACGACAGCAAGTTAAAGTGCGCTCACCCATGCAGTTAATGAGAAGACTTAACTATCCCCAGTCGCCACAAGCCACGCACCATGGCGAAGCTCCTTCAGCAACAACTCCTCCACCTCCAGCAGGAAGTTGTAGTTGTCCTGCATCTCTTGGGGCGGGTCCACCATCAGTGTGCGCACCAGGTTGGAGCAATAAGATTTGTACCTGATCCCCATGGCGCATGTGATAGCCCCGAAGTGCATGTAGT
Organism: Cyphomyrus plagiostoma; assembly: GCA_019775915.2. Lineage (NCBI taxonomy): Eukaryota > Metazoa > Chordata > Actinopteri > Osteoglossiformes > Mormyridae > Cyphomyrus > Cyphomyrus plagiostoma. The sequence continues at coordinate 1,111,698 of JABFEA020000085.1, forward strand.
TCTTATCACTGGGACACAAAAAGCAGACAACACAAATGGCATGAATTACCAGAAGAATACGACAGACCTGGCTGCAGTAGCTAATGCAAAAATCTATGCATGCTAACAGGTGTTTAAATGCATAACTATGTGATGTCATAGCTGAAGAACCCAGACAGAAAGGAGCCCTATGAGGAACAGGATGCGATGTCAGCGTCACCTGACCACGCTGAACTTGAGGCTGTAGTTGCCCCCACTCTGGATTATGGGGGGGTAGCACATCTCTACAGTGGATGGGTCGGCACCCCCCAGGTACTTCTTCTCCTCAATGGCCTTCTCCACAGACTCTGCTAATTTGTTGTGACGTACTTTCTGTGAAGACAGGGGAGCGTCAGGGAGAACAGGGTGAGCGTCAAGATGACACCGCAAGCGCTATGCGGCAACAATGCGAATCCACGGCATATTAACAACATTCAGCTAACGGTCAAAGCTTTAGTTCCCCGATACAAGTGTTCTTCATACCTCATCCGCGTCCACAATCTCCATCACTCTTTCCTTGAAAAACTTGTTGAAGACTTCACTAGTAACGCCGGCAGCCTTCCTCATCAGAGCCAGCTCCCCGTCCTCCTTCACCGCCATGGAATAGGCCACCACAGCGCTAATGTCCACCTGCGATACACACAGCAACAACTGAACATGCCATGCAGCAAGCCACACGCACTTAGCAAGGTTCAAAGTTACACAACATTAAAATGCACGTAATGGACAAATAAGACACTGAAAATATACCTGTAATTTGTGTTTAAACTTCACTAGAAGGGCTGTGAAGCAAGCTGGCCCTGAGCCTCGCTTCCCTTGTGTATCTATATTAGAAATTTCTGCTTCATTTAGCCTTTTGCCCTTAGTCACTATTTAAAATAAAAATGACGAACTATGCAACAAGGAATTTTTTTGAAAATCTAAAACCTGAGGCATTGTACTGCCTAAAATTCAGTGACAAATTTAGTAAGAAAAACCATCACATGTATCAACAAAGCTTCAGTTGTCAGCATGGTACACAAATGGCCAAGCATCACGTATTGTCAGATGCAACACTAAAAGGTCTTCCCTTGCTCTTACTTTCTGTAGGCCATCTGCTGTGATCATATCATTCCAGCTCTTCATGTACTCCCCCGGAAACTTGTCCTTGATGAAGACGCCAACAGTCTTTCCCTCCTTGCTTGCGTGAATGGCCTCCAACATCTTCTCAAAGTTGGCCTTGTTGCTCTCGTTCTGGACAGATGACAAAGCACTCATTAAAACGAGTAAATGTACGCAGCATAAGCACATACTTAAACTAAGAGGCAAATACAGAGGTTTCATATCGGAAGTTATCATGGGGCACGCAGATGACATGCCTGTCTTAAAAAAAAAAAAAAGTCTGATCAACTTCAGGTTACGTTTCCACCACAATCATACAAATGATATACAAAATGCTACAAAATAACTTATGGTTATGATGCATAATGAAATAATAAAAAAACAGCACTACAATGACCAAAACCAGGATGTAATGTAACGGTCATACCTTCTCTCGAACAAGCAGGGTTATGGGAGGTACACCATTGGCATTCTCATTGCCTTTGGTGACAGCCACCTGTTTAAGAAATTCCACCTTCTTCTTGCTGGCCATGAATAGAATCTTAGACTCGCAGAAAACCATAATGGTGTCCGTCAGCTCATAACCAAAGAGCCAAGTCTGCAAATGAGGGAGACAGTTAAAGTCCAGTGCTACCAGTGCAAACGCAACATCTCTGATCATGTTTGCTAGATTTAACACTTCAGGACAATCAAGTAAAGCGGCTCCCAATTCAGACACTACAGAAATGGTAACTAGCACTGTTTGAGGTGGGGGATGGACTTACCTGCAGGGCAGTAGATTTGGCATAGACGATCTCCTCGTCGACCCCGACTGACACCACGATAGCATCCACCTTTCCAAATTCATCTTCCCCCTTCTGATATCGGGAGAACAACATTACAACGTGTTTAGACTCCTCTTCCACCTCACACGTTGCTAACACGCTGAATATATACATAACTGATCATTCTATTGAGATTAAACACATGGCCGAACTAAATAAAATATGACCGTGGGACACGATGAGCGATGAACTGAGAAAACCCAGCAGGAGCAAAACTCGATCACCAAAACATAAAAATCATTAATGTTGTTATTTGACTACGTTAAATAAGCCCCTTGTTACATTACTTTTGACCCAGATTTATAGTACGTCACCACTGCTGCATTAACTATACAGATTGGGACGGAAAGCTAGCTCAACTTTTCGGACATCCTCAGAAACGAAAGGTTTCTATGTGTCCAGACATTTCACATCCCGCACAATGGTGGAAACGGCGGGTGGCGGGGGAGAAAACGACATCACGGACGATTACTTCGAGTTGTGTTCCGATGGATGCACAGACGGCGAGACGTTTCGGCTAGTAGGAAGCGCGGCACCAGCGTGTCGGAGCTGAGCTAGCACGTTAGCTGGTTAGCATCTTTAAGAAAAACCATTTACGAAATCATCAACATCGCTTACTACCGCTCTTTGTAACAGAGAGGCACATACAACCACTTGCAAACGCCTATCCCGTTTCACAGATGCCGTGCAGCCGAACAAACAGATGCATTTAAGCGCCTATAAGTCAGCCGGCTGGGTGATGACAGAGGCCTTTCCGCACGCCGACTCAGTCTCGCACCAAGCCGCCAGTACGGGAGCGGCACGGGGGGATCCGCGTGCTCCGCCATAGCATTTCCCCCCCCGACACCTGTTCCCCGGCCGCAGCTTGAAGTCCCCATCTCTTTATTTCAAACCGGCGTCGTTTGCTATTTTACCTTCCAGTTGGCGTACAGCCGCTTGATCCTGCGGTAATACGCTTCCTTGTCCAAGTTTACCGCCATAGTGCCGCTTCCTCCAAACTCCAACGCCCGGCTTCAGCGTAGGCCGGTTTTTGGTCCCAGAAAACGCAGTATATATGCCTCGGCTATATAATAACGCGCCCTTCTCGTAAATTTGGAAAAAAAAATATTTTTAAAGAAATTAATTTATTAATTTAAATATGATAATTTTTATTCGAATTCTTAAAAAGTACCCCAATGTTTAAAATTTTACATATTTAATCTATTGATGTTCCACAAATTTAGCATTCCTATCGGTGTAATGCATAAATAAATCGACTTGATTCCTTGTTTCCCACAAGTACAAACACACTGGTACGCATACATTTATTAAAATTACTCTCCTCCCCCTGCCCTCCCCCTCTTCTCTCCTCCCATACTGATAGTTGTCATCGACTAGACCCACTGAAAAAGCTATTATTCCAGGGATATTGTGCGCGCTGCACGAAAAGCTGCAGGAAGTATATTTTATTACTCGTTTAATGCCAAAGTATTTTACTTTTAATTTTAGGTCTTGGTATTCACTGTATGGCTAATAAAAATTTCTGTGTAAAGGCATGTTGTTCTTACTACGTATAATTTGAATTATTTATTGAACTCTGGTGCTTTTTAGTGAGCTCTGCCTTGGCCATGCTGGTTCTCCATCTTCTCTTTTGTTTCGTGCCTCCCCGGTAGCTCCCCTCCCCCCTCCTGCCATTAGCCAGTAGGACAGCACGCGCTTATTTCCCGCGCTTGCTCGCGGCCCGCCTCCATTGCAGACATGGCCGCAAACTGCACGGACGGCGCTCATTTCGTCATACGCCATAAGTCCGCGGGGTTTCGCGAGATCCCGTTAAACTCCGTTTTTTTTCCCCAGAATATTTGTTCTGATGATTAGCGGTTATGGCACTTTCCCCAAATCGTATTGAGTCATAATGTAATATTTTTTCAGTTTGTCGGTTGTTTTATATTAAGTCGGAACGACCCGAAGTGAATGCAATTAAGCTAAACTAGTATTTTACATTTGTACTTAATCACGCTTCTATACAGAACTGTAAAAATTACTTAATATTTAGGAATTGCACTACAAACTACAAAACCTGAGTGCAGTAATGGTTCATGACTAATATAATAATAAAAATATCCTCCAACATAATTTGTCCTCTCAGGCAAATATTGCACACAAATGCCCTGCTGTTTTAATTCAATATAAAGACCTTGTCGTGAGCTGATTACACTAGCCGACATCAAATTTGGTTAATAATATCAAATGACACCCTTCATAAACAAACATTTTTTGTATATTTAGTTTTGCTCCAGCGTGTGTGGTTTTTCTTTGATTTCGACATAACTTTTTTCATATACAATGCATTGTATACCTAATATAATTTTGATATCAGTCATATAAAATCACGCGTATCCTGTCATAGACTATTTTTTGTACATACTAGTCAGCAGGGTTTACAGGCAGCTTGCAGTTATGTAAACTTACATATATGCTGCTGCAGGTCCACTGACGCCGACGTTTGTATACAGAACTGTGGTCCATTTTCCGGTACTGTCACTCAGTACTGGAAGGCTGACCACAGATGATAAGGTTGCTGAAGGGCAGTGTATTTGCAGCCAAACTGGTGATAGTCTGGGAAGAATTCCTTAAAGTCGTTGATGGATTTCTCGGAAACAAGAATCATCTGATTATGAGATCGACATCAAGGATACATGTCGTTTTAAAGATCGTGGATGTATGATGAGTGTCGAGATGCATTTCCTAGACTCGCATCTTGATCACTTTCCTGTAAATTTGGGTGAGTATAGTGAGGAGCAAGGTGAGAGATTTCACCAAGATATTAGTGAAATGGAGCGAAGATACCAAGGACGTTGGAATGTAATATGACGGCTGATTATTGGAGCATGTACAGACAAAATCCTGATGCTTCATGCAAAAGAAAATCATACCGGAGACAGTTTCGCAGACATGATGAACTGTTTCTTTCATGTAACATTTGCTATAATTTATGTTGAACTTTGATTGTAAAATGTGACAAAACCAGACGCGTGGCGGCAAATTGGAAGCCATATTCTGAAACTACATGAAAAACTGTAGAAGAATGCACTTGTTCTTGTTAATTCACCTAACAAAAATTTTAAAATGTCGACCGGTGTTATTTTTGGTACGTTCATTTTCCTTTCAGTGGACTAACACAAACGCCACACGTACCTCGGCTTCCCGTGCGCTCCACATTTATCGCTATAATCGTATTGTCTTACACAACCATTCTTGACACTACATTCATAGATTTCATGCTACTCCATGACTTTATTTTATTAGGCATTCATTTATACTTCGTGCCTGTCCGCCACTCTGCAAAGGACCAAAAAAGAAAAAACTGGAGATTTCTCATTTCCTAAAAGAATTTTACAGAATTTAGAATCCAGTAAACCAACCCAACCCCTTCTTCAATTCAGTTTAACAATTCAAAGTAATTCAACAACAATTACTGGCAACCCATTCCGCCCCCCCCCCGCCCACAGGGGTGCTGGGGGGAAGGGGGGGGGGGGGGGGGGCGCGGGGGTTGTGGGGGGGGGGGGGGGGGGGGGG
>JABFEA020000085.1:1119124-1146330 GCA_019775915.2 Cyphomyrus plagiostoma
GTGGGGGATCCTCGTGGGGCGCACGGGGCTGGGGGCGGGAGGGGAGGGCGCTATGGGGGCAGCGGGTGCAGCGGGTGCTAGGGGCGTGACTGAGGTAGGAGGAGGAGGAGGGGGGGAAGAAGATGTGTCCATCACCTCAATGGATGTCTGTCAGGAGAGAGAGAGAAAAAAAAAAAAAGTGAAAACACAGTTAGGACCTCCACACGAGGTTTCAAATTTGCTTTTATCTTTAGCCACAAACAGCAAGTCAGTTTGAAGACTGACTAAATAAATATTACCATAGTGTTTTTTTTTTTTTGTATGGTTAAGTTATGTGAATTAACACACCTGAGGTCAACAACACTTCACATTCACTTCGTGTCACACTCAGAAAGAATACGCACAAAGTTGCCCTCATTCCAGTGAAATGGACTGGAAGCCACAGACCTGCGAGAGCTGATTTGCTCTATAAGCTGCCAGAGCTTTCAGATACTCTTTCTTGGCTGCCTCAGTCTTCCTCTTGTACACCTGTGAATTATTTTTTTAAGCAGAGTTATCCTGAAGATATTGTAGACACACACACCAACGCCACTATCATGTGATTTCATCATGTGATGTCCAACAATTAATATCAATACCAAAAGTCATTAAAAAGGCTTCACCACTAAATCACTGCACGTGTGTTTCTACCTGCTTCTGCTCCTCCCCCAAGCTGTCCCACATGGAGGCCACGATCTTGGACACCTCGCCGAAGGTGGCGTTGGGGTTCTGACCCTTGATGGCCGCCTGCGTGTCCCTGAAGAAGAGGGCGTAGGCGGACACCGGCTTCTGTGGCTCATTGGGGTCCTTCTTCTTCTTCCCCTTTTTACCCACGGCCGTCGTCACGCCTCCTCCGCTCGTTCCCGATCCCATGCTGCTCGCCATGGCCGGCTTACCCCCTCCGCTCCGTAAGCCACCTGGGACAAGAGCCGGGGGGGGAATCGAGGAAGAGGAGAGCGGAGACCCAGAGAGGGAAGGGCTCAGGGAAATGACAGCAGGAGAGACGGACAGAGAGACTGGCGAGTCGACCAGTACGCTCTTCTGGGAAAAAAGGGGAGGGAGAGAGAGAGGTGGAATTAGATCTCTGTGAGGAACAGAAATCTAGTTTTCCTTTTAGTCTAATATTATTCTTACAACATGTGCAACGACCTTCTTATGCAGTTCGTCATGTTCAGACCAACACGTTTTGCATAAACAATATATTACTGACCTGCCTGAAGTCGTCCATATCATCACCCTGCAATGAGCCTGTTGGTGAGGGAGTGGTGGACAGAGGCTGGTCTGGGGACTGAGAGCGGGGCAGAATCGTCCCACCGCCAAGGCTGAGTCCCAACTGGGCGCTGAGCTCCGACTGGTCAATAGTGGTCAACTGGTTATGGCCCAGAAGGCCGTGGTTCATGTCACCCAGTGGTACATCTATGGTCATGGGGGAGGAGCTGCTGAAATGAGAACCAATTGATTGTCCAAGGTCCTGGAAACAGAAGCAAGATGGAATGGAAGGTCAAGCATCTTAAAACGCAAGTAACATACCAATCACAGAGTTGCAAGGTGAGTGTTTGTCCGTTTTAGTTGTTTACACTAAGTGATGATTCAAGATACAGTATTAAAATGCACATGCGTACCATGCCCAAGGCAGAGCTCAAGAGAGAGCCCCCTGCTGATTGGTTCATCACCCCAAGGGTCAGGCGCTCCAGACCCTGAGAAGGGGGGTTAACAAAAGTGGAGGCGAAGGAGGGATCGTTCCCCCCGACTACGGCGCTCCTCACACACGCCTCGGTCCCAGAGGGGTCGCCCGTCACGCTGCCGTCGGACAGCTCGGCGAAATGGCCCACCACGTCGGAGACGGCCAGCGCCGAGTCCGGGTCCAGGGAGATGGGCGGAATCTCAAACTCTTCATCTCCCAGACTCGGGGTGTGGAACGTCTGAGGGACAATAAACGGGCAGAGTGAAGGAAGGCAAAAGCACTAGAACTCAAATTGCAGATAACTGTAATTTACCGGTGTACCATTCCAACATCTAATCTCACAAACGGAAACAGACAAAGTTGTGTTTCAGTCTTTATAAAATAAGGATGAACTTTGCTGATCCCAGGGTGGGGGAAAATAACCTTAGGTATTAAGTCACAAACCCCATAATCAAAAGACTATTAGCACTCGTCCTTGGAAAAGATGCAGGGTAAACGACTGCATCAGCATAGTCCATACTCCTACCTGGGCAACAGTTACAAATCAGTGCAACAGAGTAAACTATTGCAGTGCAAACTGACTCTAAATTCTGCACGCTGCATTAGAAGAGTGTGTATAATACTGAGAGGCATGCAAGAAAGGCAGTCAAACCTCAGATGATGAAAGGAAGGTATGGCCTCCCCCTGAAATGGTCAAGTAATTGTCACTGCCCCCAGGAAACTGCAAAAAATAAGACATCTGAATGTTTACACAACACAACATGTTGTACATGCAGATGCTACAAGCCCCGGCAGGTACAAGACCAGATGCAGGGAGGGTAGCCCCAGCTCGTCATAATAGAAGGCATTGATGACATCCAGCTAAAATACTTTCCGATGTGTACATAAATATCGTGTACAATATAAAATAATTTTCAATAAATGATTCGGCAGAAGCATGGGGAGAACAATGCAGCGATGTACTGTGAGCTCAGAGTACAATATAGTTCCACCTTGTTCCCAGAATCGTATCCATTGTACGGCTGTGAGTCCAAAAACTCCGGGTCAGACTGCGGTGTCGTGCCATCCGACAGATCAGAGTAAAAATTAAGATCCATGTTTTTTGTTTTTTTTAAAAAAAAGTCTTCCCAAAATATGTATATTAATGAATAAAAGCGAATGCTGTGTCTGTCAAGGCCTTTACACGCGACAGAAAACTAATCCAAATCACCGGTAAACAACGCATCCAGCTACATTAACATAATGAACGGTGTGTTCGATTTTCCAGATGAAGTAAAGCACACGGATATACCAAACAACACAAAAACCATTCAACAGCAACACCTTCGCAGCCCATTATTTTAGCGATACACCTCCCCATCCTGGCCGTGCTGGCTAGACACCTTGTGCATTTAACGCATTGTTGAAAAAGGCGAAATGACACGCACAAAAACAGACGGGACTAATCATTAAAAGCAAAACGATCACAAAAGAGGGCAAACAAGTAAACCTGCCAGAGAGACGCAGCCCTTCCCACAATGCTAGCTTCGCATGTTCACAATTACCAGCTAGCCACCATGCCTTAATGTGTCGGCCACTGCTTACTCAAGCTGAAAAAGATTATTTAACTTAATGGACTAGCAAAAAATGCACTGAGCTGTAAGCGATAAACTACCGAAACGCTATAAGGGTTATGACGTCTCGCCTAATAACAATCATAGCTAGCGAGATATCGTTAGCCTTTGTAAACCAAGGACAAAACAGAACTACAATGACAAATCCTGTCCTGAATTAGTACTGCGATACATTCATTTGGCGGTCAATATGTGTTTGTCTTGAGACACGATAAAACTTTAAACCAAACCCTGCGTCAAAAAAGCAGTTAGCCAGCCACTTCCAAGGCATTAGTAACAGGCAGCTTGTTATCACATAGGATCTTCGCGTCCTCCGGCCATCAGAATCAAAGCGCTACGTTGGAACGAACAACACCGAGCATCGGGAGAGGTGACAACCGCGTCGCCGGTTTATTCAGCGCTTTTATTCAATAAATATTCCGAGTATAAAACAGCAAAGTTTTTGAAGAATTGCTTAATAAAAACATAACCGCAGAAATTTTGAAACGGAAAATGGGTTTCGGGAAACCCAAAGCCGGCACATCCTCCCCACGTCCCTCCTGCGCTGCCTCATTGGTTCGGCCCGGAGGCTGCTAAGTGCAGCGCATTAGATACTTAAATGTTGTTCATTGCTCACCCTGTTTCAATGCACGTTAACAGGTGTGACATGTTTAGATTAATATACTATATGAAACAAATGATTAAGTATAGTATTACGATTAAAATGCGTACATTTTTAGCTTTCCTATACCGACTCAGCTATTTCCGATGCAGAAGTTATTGTAGGTGCAGATAAATATCGCTCAGTAAATCTGCGCAGGTAGAAAATGACATCTGAATCAGCACGTTATTTCCCATGAAGGTCCGCTAACCGAAGATTTACCCGATCCTACATAATATCCAAAAGCCATGCAAATATGTATATGTATTTAAGAAAACGCAAAGAAATCGATAACACACTGGAGACCTCACAAAAAGTGATCAGCCAACTATGATCAAAACCAGGCGCAGAAAAGTCAATCGTGTTGCCGGGAACCAACTAGCAGTTTCAACGATTCCGTTTCTCCACGTCATGTAGATTAGTCAAAACGTTATTGGCAGTGCGGGATGGCTAGAAACTGCTACACTGAGGAATAATGTATAAACAACTTTAAAGGTAATTTCAAGATAAAACACACCACTGCCCTACAATCCAGTCTGGTCGCAAGCGTTTTAAGTGTTATGTTTGGCTGAAATGCGAGTTGACTTTTCGTCGCGATCTCATTTATTTAAAAAACTTGGATAACAAGCATACGCTTCACTAAATGTGGTGTTCTACTCAGAAAGGAGATTAATCATAATTAAAGTCAAATGTCTGGCCTTTAACTAACCAGTCGATAGCTGGGAAATCTTTCCATTTTGTCTCCAAAGGTTTAAGGGTCGTATCTTTGTAACTGGATAGCTAATTAGTCCAAGCAGTCTGCCTAAGTTCATACATAGCACCTTGCTATTGGATGGGAGTTCTAGCAAGATTCAAATAAGTTTCAGTATATTGAAACAATTGTGCTCCGTGGCAAAATATGTGTTTATTTATATCTGGATTCTAATTAGGGTAAAATGTCGCCTTATATCCCTTTCTTACCTCCATTCTCTTCTCAACATAGACACGACTCCCTTTTCTCCTTTTGCTGATTTACCCAGCATTACACCATGGGAGCAACTTCCTGGGTTCCTCGCGTCTGCGGAAGGAGCGTCATGCGTCGTCAGTCATTGCGTCATTCTAGCTGCCTTGTGTTATAATATTAGTGCTCTTCTTTAAACGTTTACGCACCGTATATTGTTGCTAAGGTCAGAACACATTTTGTAATCCTAATATAAACGTTTACAGTCTTACGTCGAGTCGCATCCGATCACATTTACGCCCGAGGTCCATAGTAAATAATGTACGCTGGTCGAGAGATGCCTGAAGGCCGGTATAGTTGTGTGTGTATAGCTTAATGTAATCGGTGCAAGAGTATGCATATTGTAATCAATACGTGATGGATAGAACACAATATCTGGATATGCTCAAAATTACTTCCGATGTGCGGTGGTCCCAGACCCAAATTCGAACGCGAGTGTATAGTAGTATTTATTACTTCTCTTGGGGAAATTGGGTAGTTTTTAAGACGCATTATCCTCCTTGAGACACAGACTTGCAAGCTGTTCAAGTTACAGGATCGTGGCAGCATTCTAAGGTACCACTGAGTCACACACAACGAAAAAACACATTCCCTGACCGGGAATCGAACCCGGGCCGCGGCGGTGAGAGCGCCGAATCCTAACCACTAGACCACCAGGGATAACTGGTGTATTTTCTCCATATTTCATTAAATACTTGGATGAATTTCCCAGTTGCTGTGGTATTGTGCTACATATTTGCAACAAAGAAATGTGCCAGAACTCAGACATATTCAATATATTATTCAAATCCTCTCTTTTTAAGACCTATTTGTTAAAGTGTTTTTTTTCCAGGTAGACAGAAATAAGGAACACAGGGTAAAACAAGTAATGAACCATCATCATAAACAGATTTACTAGAATAACTCCAAAACATACGCAGCTCCTATTTGTCATAATATTTTGTATGATACTGGCTGGGTCACTTCTATTCAAATTTCCATGGGGTGAGAACTGTCAGTATACAAGGACACAAGGTATGAGAATTTCTCATCACAAAGAGGCACACAAGAAAACCAGTGGAGTCCACTAAATCCATCTGTAGAATGTTATTTATATTTCATATCACAGAAACAGAGTCAGTTCATAAAACAATAACTCATTTTTGCAAGCAATTCAGCAACTCTACATTGTACAATACACCCATCTTTCTAAATCTGGTTCAGCAACTAGCTCCACCCCCCAACCACCCACAACCCACCCTCACTATAACAGCCCTTGCCTCCAGCCAGTCTAATCCAATCAAAAACAAAAACATCTTTCTATATCAGAAACACACACAATGAGAAGACCTTTATATGTTCAGTCTGGCATTTGGCTCAACAGTATAGTCACACTTGGTACTAGGTACTTCTGTACAGGTCTCCACGTGAGGTTCAGAGGGAAGGGGTGGGGTGGTTTGGACCCTGATGGAATGGGGCAGTTAGTGTGCGAGGGACTTAATCAGTGACTACGGGGGGGGGGGGGGGTCGCCTTCAGGCACAGCCACTGCCACGATTCCTAATTTTCACAGCTCCTGGAAGGTCTGCTTCCAGACAGCCCAGCTGGAGGGAGGAGAGGGAAGGACAGAACAGGGGGAGGAGTGCTACACCTCCTGATGGGTAAACGGAGGGAGGGGGAAGATGCGAGATAGGAGTAAGTAAGGAGGTGGGTGTTCACCTGAAAAAAATAAACTGCTCATTTCCAAAAAACTATAAAAAAGTAGAAAGGACCAAAACTATCCATAATTAAATCGACATTTATAACAATAATAATATAATAAAGAATGAAGAATAAAATAATGGGGAAAAGAAAAAAAAAAAAAAAAAAAGTGTCATGATCTTAGGGGGAACGCCGGGTGGGGAGAGCTTGGTCAATCCTCAGAGCTGGAGGAAGAGTCAGAATTTTTGGGTGCCATGATAACATCTTCTAATATAGCTGCCTCCCTGTCAGAGCTGTCGTATCCGCCCTGCGACAAGCAATCTCCCCCGTCCATCTCCAAAGCCCCGCTCTGCATCTTCACGTCAAAGGCCGGCGCCAGGAAGTGTCGCGGCGTCATGTCACTGCCGTCCTCCAGGCCTTCGTCGTCCATCATGTAGGCCCCGTCCGAAACCAAGGTCTCGCTGCCACCTCCTCCCAGCAGAGGGTCTTCCAGCTGGGCCTGGGGAGGCGGAGTATAGAATCGGCCTTTTTTGGGAATATTTTCTTGGGAGAGGAGCCTATGGAAGAGGCTCTCTGGAAGAAAACCCTGCAGGGGTGGGGGAAAGAAGTGAAGGTATAACGAAATGTGCAGAGAGTAGCTTTAGCGGGTAATAGAGCGTCATCAGAAAGAGGGCGGACGGCTCACCGAGCTGCGAACTGCTTCGGCCCACTCCGCTGCTACAGTGTAGCTGACATTCTCCTCCAGACACTCCCTCAGGTCCTGCAGAGGAACTCCACCTCCAAGCTGAAGACAGAGCAGACAGTTTATTACTTAAAAATAATGGCACTTTATTGATCCCTCGTGACACACAGACACATATACAGGTGAGAGGAAGTTTGGCAGCGAAGAGCAGCTTCCGGCAGCTGCACTCACGGAGCCGGGTGTTAAGAGCCTCGCTCAAGGGTCCGCAGACGTGACTAGTCTGCCAAGGCTGGGCTGGAGCCGGCGACCTTCCGGTGACAGGCACAGAGGCTGCCCCCTTCCCAGCTCACACTCACCTTCTTGCCCGTCTTCATGTCTATGATCTTGACTCTTTCGACACCCGTCAGCACGGTCATCTCCTTCACCTTCTCGCTCTTCTTCTTCCTCCTCCTCTTCCTCTGAGCGCGACTGCTGGCGAGCAGCTGCAGGCGGGGAGAGGGCGTTAAGGCCCCGACGCGGCCGGGCGTCGCTCCCCGTCCCGCATCACGGAGCAGACCCACCTCCAGCACGTCTCCTTCCACCTCGTACTCCGGGTTCACCTTCAGCCAGTGGTGCAGGTCCCTCCTACGCGGGGCGCTGTCACCGGTCAGGACCGCGCCAGTCACCGCATTGACCACCGGCACTGGACAGTCCTGCTCGGACAGCTGTCCCCAAGGCAGAACAGCGGGGACGACGTTCAAGACTCACCCCTCCAGATTACCAGTCTATTCCTGATTCTCTATTTACTGCGAGCTGATATTTGCACGTGGTGAACAATAAAATTTAGCATTCAAAGGGTTAAAATACCGCGACTGAAGTGACTCATAATTCATAATGAAATAAGTCAACAGTCAGGTAATTAAAATATTCATTTTAGGGTCTATTTACTGTGTATGTGATCCCCATTATTTAGCAAAATAATGTCCAATTGTGTTACAATATACACCAAAACAGCTCCTCTTTCTTCCCCATCCACTCTTAGCAAGCATACGCCACCTCAGGTTCCTCAGAGACCCGCAGCCTATCCACAAACCCTGTGTGTGGGCCGTCTGCTGCGTACCTCTGTGTCCCTGTGTCTCCGGCGTGTGCTTCCCTCTCCCCCAGCACCGTTTGGCAGCAGGGCTTGTTTGGAGAAGGTCAGCTTCAGACCTTCCTCCTGAGATGTAAGGGTCGGGTTCCAGATGAGGGAGGCTGACTTCATCGCCCTTCCCCTTCCCCCTTCCCCCTGCCCGACCCTCGCACTCACCTTCAGCAGCTTGACAGTGAACTCCGTGTCCTGCACCTCGCCGCTCTCGCCAGAGGAGGCGCCGCCCTTGCGGACCAAGCGGGTGAAGCCTAGCTCCTCGCCTGCTGCCTGTTCCTCAGCCGCGTAGCTGGGCTGCATGTCGGCGATGTGGCGCCTCCCTACAGGCCAGCGCCCCGTCAGCACAGTGGTACAGATGCTGTCGAGTCGGTTAATCAGCACGCGGTCCTGCGAGGCATCGAAACCAAAATGAGAGTCTTTTCACCATAAATCTTTTGCAGTAAAGCAGGCGATCCCCGTCTGAGAACCAGCCAGAGTCATACTTCAACACCAAGCGGGCAGTGTGGCCCGCTGAGGAATGAGCGCCAAGATGGACACAGTGGAGGAGCACTCACTTTGGGCCAGTCTGCTCTCAGGGCGTCGGCGAGCGTGTCGGCCGCTACGCCATCCTGGGAGGCCGTCATGGAGAGGACACTGTTCTCTTCGTCGATGTCGCACAGCTTCTCGGCGCCTGGGACAGAGCGAGAGCCTCAGTTCCGGCTGGCGACTGAGACATGGCGCACTTTCCCGGCGCTCCCGCCCGCTCACCTCTCTCCTGATCCCCCTCGCTGTCTCCACTCTCGTCAGAGCTGCCCGACCGCCGGGACGAGGTCGAGTCGGAGTCCGATTCGGACTCCGAGTCGGAGGGGCCGCCCTCCACCGCCCGGGCTGTGTGGTGGCCCCCTCCTCGCCGCCCTCGTCCGCGGTTCTTCTTCCACCCCCAGCAGCCGCGCCCCTTTCCCACAGCCCCGTCCGGCTGCGCCAGGAACATCGAGGGGGAGTCCACGCGGCCGGGAGAGCCCGTGCTCATCGACACCTCCCCCAGCAGACGGGCCTCCGCGGCCGCCTCCTGCTCCTCCGTCTTCACCCCGGCCCCCTCGCCGTCCTCCTGCTGCAGGCCGTGAAGCGAGGGCGTAGGGCTGCGCGAGGCGGGCCGCGCTTGGCCCTGCATGAAGTCGAGGTGGGCTTGCAGGAAGGAGAAGTCGGGGTCGCGGAATATGGAGAGCTCCGTGCGGGAGACGCCGTGCCGGGAGGCGCCCAGCAACAGCTCGCGGTCGTGCTGTGGCGCGTGCCACCAGCGCGGGAGCTCGGAGCTGGGCTGCACCAGCAGGAGGCGCTCTTCCAGCGACGGGTGGGGGAGGACACGTTCGCGCAGCCGACTGAGCAGGCCGATGCGATAAAGGGTGCGAGAGGCCCGCTCCTCTGTGATGGGAGCCACGGACTGGGAGAGGTCCATCACCTCTGAGCGGCAGACAGAAAGAAATGCGGTTACTCCACTTGCACACGGCAAAAATCTCCCTCTGCACAATAAGTCGATACGCATGGAGGCCTGCATTTAACCTGGAGACTGACCTTCCTAAACTGCCATACAAGTACCATTATCACCAGAACACTATTGAACAACCTCTTGTCAATATTAAGGCTTAATTTTAAGGGTAATAAAATCCACAGGGGAATTTAGCATCATGCTAACACTGGGCACTGCGGCCTGACATTCCCACACGCTCGTCTGAGGGGCCTCACCGTCCCCAGCGGCAGGCCGCAGCTGACACACTCTCCGGCACATGGCAGTGAAGCCCCGGAAATAGCGGCTCAGGCTCTCGTCGGTCTTCTTATCCAGCCGGGCGAAGGTTCGGAACCTGGTCCAGTCCAGCTGACCCTCCTGACCTGGCCCCTCGGCCTTCACGCGCTCCACGCCGAACGTGGACACCACGCGGTAGAAATCGCACTCCTCCCTCCGAGTCCACCTGCCAGGATGACGGGTGAGCGACTAACCAATCACTGGACCAGCTGGCCTTTTCCGCGATACCCGATTGGACGGGGAGGCTCCTCACCTTTGTTGCCGTTCTTGGCGCGCGATCTCCTTCAGTTTGGAGGCCTGCTCACAGCGCCTCCTCCGCCGGTCCCCCTTCTCGGCCGCCTCCATCTTCAGTTGCTCCCGCCGGTAGCTGCGTTGGTAGGCCGTGATGAGTCGCCGGAGCCGGGCCGTGAGCGACGAGCTGGTCGGCCATTCGCACAGCCCCGTCTGGCCCACAGTGGGAGTGTCGGCTGCCACTGCCTTGTCCTCCACACAGATCTCCTCGTCCATGGGGTCGGCCTGCTTAGAGCCCAGGACGCAGGCAGTGATGGACCAGCACGAACTCTAATGCCCAAGAACCGTAACTTCTACAAACAGGCCACCAACCTCTTCATAAGGCTCTTTGCTTTGTCTGGTGGCCGGCTTGAATTCTGGATCCTCCGAGTACTTATCGTAGTCTCCCCTAACAACAAAGACCCACAGTTTGCTCTGAGCTACATAACGAATGTTCTGGGTTACTCATAAACGCACGCGGAATATTCATTTATTCATGAACTACCTGCCACTTTACCGCCTACTGTAGTTGCACACTACAGATAATTATGATCGTTATGTTTACTGTCCAATGTCTTGTCTCTATGTCCCCTATTTAGTGCAGAGCTAGACAATAACATCTCACAGCACACTTTACCGAGTGCAATTATGTATGTGACAAGTAAAACTTTGAAACATCACTCGGTAACACTTAGGATGTTTTTAATAATTTATAAACATAAATAATAATGCATTCATAAAGCATTATAAACGTGGCTATATGTATAATGCATAACATATAGTCATGTGTATTACGCATTGTCAATGCTTTATGAAGCTCCCATCTATAATGCACTATAAATACCTTTATAATGTATCATAATGGATGGTATAAGCATTAAAGACGCTTTGTACTGCATTATAAAGGTATCGATAGTGCATTATGGATGAGAGCTTCATAAGAGTCTTAAAGCATAATGAACATGGCTATAATGTATTACACCTTTTAATAAATATTTATAGCCATGTTTACCATACTTTATGAATGCATTATGAATGCATTATGAATGTATTACCCATCACCCATCCAGCATTTAGGAGTGTTACTGGGGGGTGCAGGCGCTCACCCATCACCAAGGTCAGCGTCAGCAGAGTGCTGCTCGGCATCGATGGCTCGGTCATCAGGGCGCCCGGCGCGGTCCAGGAAGCACAGGCAGGGGTCGGCGCGCATCGTGCTGTACATCTCATACCCTGAGAGACAGCGGCACCACACGTCAGCCCACAGCCCCAAAGGGGCAGGTCTCGCCCACGCACACATGCACACAGGCCAAGTCTCCGCCCAGCGCCACCCGTACCGTGTTTGAAGACCCCTATGAGCAGGGAGCGGTCTGCCTCTGCGTCCCACCAGGCCGACGGCACCTCCAGCTGCTCCATCTCTGGCATCCAGATGTCGATGTCCCTGGGGGGGGGGGGACAGCAATTAATTGCAACACAAAGGTCATAAGGTTCATCTGGCATTTCTCAATACTGTAGGCCAAAAGAATCCAGCCACCACGGATGAATAAACGACACACGCTCAGAATCCTACCAACTGCCATAATTATTAGCGGTACAAAAATGGAGGTGGATACATTTCAAAACGGATTTGAGTAATGGAGATGTAGCAGGGGAAAGAATGTGCCTAAAAGCAGCGTGAGGGCAGCGTCATCCGACAGCTCGCTAACGCCACCGGCTGAGAGCCAGCATCACAAGAGCAAACCACTCAATTAATGCCATAACTGCCTCTGTCACATACCTCCATTTCAATTCCAGCGCTGCAAGAAATATTTCGCCTTGCGAAATGAGTGAATCACACCTGTTATAGGCTTATTTTAATGCTTATTTTAATGAAAAAAAATTACCTTTCAAGCTACAATCTGTACCAAATGCTGCAGTTCGCTCGTGCTTCGAAGCAAGAAAAATGGCATGCGTCATGTGATACCAGGCAGCCAATGAGCTGCGAGTACTGTGGAATGGGGCGATACCTGGCATCAGCTCCACGCAGCACACTGTCTGCATGGTCTCCTATCACTTCCTGTCTGAGGTAGTACAGCATGCGCACCCTCAGCAGCACCCTGGGGGGGGGGGGGGGCCGGTACAACACCCACACACAAACAACCAAAAAAAAAAAAAAAAAAAAAAAAAAGAAGATACAATGCAGTGCCATAGAACGCTGAACTACACCTGCCCTTCGCATCTCCCCCAACCTACTTGTTGCACTGGTGTTTGAGGTGTTTCCGGTAGCTGTCGTCCAGCAGGAGGGAGTCGGGGTTGTACTTTCGGATCCACTCCACCTTCTGCACGTCGAAGGAGCTCTGAGCCTTTACCCTCTTCCCCTTCCTTCCACGGGGCACGGGGATGGAGAGGCCTGCAGCAAACAGGGGCCATCAGAGGTGCCATCTCACACACGACTATCCGCTCGACGTGGGAGCGGATTGGGCATACCGGAGTGGTTGAGGAGGGTGTGAGGGGCTCGGCCGTTCTCCGGTGGGGTGATGAGCTCCCAGATGAAGCTCTTGATGTTCTCGTCGCCGCGGTAATGCAGCAGGCAGAAGACCAGGATCACGCGGCAGATGGTCTCCACGTCCCGCTCGCCCAGGCGCCGCTTGCACCGGGCGTGGGACAGGATATCCCGCCAGCGCCCCCACCTGGCAGAAGAGGGCGAGAAGACGCCGTTCCAAAGGCCGCTCCCTGGGTCCGTGGGACGAGGGAGCAGAGAAGCGGCTAGAGGGACCTACCCGTACACCAGCAGGTGCTTCTCGACGCGGAAGCAGTCTGTGCGGCCGTAGCCGCCCCCGGAGTGGCGCTCCGAGCGGCGGGAGGCGCGGGCATGCCGGGAATTATGGGCCGTGTACTCGTCCTCGCTGTCCAGGTCCGAGAAATCGGCCCCGCCCTCGCCGCGGAGGGTGAACTGGCGAGTCTGCTTCCTCACGCGGGGCGTGTCGATCACCAGAGTGTTCTACGGACGACGGGGAGGTTCAGGACAGGCTAAGACCGGCCGGGTCCGAAGACACCCCACGCCACATTCACGCACACACCTTCCTGTTGATGATGTCCATGTCTATGTCTGCCTTCTTGGCCCACTTCTGCCAGAACTCGGGATCGTCCAGTGCGATGTCCGTCCGGTTCTCAGATGCGACAAAACTGGCCTGCGGGCAGACAGACCTTGGTAAGTCCCGTTCAAAGCCGCGGCGACCGTGCGAAGACGGCGAACGCGTCCCGACATACACACCTTGGAGAAGGTGGACCCTTTGCCCTCGCTCTCGATAGTAATGGTGGTCGCCCTCCTCTGCAGGATCTGATCTATGTCCTCCTCACAGAAGCGGCTGCCCTCGTCACCCTCATCCATAATGGCCGCATACGCCCCCTTCCTCAGTAGATCCTCAATCTCTTTCTTGGAAAACTGCTGGATCTGGTAAAGGGACCGTGTCTAAATTACAACCCGCACGTGCGGAAATCTCCAGGGAGCGTCCATATAGTGTAAAACTTGCTTGGAGGGTATGGGCATGGTATGCGGAGAGTCTCACCCCGTTGACGCTGCTGTCCTTGTTGCCGCTCATGCTCTGCAGCACCGCGCGGTCCAGGCCCAGCTTCAGGCTGGCCTTGTCCAGCATCTCCCGCTCGTACGAGTTCCTGGTGATCAGGCGGTAGACCTTCACCGCCTTGGATTGGCCGATCCGGTGACATCGTGCCTGTGCCTGAGACAGCAGAAGGGCTCGATCTGGAGGCAGCTGAAACTGGCACGTCCTCCGCGCTCACGGCCGGGCATGCTCACCTGGAGGTCGTTCTGAGGGTTCCAGTCAGAGTCGAAAATGACACAGGTGTCAGCGGCGGTCAAGTTAATTCCCAGGCCGCCGGCGCGGGTACACAGCAGGAAGACGAAACGGTCCGAATCGGGCTTGCTGAAGCGGTCGATGGCCGCCTGGCGCAGGTTACCCCTGACGCGACCGTCGATGCGTTCATACAGATACCTGGCGGCGATACCGGACAGACCGAACATCCTCTTAACGTCTGACCAAACTGACACCGAGGCAAGACGGGATCACGTATCAGTAGATACTTGTTAGAGGCAGGACCGAGATTCAGATAGAAGGAAAGACAAAAAACGTGGTCGATTTTGCAAACGATCCTCAAACAAGTGAAGACTCCATGTTAGAAGAGAACCACACAGATGAACGCATGCAAGACATCAGTAGCTCAGTTTCGATGGCAACCATTTGACGGTGTATCGGAACACATCAAGCTTGGTTAAAATGACGGCCTAGTGAAGGTCCAGCCTCATGCCGCCCCTCCGCTGCACGGCGTACCTCTTGTGGATGAGGTAGTCCTCCAGGATGTCCAGGCACCGAACCATCTGGGAGAAAATGAGCACCTTGTGGCCCCCGGCCTTTAGCCGCGGGAGCAGCTTATCCAGCAGCACCAGCTTCCCTGCCGAGCGCACCAGGGCCTGGAGGTGGAAGTCAGGGGCCAAGGGATCGTAGACCTCCTTCAGTTCTGCCACGATCTTCTCCTCTGCCCCTGGAACGGACGAAGGGGTGAGGCAAGGAAAAGCCACAGCGGGCCTCAGCGTCCACGGCGAGGCGAGAAGCCTTGGGGGTACCTGTGATGAGGTAGGGGTGGTTGCAGCACTTGCGTAGTTCCATCATGGTGTTGAGCAGGTTGGGCACATTGCTGTTCTGCGTGGCCCCCAAGCTCAGGAAGCTGAAATTGCGCTCCAGGATAGCGCGATAGTACTTCTTCTGAACATCCGTCAGCTCCACCTGAAGAAAAAAAAAACAAGTCACACGCGCCCTCGAACAGTGCGCCGATCTGTCACCCGGAGGACGTTGTTATACACACTCTTGCTGGCCTACCTCGATGATGGTCTCCTGTTTGGGAGCCAAATTCTTCTCCACGTCCTCCTTCAGCCTTCTCAGCATCATGGGCTTCAAGATGGCCTGTAGTTTCTGGACCTGCTCCTCGGTCTTGAGATCACCAAAGTCACGCAGGAACTCAGTCTCTGAGGGGAACTGGGCAGGCTCCAAGAAGTGCAGCAAGCTGAAGAGCTCCTCCACTGTGTTCTGAAGAGGCGTGCCGGTCAACAGCACCTTATGTTCCTGAGATGGAGAAACGACGCACAATGCCGTCAACAAGCCCAAGCCCCTACAAAAGGAGAGTTATACCACCATGAAGCTGCATTCCTGTAACAAGCAGCCCTCTTCTTGGGTGAAATGCTCACCAAATCAAGCATCTTCAAGCTGTCCAGGAGCTTGCAGTTACGGTTCTTGAGTCGATGGGCCTCGTCAATGATGACACAACGCCAGGAGATCTCCCGTAGCTCCGGGCAATCGGACAGAACCATCTCGAACGTGGTTATCAGAGCGTCAAACTTGTATGCTCCTGGGATCAAGTGGCCCTGTGGAAGACAGGAGAAAATTCAGTTAAAATAAATGGGGAAGATATACTCTACTTTATTCCAAAGCCATATGTCTAAAAAATTGTGCCTAATTACAAACTAACACAGCAGGTCATTCATCTTGCTACACAAGTGTTCAATTCTACAAATCGATTTAGGAATAAGGGAGATAAATGGCACGCAATATGTGTACATGCACATATTGTCACTGTCCAATGAAAATCACGCATCTCCAAAAAATACATTTTATTTCAGAAGCAAGAAAAACACGTTTTCTATTAAACTACTTCACAAAAATGTAAAACACGAGACACCCATAGCATGACAAACAGAAACCGCTCTTTACACAACCTACATGGGCTTAGGTGGATTGTCGCCAGTGAAGCAAATGTGTCAATGTTAAACAAGATACAAACTAATCTCAATTTTCATTCACAATTAACATTAGGTAGGTAGCTATCAATGTTGGTAAAATTAGCAATATAAAGGAATCCATAGAAACAGCCATCGAATAAAGATGTTAACTAGTATAAAACCTAAATGCTAGTTAAACAAATGACTTTATGAAACAATTTGCACAATTAATTGTAAAACGGTATCAATAGAGGCAAATGGGCATATTCCATAAATTAGCAAAAAGTCAATTGTAAAAAAGCAGACATACATAGTTTTAATCGGACAGCGACGATACATAAATTAGCTGGCCATATACCTTCTCATCTTTGCAGTACATCTCATACTGCTGGATCATCTGCCGGCTGGCCAGGCTGCCGTGGTAGACGATGGCGTTCATCTCTGTCCAGCTGGCAAACTCCCGCTCCCAGTTGGTGATGGTAGACAGAGGGGCAATGACCAGGAAGGGGCCCTGCACGCCAGCGGCGAACACCTCCGACAGCAGGACGATGGACTGGATGGTCTTTCCCAGACCCATCTCATCCGCCAGGATGCAGTTCTGCCTGAAGGCGGCGCGGAAGAGAAAGTCATCGCTAACAAGCAGCAGGTAACTCCAAATGGCAGTTGAGGATAGGAGATTCACAAGCAGAGGGATTGGTGCTGAAATTACGCAAAGTGATGGACCGACTCAGTAGATTACAACAGGAGCGAATGTGCCCATACCTGTTGTACCAGTTGAAGAGTAGCCAGTTGACACCCTCCAGTTGGTACTCTCTGAGCGCATTCCCGTTCTTGTACTCACGCGACTCCTCCAGCTTCTTCCAGCAACTGGCAGGAGGACGGGGCTGCAGGGAACACAAGACGTAAACAAAAATATAGACAGCGAGTAAGTCACTCTACGCAGGTGGACAAATCCTCCTACACCAAGCGCAGTTAAAGTCATAGCTGACTGGATGACTAGCCAGCAGACAAAAGCTTCACGACTCGAGTCTCACTGTTCGCTTCAGGCGTGGCTGGCGCTCCTGGATCTTCCCGAACTCGTCGATCTTGGTGTCATCAACATCTTCCCTCAACTCCCAGGTAGCATCTTCATAAGGCAGAGAGCACCACTTCACCAGGTAGTAGACCACCGGCTGTGGGAGCAACGACACATTGGAGCGAGCACAGAGATACACACCACAGGGAGCACACGCCCTGCATCCAGGGAGCACAAGCTGGGACACACGATTGGAAAGCCGCTTTTACAAGTATATAAACTGATGCTAAACAGATCACGATTTCATCGGAGTAAAATGGCTAACCTCGCCATTATCCTTATCCACACTGTGGGACTCGTCCAGGATGCGATCCACCTCCACATAATCTGGGTTGAAGGGTTCCTCTTCCTGCAGAGTCCAACATGGCAATAAAACAGTGAGTTGATCCATAAAATTGTAGTTCAACACTTAAATGCATAGTGAATCAGTGCATGAACCTCCTGGAAGATGTTCCTCATCTGGGCCATCTTAGTCTTGAACCTTTTCAGCTTTTGGTGGATCCTCTTGTCCCTCTCCAGCTGCTCCATGCTGGCCCACTCACAATGCATATAAGAGCTGGGAAGAGCAGAAACTTTAGTACGTTAGGGACCTACAAGGCAGGCAAAGGTAGGCGAGTATAGTCTGGTAACAACATTAACATCACAGATCGGAGATACGTACTAGTTCTTATACTTGACATAGAATTCCTCTACGTTGATATACTGCCCGGGTGATACCTGCAACACATGGAAGAAGCAAAAAATACCTGCTCAAGCAAAAAAAAAAAACAAAAACCCACAAGTGAGTACAGCAGAGCCACCACGAGGCCGAGGGGATGTACCTCCTTCTTGGTGATCCGCATGGACAAAACTTTATCCACGATGGCAGCGTCCTCCTCACTGGGATTCTCCTGTGTGAAAGAGAGATTTCTCGATTTGCCCATCCACAGCCTCAAAAATAAGGCCGAACCATACCACCCCCCAAGAACTGGCCCCCGGTGCCCTACTACGTTCAGGACCACACGAAACCTCCAGAACGGTACACTCACCACAAAGAACTGCATGCTGGGAAGGCCATCCCCGTCCATCGTGACAAACTCCTGCTGCAGATGCTGCCCTGCTATGGAGCCGAGAGCCACCACTTGGCCCGACGACATGGGCATGCTGGTAACGTCCACGTCTTCGTCCTGCTCGTCCTCATCATCCGTAATCTTTATGTCCAAGTCCTCAGTGTACTTCTTCCTTTTTATCTGCCGGTTCGAACGTCTCTTCTGCAGTGAGGAAGAGTTAAAAAAAAAAAAAAGATGCACATGATTTGGTTTATTGTGACTTCCAAACCGGTCACCGTGGAGACACAGAAGCAGGCGGCATAGCACGAAACACGGGTTCGATTACGGTGCGACGCCAGTATCACTACCTGCAGCATCTCCTCCTCTAGCGCATGTGGGGAAGCAGGGGGGCTCAACTCCCCTTCTGAGTGGTCTGAGGAGGCCGTCCTCTTCCTCTTTTTGCCCCCAACTGGGGTAATGGTGCTTATTATGGGGAGAGTTAAGGTTAGTTCAAGCCCCACACCACTTCTACTCACATCTAGGTACAGAACAGGTAGGGAAACTCACTTGGTCTTGGCTTTACTTTTGCTCTTGCTGCCCCCAACTCCTCCAGTGCCTCCTGCTCCTCCAGTCCCGACCAATCCACTTCCAGACTTTGCCTTCCCCTTCTTCTCTCCAGCGCCGCCTCCAGCCTTCCCTCCAATCGAGGACGAGCTCTTCTTCTTGGCCCCACCCCCTCCGCCCTTCCTCTTACCACCTGCAGTGCCGGCTGTCGCGGTGGCCCCCAGCTCTGGTGAGGAGAGCCCAGTGGCGGCAGGCAGCTCGTCCAAGTTAAGGACGCGCGGGATGTTCCTCTCGCCACGGGCCTTGGCGCGGGCGATGGCCTCTGCCACGATCCGGTTGGCCTTCTCCTGCTTGCACAGGGTTTCCACGCGGCGCATGGGCTCCAGGGTCTTGGGGGAGCGCACAGCCGCCACAGAGCTGCCTGCCACAGATGCCGTGGTGGTGGTAGAGGGGCCACCGGCCGCGGATGTATTTATCACCTTGACGACGGAGACCGCACCCCCAGCGGCAGAGGTGGAGCCAGCCTAGACAGGAAAAGACGAAAACCCCCCCCCCCACCGAGGTCAAAACTCCACAAAACCAGCAGCCGGAGGACTGACAACTGGCACCACCCAAGATCTCAAACGTACCTGCGGCTGCAGGAGGAGCTTGAGTGGCACTGCCAACCTCTGGCCTCCCTGGCCCTGGGAGATCTGCACTACTTGCGGGCTGCCACTAGAGGGCGACCCAGTGACTAGCTGGAACTGCAGGCGGAACACAAAATCCCCAGAAACGTGATTGTCGCCAGCTCTCAGCCAGCAGTTGCTAAATCAGACTGTCTTGGATATACAAAGTCCAACCATAACTGAAATAACTACACGGTTTTCCTAAATGGCCACTCATCCCCTAAGAAGACCGGGGAGTCCCCTCGCTCACCTTGGATCCCTGCGCATTGGGTTGCTGCTGCACCTGCAGCTGGATGGTGAGAACTTTCGGCTGGCCGCCCGCTTGCCCGGCCCTGGCCTGCGTTAGAGCCGCCAGCTGCCCCCCCTGCAGAACCAGCTTCCCCGGCAGAGATCCCAGCACCAGTCTGGGCTGCTGCTGCTGTCCAGTCCCAGCCACCGCAGTCCCAGCCACCGCAGTCCCACCAGCCACCACTGCCGTGCCCTGGCCAGCCCCGGCCTGTGGGGGCTGCTGCAGCACCAGCGTGATCCTCTTGGCCTCCCCCTAGTGGACAGATACATTAACAAACTCATGCCAGCTGGGAGGGAGCAAAAACGTTGACTGTCACGTGGACCATCTGTGCGTCTCTGAGGACTAAGTTGGAAAACGCTGGTCTAAAATTGAGGAAGCACACTAGGAACAGACACCTTTACCACTCAGCGCAAAGATAAGAGCAAAATTGGACTTTGATATTTTTTGTTAAACTGATTATCAATTAACAATAAGATTGCATAGCCAAAGGCGCAGCGACAATCTATTAAACGGCACCCAGCTGGTGAACCTATGGATTTAACATAGTCATACATCATCATTTGCCTAATAAGTTTAATATCTCACCTGCTGTGGTACTGTGGTAAGGGTGACCCCTGGTGGTCGGGCAGAAGCAGGGCTCCCAGTTCCTGCGATTTGTACTTGTGGCTGTGTTTGCACTTGCATCTGGGGTTGGACCTGGGCCTGCACCTGAACCTGGGGTTGGGCCTGAACCTGCACCTGAACCTGGGGTTGGGCCTGAACCTGGAGCTGCGGCTGACCTTGCGGCACGGAGGTGAGCAGGACCTGCTTCAGCGGGCCATTGGGGGACTGCACAAGTCGCTGCACGCCTGTCCCCACCTTCACCTGGCCCTGGGCCGGCGCTGTGGCATTCAAGACTGTGCCCCCCGACACAATAGACATGCCTGGTCGGAGCGGGGTCCCTGTTAGCACCCTGGCGATGGTGACCTTTCCCGCGGGGGAGCCTGCGGCCCCAGCCACGCCCTGCAGCAGCTGTGTCTGCCCCTGGGGACTCTTCAGGATGACAATCTTGGGGGAGCCTTGACCGGCCTGAGATGTAACGGCAGCAAGCTGCTGGGGCTGCTGAGTGGCGGCCAACGGTGACCCCAACAGGACGGTGGCAGCTCCACTGCTACTGGCCACGGAAAGAGGGGTCTGCTGGGGCGACACTGTCACGGCACTGAGTGTCACAGTCGGGGAGAGGGTCACCTGGGCAGGCTGCTGCACCTGGACAGGCAGCGGGACAGGAGCTGAAACAGGGGACGTATCCACCTGTCCCAGTGCCAACTTCAAAGCTTCCTCGACAGGGTCCGAGGACCCCTGCGTGAAGGCGTCATCAGGCAGAGCGTCCAGGTTAAAGAGGGGCGTATCCTCGAACAGGTCCATGATGGGGTCCGCCATCTTGGGCTCTCCTCCTTTGTTGTCCAAAGAAGGGAAAAGTCCTCTGCGGTGACTACCACTTCAGTGGCGTCAGTGCGGCCTACAAAAACTACTGGTCAGATTGCCCCAATTAAATGTACTAATTGAGGTAAAGTTCAAAGATACAGAGACCTGAAGAAAAAATAAACAGAATTCCTCGGGTTGCTATCAATAATAATCAATGCTGATGGTTCGTTCCATTCAAACAAACAATCACTCAAACATTTCACCTTTAGAGTACCGATGGCCATTAACAAAATGTGAATAACAATTCTAAATGAAAAGAGCGGCCACTGTTTAAAAGAAGAATATGTGACAGGAAGGGGGATCTGAAACTTTCACCGGGTTCTACCTCAGCCTCTTCTCCTCCTCTTCCTCTCCTCTCACGCTTTCTTGCTTTTATGCCCACCTTTCTCCAGACAGCGTTTCACTTTCTTCTTAAGGTGAAGTGAATGGAGAGCCACCCATCTCCAAACTCATTTGCAGACAGTCATTTTCTAATCAAAAAAGAAGGGAGAAAGCAGAGGTTAATAAACAAAGCGACTGCAACCCCATGTCAAAAAGTTGTTCAGCTTACATTCTATTTAGTGAGGGGTAACAAAGAAAACATTGACTTGCAGCAGCTATTCCCAAAAAAAGACATTAAATCACGAACATGGTTACGCAATTAAAGCAACTGAACTATAATTTATTAGTCCTTCAATGATGTTGTTTGAAACTTAATGCAAGTAAACGTGTTTATAGTACGGAACGCAACCATGCAAACTACGTTTATACGAACTTTAAATACGCCACGGTACACCGATACGACAACAGATGACAATGTGTACGGATCGTTACACAAAACTCATTTAACTCAAGCCATCAAGTTTGATACATATATTCTTTGACTGTACCGGCACACAGTAAACCAAAATATAAACAAAATTAAAATGTTTCTGAATTATCTCTAATAAAGAGAATGGATAGCGAGGGGAGCAATGTCACATCGTTATCATACAAAAGCCAACTCGCGAATAAATTAGTCCAGGACTTCAGCTAGCTACACACCTAACAGCTACATAATGATATTGCAAGACTTGACTTGGAAATAAAGAAATGACTATAAAATGTTTAAAAGATGCCCGGGACGTAAATTAGTTGATACTTTTTGGTACACAGTGCATTAACTACACAACTACCGGTTCCCGAATCGGACTCCTTCTTTCAATCTTTTCAACAACAATCCGCATCAAACCAAAGCAACGTGCTACAATAACCATAGCCTCGCTACGTACTGACACTGGTAAGGCCGCAAAGCGCTTCCCATTGAACCACCTCTGTTTTAATGGCAAAATACCCGCTTTAAATGATACCATCCAACGCCCCAACTTTCTCCGCTACAAATTCGGGGTGCTAAATTTACCTTTGCTTCAACACACATGGCTTTCTCCGTCTGACAACACTATGCGAGTACAGGAAACGGCCAGTGCAGAGCAGGAACTAACATTCTTGCCAACACAGGCGTCGACAGTGTTCTTCACTAGCATCATCCGTCGGCCTACCATTGGCCCATTCCTGCGGTGACCGGCGCAATCCTGCCACGCCATTGGCTGAAAGCCGTGTCGCTCAAACTGGTTGATGGGAAAAGCAGGGCGGGAGACGGAGATAGGCATCGGCCGCCTGAATGGTTCGGTTGAGCCGACAATAAATGAGGCCTAGTTGTAATCACTGGGAATTTTAAAGCCTGCCCGTCGGATTTTACACGGCACGCGCTGTCAAATGCCCAAACCGACGCGCATCCCCTATCGCGAGTGTCACGTGAATGAATCTGCACCGAGTAAACATACATTTCCCTCGTTTAACCAGCAGTAAACATCTGACCAGCACATATTTGTGATGTGTATCAGATTAATAGGCATCTTATTGCTGGTCATATATCAGTGGCGAAAAAAAGTAATAGCTGTACAGCCAAATGAATAAAGGCATGAAACTGCACAGCTTTATCTAATGGAAAAGGTGAAGTTTTAAAATAAAAATTTAATCAAATGAAGAATTAGTTTAATTTTTCATTGCCAAATACATTTTATTGATACTGGTACTGTCTGGAGTATTACAGTTGAACTAATTTAGGTTGAAAATAGGTCCAGTAATAACAGCTTTTAAATTTCTCGAGAAATTGTGTTTTTTTTTCATTTGACTATTTCACAGTTAAACATCCAGTCATATAGTAAACTGGAATATTCCAATTCAAATTTGTAAAATTGAATTACAATTTTTTAATGCAAAATTCGTTGGAATTAATTGAAATGTTAAAACTGGAAAGTATATAATTAAAGGATTATATCAAATTAAATGCATTTGTCATACAATAGTGGTGAAGTTATCATGCAAAAATATCACTGAATGAAATGAGCACTTCCTTCTGAATCACAGCCTCAGTGTGTACAACCTGTATTAACTGCTCTTTTTCCAGTCTGTAACAGGGCCGAATAGAATTATGGGAGTTTTTAATATTGAAATATAGTAATTTTTTTCAGTATTCATACCCTGCTTCATAATAGAGTGATGACACTTCCGGCATCCTCATGGGGAAACAATTGTTTTGCTGTTCACATCATGCTCTCCATAAGACAAACAGACACATTTACACTTGCGGACAAGCGTGAGGGTCAGAGCACAGAGTCAGCCAATGTCCCTGGAGTAATTTGGGGTTAAGAAGCAGAAGGGCCCTTTGGCGGAATTTAAACCAGCAAGCTTCTGACCATGGGCACACGGACTAATGTACTGAGCCACAAACCACCCTCTGGGATGTTGTAGAAAATCACAAATGGACCCCTTATATGACAGTCCTACATCAAACGTACTGTAAGAAGTCCATCAACATGAGACCACTCTTGATGCAGCAAAGATTACAACTCTGATCAAGTTTATAATATGTATCTTCACACTATTGGCTGCCAGTACTATGTGAGCCCAGCAGACAATATGTCAGGCTATTTTAGTGCAATATGTCAGGCTATTGAACTTTTTCCAATAACTACAAGAATTAGAAATGTAATTTGTAATGGGTTAAATAGCTCAGACATGAATGACCACTAGTAAGCAAAATAACCACTTTCTGGGTATTTAAAACAAGATTATTCTCCAAACACAACAGCCATGAACAGTCACACTTTATTAATTTAAATCCAGATCCTGTATTTACAACATAAAACAGCACAAAGCGGAGTGACCCTGAAAAGCTGAGCGAGCAGAAATGACAGCGTTGCATGTGTGTGCCTGTCACAGGCGGCCAAATGGTGGAGACACAGCACACATTTCCTGACAGTACTCCACAAAGAGGAGTAGGCTCATGTATTTATACACACAGATCTTGTGATAAAGTGTGATTTGGAGATTCATATTTATTGATTTGTTTTTTTCATACTGGCACATTTCTCCAAAAATGAATCTCAGTGTATTTAGTGCCATTCCATTAAGCAGTGAAACATGTAAGAAAGTTTGGTAACACTATACTTGACGGGGCATCAATACTTAGTAATGACTCGGTCACTACTGAAGTACAAATTATGAACAAATCATGAACAAATATAGTTGCTACTTGAGATAAAAGATGTGTCAGTAATGATGAACATACATGAGATCAGTATTCCACATGTTATTCATGATTTGTTCAGTAGTTCACAAAGGTTTACAGAATTAACAGAAATAGTAACAAATGTCTGGGATGAAATGATTCATTAGTAAAGAACAAATATGAGATCAGCATTTAATGTGTCACTCAGGACTTCAGTAGTTTACAAAGGTTTATGAGTAACAAATACAGTAACCGCTCGAGATAAAACATGCATCACAATTTATTATTCATTTATTAATCATAACATGAGATCTGCATGTAACCAAGACTTAGTAACCAAGACTTAGTTTGTGGTTAATACATAAGTGATAGCACTACTGTGTTATTTGTGCCCTGTCCATTAAATTGTTTCATTGAACGTGAAGGTTCATGTCCTTATCATTTAATTGTTCTCACATTTTCTGACCCATCACCTCAAAAACACAATAGTGCAAAGTAAGATGTTCTATTGTAAATATGATACATCGCTGCAATAGTAATGTAATAGTAGTAATGAGGTTGTTAGGGGATAAGAGGCCAGCGAGCCCTAAGTGGAGGGAAAGAGCAGTTCAGGTAGCAGGTGTTGTGTATTAAGCGAGCATAGATGCGGATATGAGATAGAGTCAGACGCGCAGAGCCACCCGCGCAGAGCCACCCGCGGCACTTTACGCATTTTTCCCTGCAGTCATGCGAGCTCACTGATTACGTTAAACATATGTCAGAGTGTAAGTGAAGCAGTCACAGTGCTGGCCATGCAGCCGCCAGTGGTGCGATCCTGCTCGTGCTGCGGAGGTGTGCACCTTCGCAAAGTAGTTTGACCGCCGTCTTTATTTACACGTCACGCAGCCAATGTGAAATATGTCGCATCCTTTTTGGTGTACGATAAAAACAGGCAGGCCAGGGAATGCTGCAGCGCTGCAGTGAATTTTATCACTCAACTCTTGGAGGCTCTCTCTCCTTCCGTTTCAGTCAAAATGAAATAATTAAGAAGGTACTTTAAAAGCGCTCTCAGGTGGGTGGATCCTCCTGACTTACACGGTTCCCCCGTAGCGGGCTCGAACGGCGTGGCTAACCACTAGTGACAGGCCGCGGCAGTCAGCCCATGGGGGCCTGGCGGAGACTCTGGAGCGGGCCCGCCAAAACCTCCATCTGCTGCCGGAACCACATAGGCGGGCAGCAGACGGTTAGCCACGTCGTCAGGGGTGGCTGCTCATTTTGTTCCCTGTGCTGCTCCCAGCTCCCTTCGCCAGTTCTGGTGGAGCGAGCTATATTTACAAACCGCGGTCAGGATATCTGACAAATTGCCCAGAGACAACCACAAAATGACCAAAAGGGAAGAAACACTGCTCTGATGCCACAGCCTCAACCTCATTGCTGTTGGGTCGTCGCTTGACCTCTCAGTGTCAAGAGGAACTAAACAAATGAAAATGCAGGATTAGACCGGGTTAAGTTTACTACACAAGTTCGGGTTAAGGTTAAGGTTAGTACACGAGTTCGGCTTACCACTTAACTTTAAAATACACAGGCGTTCCAATGAACCGCAAAATTTCAATTGTTTTTATTATGCTTGGTTTATTTCAGTTATTACTTTCGATTCTTGTGGTGAAAGATACATGATGAGGAACAAATACAGGCAAAAATGAAAGACAGTTCTACACAAAGCCTAAACGGATATAAAAGGGATGTTTCCCAGAGCCGTGGGAATATCGGCAAGTTATAACAAGTTGATCACTTTCAGGATAGAATCTCAATAATAACACACAAATTGCACTGGACCTAAATCATTCTCACATAATATATTAATAACATTCCAAACATTTTGTGTTAGCGCAAACATGAAATAAAAATAGAGTACATTAATAGTAATGAAGGCCAATTAGCAGGTATCAGGAATTGTTAGTTGGTTTTTCCCAAGCATCAATCAGGGAAATCTTAGTCAGTTTGATGACCAGACTAGCCGGTCCTGTTTAACTATCAACATTTCTTAATTATAGTCTAAGAAACTTTCGTTAAATTGCACAGCTACTAAAGCAGCCAATTCATAATTTCCAAAAGCGAACAGATGATTTAGTGGTACGGTAAATTAGATAAATAGATAGATAGATCATTAGATGCAAGATTCAATGCACACGCAAACACCAGTGCTTAAATCCACCATAAAAGCTACTGTGTAGTACAGATAAGAATAATTATCTAGTGGCCGCCCCGCCCCGGGCGGCGGCGGGGGGGGGGGGGGTGGTTGTGGGGGGGGGGGGTGGGGGGGGGGGGGGGGGGGGGGGGGGGGGGGGGGGGGGG
>JABFEA020000085.1:1150577-1164880 GCA_019775915.2 Cyphomyrus plagiostoma
CCTATTGATCTAATCACCCCCCCCTTCTTTTCCCCTCCCTTCCACACTGTTACTGTCCGGCTAAAATCCCCAACCCCCCCCCCCCACTCCCCCCCCCCCCCGCAGGTCAGACATACCGCCCCTTTTTTCCGTGTTCCTCCTTCGTGTCCTTGCCCCCTGCTCCCACTCTCTTCCCACCCTCCGGACACGCCCCTGCGTGCCCCATGGTCCCCACCGCCACCCCTCATGACAGGCAGTCTACCAGCCTCCTTCCAATCATACATTCCACCTTCTCATCTTTATCCTCACCTTCTGTTTTTTGTATCGCCATACTGCAGTGCCTCTGAAGTCGCATTTTAGCTCACTCACATTACAAGCATTGATCTCGCTGCATGGACAACTTTTCTTTCTCATATTCTCGCCAACAGATTTCTCGTTGTATCCACGCTCACGCTCACGCTCATATTCACACTCATACTCATATTCACGCTCATATTCACATTCCATTCCATCCTCTTCCTACTGCTTACCAGTCCAACTGACCTGCCCCAGAAGCTTTGCTCTGCCTTCCATACTTTGCTGGCACACGACACAGAGATCATCTCCTCCATCCGGTCCTTATCTTTAAATATGTATATACTTCTGCCTCAAAAATCAATAATCTAATAAATATGATGCAAAAACAGCATGCAAAAAAGTCACTCAAAAAACACATTAACTGTGAAATCAAGTGCCTCTGCTTTCTTCATCCATCCCTCCCTGCCTCTAATCACAATCTGATATAACAAAGCATTCTACACAAAGCTGCATTTTTCATTACAAAAAAAAATGACTTTGCACACCAGTAAATCATATAACAATCATTAACTTTATGTTTGAAAAGCAGACGCACAATGATAACAGCCCACTTCAGAGTAACCTGATGGAACAGGATCAAAATTCATCAGTGTTTTAAATTTAATCATAAATGAAAAAAAAAACTGTTAGGGCTGAAAAAATAGAACATTGTCACCTTTGCTATTTCTGAGCTGAGTTCTCACTGTATAGCTGGAACATTTTCCAGCCAGCTTTAAACCACACATGTATGACATACACATTAAGATGATTCAGTCGTACTGTAACTTGTTTGTCACTGAACAATTGTAATGTTCTGGTTATAATTCTGAAGCAGTAGTGCCACATTTGTTTAAAAAAATCCAGGTGTATTTTTTTTGTAATTAAAAACCCATTTAATATTGTAATAGTCCAGGATCAATAAGGCACAAATACACATTATTGACACCTACTGTAGAGAATCTGGTACAGAAAGGAACTCCGTGTGCAAATTTTAAACAATCTAATTTCACCTTTTGTCTTAAGTGCGTGTGAGTGATGTCTTCTCCACGGTGTTACTGTTTTGGAGACTGGCTTTCTACAGACCACAGTCCAGCTAGACTGGCTTTGTACAGACCACAGCCCAGCTAGACTGGCATTGTACAGACCACAGCCCAGCTAGACTGGCTTTGTACAGACCACAGCCCAGCTAGACTGGCTTTGTACAGACCACAGCCCAGCTAGACTGGCTGGGTGATTGTGCTGTCAGAGATGTTCGAGGCTCCACACCCTAGTAACTCACCCACACCTAAAAACACAGCCAGAACTCGATTGGCCATGTAAGTGGAGGAGAAGTACGTATTATAAGCACAAATAAAGAAAAGGTATATGTCATTAAGTGTGCCTATAGTACGTAGTGGTTTCAGTTTATGTGTCATTTCTGGAGGTGAGACATTGAGGAATGTGTTTGTTCAGGTTGGGTGAGAACGTGCGTTTGAGGCCAGGACAATCCAGTGGAGGATGTGTGGTTGTAGGGTGTTTGTGGGTGTGTGTGGATGTGTGTGGGTGTGTGTGCATTTGAGGTATCCGAGCGACGGTTCTAACACACCTAGGATGTCTGGGTCTGTGGACCTTTGAGGTAACAATAGGACAGTGTTAAATGACACGCTGTGTGCATTTCATAATTAATTCTAGACGAGCGTGTGCGTGTGTGTGTGTGTGTGTGTGTGTGTGGGTTAGGTTTATATTACATTGTGGGGGACCAAATGTCTCCCATGATGTGGTAAAACCAATAACTTTTAACGTTGTGGAAAGCATTTTTCCAGTCCCCACAAAGATCCGTGAATGCAATCAAAAAACAAAATTTCAAAAGTCTCATATTTTGTTTGGTTACTTTTGGTTAAGATTAGGGCTGGGTAGGGGTTAAGGTCTCCATGTTGCGATTAGAGTTTTTCCCATGAAAATGAATGGAGAGTCCCCACAATGATATAATTACAAAACTGTGTGGGTGAGTGTGTGTGCGTGTGTGTGTGTGTCTTGGTGTTGTTAATAAGCTCGCATCCATGCACACTGCATAGGCGGACAGTATATGTATTTGGAATAAGTTTGCTGAAGTGTATATTGGGGGAGATCTACAGGGTGGGTGTCTCCACCCAGACCCCATAGGAGACCCAGGACCCCGGGGAGGCCCTCGATTTGGGTCAGCTTCCCCTCTGCTCCGGTGCAGCTCTCTCGAAACTGCAGGAAGGCTGGCTGCCCCCCTCCCCCCACCCCCCGTGGGGTGCTCCCTCTCACGGCCTCCACAAATCGCACCACCTGGGCCCGCAGGCTCGGCCTCGGCCCCCGCAACCACCAAGGCGTCCATCTGCACGGCGCCCTGCAGCGGCAATGCACCACAAACGAGCGATGCCACAATGCAACTGCTGCAGATTAAACGGCTGCAGCAAAGAGACGGAAACAGATCATACTCTTCTCTGAATTCATCTCCATCCTAGTCAGGAGCATTTTCCCTTGTTTGTGGTTGCCTGGTAGCCTCAAGGAGAAATGCATTATTTGGTTATAAAGATATAATTCCTGTCGTACCCATAATAAACTTCCTTTATTTGGGTTTTGCATAGATCCACCACAGGAAACCCAAGAGGTTAGTTACTATGCAGAAGACATCTCTGTCTGCCTGGTTATTTGTGCTCAGCGCACTGTGAGCCTGCAGACTGCAATCTTCTGCTCCATCAGTTGTCGCCTGATCATCTCCAGTTTTGTGCTGACGTCCTCAGAGGGATCGTCCCGGCCAGTGTTTCCCAACCCGCTCCTCGGGGACCTGACAGTCCACGTCTTTGATAAAATATGGACTGTCTGTGTGGAAGTTGGGAGGGAGCAAAAACGTGGAGAGTCTGGAGGACCCTGAGGACCGGGTTGGGAAACACTGACTTAGACACGTAGGTGAGTTTGACACACCATGATGTGGGATGTAACACTCAAAGCTCGGTTACGCACTCACCATATATGCAGACCCAGAGAAATGACACAGAATTAATGTAGAACAAGCTTAAATGATGCAAAGACATAAGGACACCCAAGCACATGAACTAACCTATAGCTCAAGTCCCACAGCTTCCTGATCCACACCTTGTTGTGAGTTTCAGCTTTTCTTGTTTAATGTGTGAGACATCAGTTTTGTACCAATATTAATTTATACTTAATAATTTTCCTTTATAAGCCTTTCTGTTGTGGAGAATTATTTAATAAAAACTGCCTTGGCAGCTACTGAAAATAACTGCATCCATGCTCTGTAATTATGCATTATTCTATTTGCTATTGAGTAGATGCCAGTGTTGGAAACATCTCATTCACCCTGCCAAGCTAGTGTTGAACACACAGTCATGGCTTATTACTCTGTACTGATAATAGCAAAATAGTATTGGACACCCTGATTGTGGACACTTGAGCTCAATACACCCTACACAATATAGCTGCTATTCTCTACCTATCTGTTGATGCTGAACTAATAATCATCTTGCTGTCCTTTCATTTACACACTGAACAGGTGCTTTTATTAGGACCTTAGGGGTTAAGCACGTGCACTCACCGTCGCAGAGTAAATGCACTTGACGGCACTGCAGTCATGTGACCGTTCATCGAGGGTACCGCACTGCACAGCTGTTTAGCAGACGAGAACTGCGGTAGCCCTTCGTCACTGTATGCTTCCAGTGTAGTATTAAGGGAGCGGTGTCATTCTACTCCAAACTGCTGTTTACCCATGCATTCACAGATCACATTAACAAAGGTGTCCAATAGATGTCAGAAGAGACACCAGCAGAATTCCCAGCCAGTGTGTCAAACTTGTTTGGACGATAGCGTTTATCCTGCAGTGGGCTTTGAACGGGCAACCAAAAAGGCGATGAAAATGGCCCACCTTTTTTATAATGTTGCCCGAAATAATCCAATAGACAAAAACTTCCGCCTCAGATTCAAGAAGCACCCATCCAATTGTCCTGTGCTTCAGATTTAATATTTATTAAAGCAGAGCATGGAATATTAGGATAGAATTAGACTGAGCAGACTGTTTTTAACATCTATCCGTCCGGGACAGGATTGTCATGAGCTTGCAGGCGACCCCAGGAAACATGGGCCACGAGGCAGGGGACATTCTGGGCAGAACGAACCTTCAACATATGGAAGCATAAGTGACAGTGCTTTTCGCTCTGCTGTAGTGTCTTATTTTGCTATCTAAAGACGGAAGCTTGGCCTGCTTTTCCGCCTGAATGAGTCCGTAAGACTTGGGCAGAGGCAGAGCACAGAAACCTTAGGAGACATCGGCTTGCACTTCCTTTGCATAAATCCCAGTCTGTCACAGTAGAGATCAGGGCCAGCCACCTGCTGCCCCCACTACTCCGCCCACCCTGGGTGCTGGTTCCCATAAAGGGCCTCAACTTTCACCCCTAACCCCAGAAATTGTGCAACGCTCACCTGTATTTTCGGCCTCCTGCTGGCAGCTGTCACCTGTCCTAGTGCCAGGCGCTCAGCTCTGCCACTAGGGGGTGCTAATCCCATGTGCCCGGCTGCTTAAACAGCAGACGGACCTTTGAGGGTTGCTTACGGCGTGGCCAATGCATGACCTGCACTGCTGCTGGTGCTGATGAGAGATTGAGGCATGGGCGCTAGAAAATGGGTGGGGGAGAGAGAGAGATGAAACTTTGCTATTTTGTGGTTCATATGTTTGATTGTGCTCCTTTTACACTGTTTTGAGTTCTTCCATGCAGTTTATTACTATTTTTGTTACATTCATCCATCCATTTTCCACATTCCTTATCCAATACAGTACTGATGCCTATTCTGGGTACAAGATTTTCTTACACTCCACATTATGTAAGAAGGCCTACAAAATAGTATAGTTTGTTGCCACTAATTTTCTCCCAGAGTGACTGTAACTGAAAGGTCTCATTCTACTGAAAAGCTCTGTTGTTGCATGTTAAGGCCTATCCATTCACCCATTCATTCATACTTTCGCTAATTAGCCTTGGAATAGAGCCAGGCTAAACAGAAGCTATTATAGCTGTTGGCCTGACTGGACAAGGGCAATAAAGAAATTTACATCGAATAAATTAAAAACTCCTTGCGTAGCCTTTAAACACATCCCCGGGCATTTAAAAAAGACATATTACAAACATTCTTGATTCTTATAATAAATGCAGCATTCTTAAGTCACACTATATAGGCCTGCACCTGCATTACTGTCGCAAGTGCATGAATTTTTAATCACGGAAATTACCTAAAATGAAACCGGGATGTTAATGGTAAGAATAAATAACGTCGCACACAAAAACCATTCGTCACGAAGTGTGGTTTTGTGGTTTAAAAAGTTTGGAAAATGAAAACAAAATATCAACATTTGACTTAAAAGACTGAAAAAATATGAACATTATTGGCTTTGTAAGATTATCCTGTAGAGGAGGTTCTTAGGTGTCACTCGACTATCTTGCCAAAAAGTCAAGAAAAACTATCTAACGATACTGATTACATTTTTGCTTGTATTATAAAGATTTCATTACAAGAAAATGTTTCGTACCGCCGCGTAGTGGCCATGTCATTGACCCAATTATAGTGAAATTACGCTCCCTAAAGGACGGAAGTGGAAAGCGTCTTATAGACTAAAGGTTAAAGCGCCACCTAGCTGTTATTACACAGTGGTGGTTGCATTGTCTCAATAACCGATAAACAGCCCTCCGTCCCATTATTCAAGAAGTCCATTCGTTAGCCATTTACAGCAATTCACCGATAACCAAAGACTGTGACATATAATGTGGATCCTCACTCTAAAAATAACCTTCCTGTATTTAGTTTGGTTCTCAGCAACTAAAACGTAGCTAATTAAATTCTCAGAACTGGACAAGAAACTAAAAGCCGAACAGTATAACCATGCTTCAAATTTAGGACGTCAAAAATGACTGTGTTTTGTAAACAAATGGTCTGCGGTACAAATAACTGCTCGGCAGTGGATACATGCGGTAACCTGAGGTAACTCGTTATTTTATTGTAGAACTGGCATAATCTATATTATACATGCCGGTTCTCCCTGGTGGTCTAGTGGTTAGGATTCGGCGCTCTCACCGCCGCGGCCCGGGTTCGATTCCCGGTCAGGGAATGGTCCTTTTGATTCAGGAGTCACCAACTCGCTCGAAATTTTCACTGACGCCTTTCCCCAGTTTAATGTTTTCATTAAGTTCCAGGCTCTTCTGTTTTAACTGATGTCCTGCATGTGAATGTAGTACAGTAATGCTATCAACACCAGTCCTGGGCTTACTGCTGAACCATGCTCCCCTCAAACTCACACGACAGTCCTTTCAATCCTGCAAACAGAGTCATAACTTAAAATCAGGTTGCATCCTAAACTGCCATATAGGTGTGACAGACAGACCACCCTCTCATACAACTTCCTCTCCAGTAGGTACCCCAGGTGTGTCTGTCTACCTATTGATTAGGATGACTAGCTAAGCCTTGTGGGGGAGACACTCTGAGCTACTTCAGGTTTCACAAACTACTTTAAAAGGCTCCTGTGTTTGGCTAATTTGTTCAATTCTTCCTGTGCTTTTACTGGTTTGTTCTCTTGATTGAAAAACCCATCCGGCTGTTTCACATTAATATTAGTGACACACACATAATTACAGGCATAAGCTAACATACTATTCACTGAAAGCCTCACCATACGTGTTAATGACAGAACATGAATCATCTTGATATGCACTGGATACTCTGTCACTTTGGCTGTCTGCAGTAAGGAGATCTGGAGGCTTCTGTCAGATGTATCCCCCCCCCTTTGATTTTACAGAACACGGTTAATCTTGCTCCTGATGGAGCATTGTACTATGTGTGCCAATTTGTGCATCAACTGAGCTCTTAATTTGACTTTGTTATACATTGGGATTTCTCATTTTTGAGGTGTGTCTATACTGGTAAGGCTGGTTCTACAGCAGAGGTAACAGAATTACAATGGAATCTGGCTGTTATTTATAGTTATTTGAAAATAACTAACTTGCTTTGTTTGAAATACCATCAGTTCTCTGCTCTTATATCCCAGCTATCAAATTATACTGCATAATACACTCCACTGTTCACTAAAATTCATGACAGTTTGAAATTACAACAGATAATTTTATTAAGCAGAATATGTACAGTTCTATGACCATAACAATTAATCATCAAATTGGCTCCAAATCAAGTCAAGCTGATTATATTTTGGCTATTGTCTGAATTGCACAATCACAGAAAGTCTGTATTGAGAACATGGCTCAGCACGTCCAACATGCAGACTTTGCAGGGTATGACAATCCTGTACTGGAGTTTGCAGTTAGGGACTCACTGTAAATGTCTTCACGGACCAGTCAGGTCAACTCCACATTTGAGAGCAGCTGCAACTGCATTATGGCCAGTGATGCTGCCAGTGGTGCATAATTTCAGCCTGTTTTGAGTGGCATCTTAGGATGTCAGTAAAGTTACTGGGAAACCAGGAGCCAATGGCAGGATGTATAGTGGACATTGCTGGGGACTCTTTGGATGCCAGGAAATCACAATATATTAAAAAAGTACAGTGCCTTGCGAAATTATTCATCCCCCTTGGCGTTTGTCCTGTTTTGTTGCTTTACAACCCGGAATTAAAATCGATATAGATGGGTTTACGCTGGTGTACAGCAATCTTCAAGTCATGCCACAGATTCACAATTGCAAGACATTTAAATGCATCCCTTTCAGTCAGCGCAGTGCAGCTTCAGCAGTTTGTTTAGGGGTCACCGTCCAGCTGGAAGGTGAACCTTCCTCTGACTCTCCCATCTCTGGCTGACAGAAGCAGGTTCTCTTCGAGATTTGCCCTGTGTTTAGTGCCGTCCGTCTTTCCCTCAGCCCTGCCCAGTTTTCCTGTCCCTGCCAATGACGAGTACCCCCGCCACATGACGCTGCCACGCTTCACTGGACGACTGGCATTCCCACGGCGACGAGAAGGGTTGGGTTTGCACCACGTAGCGTTTCCCATGATGACCGAAATGTTACATTTTAGTTGAATCTGGCCAGAGAACCGTCTCCCATGTGTTTACCTTTTTCTGGCCACCCTCCCACACAGACCCGCACTGTGGGGTGTGCCATTTGAACGGTCCTCCCATCACCGCAGTGGACCTTAGCAGCTCCTTCATGGTTATCTTTGCTGTCTCTCTCGCGTCTCTGTCTATACGTTTCTGGTGGGTGGCCTTCTCTCCTCAGGTTAGTAGCAGTACCATATTGTTCCCATTTTGTTATAATGGACTTAACGATGCTCTGTGGGATATTCAAAGTTTGGGATTTATTTTTTTTAATAATTCAAACCTGATCTATCCCCCCCCCCCCGGGAGCCCCCCGGTCTTCATGCTGCCTGCTTGGTGATGATGCAGTCAGGGGGCCTTTCAGAGCAGGTCTGTTTATACAGGCATCATGTTTCAGGTCATGTGACACTTTGATTACACGCAAGTGGACCTTAATCAACTAATTATGTCACTTCTGAAGGTAATTGGTTTGACCAGATGGAATCTAAGGTCGATGAATACATATGCACTCGCAAATTTTCAATTTTTACTTTTTGCTACACACACACGCATACATACATACGTACATATCACAGGACACACTGTACTTTATTTATTCATTTCACTTCAACAATTTCGACTATATTAAGTACATTACATAGAATCCAAATAGAAATCCGTTTTAATTCCAACATGTAATGCGTAAATACTGGGAAAACACACAAGGTACAGCTACCGTTTGACTCTTTGACTTGATAACCTCTCCCAGCATCTGCGAAGTTCCGAGACACGTATGTAAGGCATGTTTATGC
This sequence comes from Cyphomyrus plagiostoma, assembly GCA_019775915.2. Classification (NCBI taxonomy): domain Eukaryota; kingdom Metazoa; phylum Chordata; class Actinopteri; order Osteoglossiformes; family Mormyridae; genus Cyphomyrus; species Cyphomyrus plagiostoma. The sequence continues at coordinate 1,159,726 of JABFEA020000085.1, forward strand.
AGCGAATGCAGCTTAAAATATCGTTTTCTTCAGAAGATGCTCTCCGTGACTATAGGTTTAACGCTAATGACAGACATCAGGAGGCAGCTGGCATTCAGAAGGACTGCAATCGAGAGAAACGCGGCACCATCATCCGCTGGCTCACTTTACCAGCAACCCGAAGGAAATATCGAAAAGCGGTTCAAGCAAGTTGAAAACAAAAGTAAAACGGGTCTTACTTATCTCTCCTTTATGTCATAACACACTCAGAAAGCGGAGGTGAGTTGTCCATATGAAACCTTAGAATTCGGAGACCCGGTCAGCTCGAAGTCCTGAGAAAAGCGCTTAAATAAACTTAAACAGAGTTTAAACAAAGTACCTGCAGGTTTCTTTTTATGATATCATTTTAGTAATATTATAACAATTTATTGAAATTATTATTAAATTATTACAAAATCTATGTATACTCGCACCCTATTTGAATGTAGAAACTGCTAAAAAAATAGGTCGTTGGCATTTATAAGAATTTATTAAAATAATTAAGGAAAACACAATTATACCAATGCTATTAATTTATCAGCGATTCAGCTAGGCCTATTTCTGGTGAGCTCGCAGGTTTTCAACCAAATAACGGAATAATATTTAATGCAGAACAAGAGGTACCGCACGTCTGATTACACTTCGAATAATATTTATATTGAATATTCAAGTGGATGGATTTTGGAAAATTGATTCATATTTGTGAAAATCCAAAATGAACTTTGGGTACCTGTAACTGAGCCGCGTTGCTTTTGGCTTTCATAACAGGCTATAGAAACTACATGATCCCCGTGTCCCCATCGGATTCCACTGATACAGACACGTCTAGCTAAGTTAAGGCTGAATTTGTGTCGGAAGACAATCTTCAGACTGTAAAAAACATGGCACACTTCGGACACGGTAAGATGTATATGGATTGTGACTAAAAGGCTGGTTATTATAGGAAGAGAGCGCGCTGCGGGAGACAGAACAGCATACGGTCAGACATTGTACTACAGAGGAAGTGACATAAACAACAAACGGGACATCCCGGTGTAGTAACTAATACCAGACACAGGGTCATACTTGCATAGCTAATAAAATGCATTCCCTCTACACAAACTTTTTTTTTTTTACATTACCGAACAATATGGATCGGGCGGCTGATGATGTTATGTGACAATTCTCCTGTACAACATTACGCGCGCTGTGTGATCAGCCGCGGAGATGGAGGCGCGGACAGACGGTCAGACGGACAGACATCACTGCCGCATAGAAGGGAGCCCGACACACAGGCCGCTTTCTCTAAATACAAAGAGAAACGGGGTGGGAGGGGTTGGAGGGAGGATGACAGGAAGACGGGAATCCAATTCTCTCTTTCGATACCGCATAGACCCCTCAACCCTCCCCGCCTCTTCTGGGTTTCCGACAAACAACAATACCCTAATGTAGTTTCGGGAAATATATATATATATATATTAAATAGTCCCATTTACGACGACGCTACAAATAATATACCTTCACAGCGTCCCGAGCGGACTGTCTCAGCAAGGCGACTGCGCACCTTAGTAACTAGACGCCGGGAAATGGCATTGTTGATATCCCGGCTGAATACTAGCTAATATTTTATCGTCTTTAAACAATTTCCAAAGAGCAGCGATTTTGGGTGAGTAATTTACGTTATCACATTTGACTTTGTCGTGGCCGATCAATAATAGCAAAGAAACTTACGATATATTACGGTCATAAAAATTTATTAATCATAACTTCATATTATCATAGAGGGGAGCGGGATGCAACAGGTAGCGTGTACAGTAGAGGAGCGGTCTAAGTTATTGAGCGGAGTTCGCTGACCCTTTTGTGAAATTATGCGTGGTATTTTACCTCCGATAACAACGCTAGTTTTATTTTGACATGCAGGCTGACTTGATGTATTTCACTTGTGTTTATTTTAATAAATTGTTATTTGTTAAAAAAAAAAATCATTGTTACTACGAACAAGCGATGCCTAACTATAAGAAATTTAGCGTGTATCGATGATTTAGCGATGATTATGATAAATAACTGCGACGGCAGTGAAGGAATCTTAAATACATTCAGATGGGAAACTTCCAAAAAAGAAAATTTCCCATATGCATATCTGTCAACGTTCAGCTTAAACTACCCTCAGTACGACAGTTGTTATATTCATCCATAAATGTGTTACTCCATAAAATATCAAAGTAACAGTCAGTATACAGCCAAATATGTGATTTTTCCTTTTACTGAATGATTCATTGTAATATGCATTTAAAAATTCTGCTCTTTTTAATGAATTGGATATAAATATTTCTACATGGGGTAGGTAAGAAAAAGCAATTGTGTACAAATTTTGGTCTACTAAAATCCTCAAAGAAAACGAACGATCACTTTGGTCATTAACATAACCATCCATTACTTTAATGGCGTCAGCGAACAATGAAGTAGTGGTAGAATTATCTAACCTACCTGCTTCTGTTATGGACTGCGGTGTCACGGTAATTTACATTTGCTCAACGAACGCTCAGTTGGAATGTCATTGTGTTACCTTGTGTTCATTAAATATGGTTTTTCTGTTTCTGCTTTAAATTCTCTACCAAAGTTAATAGTATTTTGCCATTTTCCCATTTGAATCATCTGATCACCCATTTCCGTTAAACAAAAAAATGACCCCAAACACACAAGCAATCTAAACACCTAAAGGTAAATAAAATAATAAGCAGGAGATAAATGAGAGTTGAAACCAGGAACGGAGATTCAAAGTTGCATTACCACAGCAGCGTGAGGAGGGTGACGGCAAACATTGTTTGCGGCCTAAAGATGGCAGGTCCACATTTCCAGATCGCCCTGCGGTGGTAGCCCAGGGCAACTGTTTGATCTGAATCACTTTATTGCACGGCCGTATTATGTGCTTGCTGTGTAAATACATCCTGCACCGTTTCACCACATCTTGGGACACGGACTGTCCAAGCTTCTCCCAGTTTCCCCAGATACTGCTGGGCAAGTACAGAATATCAAAGCCACGATTACCTATTTCATAAAAAATAACCTTCACAATCAAAGCAACTAACAAAATCAAGCCATATAACATTCAGGTGTTTTATTTCTTTATTTATTTTATCCTGTTTTTCATGAGACAGTCCAATGCAAAACCAAAAACAGATGGATGGATGGATGAATGAATGATCAGTTTTGGCTGGAAGAAGGGTAATATCAAGAACTTCTGATTCTTCAGCAGTAATGAATTATATTCTCAATGATATATTATTGACGGTTATTGTTATCTAAATTATCAATTTTCTTTTTTTTTCCTTTTTTTATATTTTGAAGTCTTCAGAGGCGTTCAAACCGTTTGAGAGTAAATATGAGTAAAATAATGACCAAGACTAAAAGCTTGTTTTAAAAAGAAATATTTATGAATAATTTTAACTAATAAGACATTGGATAAAATATTGCTGGTGCTGAATTCTTTTTCTCCAGCCTTCCAATGTCCCTCGTGTTATTGCAACGTTGAAACACCTCACCGCAAATGGCGCCATTAGGGGACCCTGTCCTGCTCCGTTTTTATGTATGCCGGTGAACATATCTGTTGTAGAGATTGGTCCAGTTCGTGTAAATGACCCAAAATAATTAATTCATTCAATCATTAATTAATTAACAAGTCTGATTTTAGGTAAGTTCAGCCGTTATAATGATCGCACTAATGACTTTAAATTTCAGGTTGCAACTATCCACTCCCTCTTGTGGTACTAAGTGGAACATACTGTAGTGTTCCGGGTCTTGCTCGTGAAGTTATACACTAACCCCATTTTTTTAATGACATCAGGGGTATTTGTTATTATTTTCTCTCGTATCATGACACATAGCAGTGTTTAATAATATATTTCAGAGTTGAAATACATGCATTTTAAATATTAAACAAACAGTATTAAGTCCACACATTCGGAATTAATAATAGGTTTGTTTTTCATAATTTTCTATAAATTCTCCCTTACTACTTTGCTGGAGGTTTGTGGGTCGTTGTGCCCTCCGGTGTAAGGGTGTATAAACTACGACTTAAAAAGTACAGACTTCTTTGCCCCTCTGTATGTCTCTTATTCCACTTCCACGTGGTATGGCAGTAGGTCCTGGGATTGAAAAGGGGCCATTGTGCAGCATGTCAGTAGCACAGTGTATCCCTTGAGGCTGCGAGAGATATGCTCACCCGAGTGTGTCCTGACCGCCATTGTTACGAATTCTTATCCATTCACTAGCTTTTAAATAGAGCTCGGGCAAGAGTACGCAAGTGAAGAGAGGAGGGACCACGAACAGGCGCGCTCTCACATTGCGTGGTCTACATAGATCGCTGCCCATATTCACGGACAGATTGGAAACGCCTTCTTTCTGTGACATAGCCCCTCCATCTTCCTGAAGTTCTGAACCCAAGATCACTGAACAGATTGTTTTTACCCATTATACAATATATAATGCTGTAAATATATATATATATGCTCTTATAATAATCCGCAATAGATATATATAGCACATATCATAATTAATAATTTAATTGTTGCCAATATCAAAATGATACATGACGTTCATGCGGAAACCATTATAAGATTATTTGTTAATAACAGCACACATGAGTAGGGAACAAAGGCAGCAAAGACAACTAAGGAGAAATTCTGAAGATTTGTTTTAGTATAATAAAATGTCTAGACTTTATATTGCTGTGTTAAATTATCAGATCAATCAAACTATCCGCGCATTTATTTTGCTGGCTATTTTATATGATCATTGATTTTTGATGTTGTTTGGGTTTAGCTACAGGTAGCCGGTTCGTCATAAAATATATCGTTAAAAGCACTATGCTAGTGGATAACCTTAAGAACCCAGACACAGACAATACGAAAGGCAATTGGCCGTGCTGGTCTCTGTAGTATAACTCGTTAAATATTGGTTTATAAGTGGCGTGGTATCTCATAAAAGCGCTAGGTGGAGTGAGAGTGTGGGGGAGGGGAATTAATTATCCAAAAAGTGAGAGAGATGTTGTTCCTCGCTATTTAAATGCAAATGTTAAGAGAGGACAAGAAGACTGTGTGTATGTGTGTGTATGTGTGTGTGTTGGGGGGGGGGGGGGGGCATGGGGGGTGAGTGGGGG
>JABFEA020000085.1:1166214-1190051 GCA_019775915.2 Cyphomyrus plagiostoma
CGCAACCCCCCCCCCCCCCCGCCCCCCCGCACCCCCCCCCCCCCCCCCCCCCCCCCCCCCACCCCCCCCCCCCCCCCTCGCGCCGGCGGCGTGAACATGTCATTAATAGTCAATGGGTGTTCGGGATCACGAGGTTATAATCCGCGCTGTCCTGATATTTACTTTGAATCTGGTCTTGTACTTGTGCTATAGGCAGGTATAGCCCGAACTATAATGATTGCGGCTGCAGTCGCGTTCGTTGCTTGACTTAAAAACGCTCCGTTATTGCTTTGAATACGCGAAAGGTGGTAGTAAAAACGCGAATCCATTTAAAGCTGCATTCCACGTTTTATAATGTGTGCTGGTGGGTAGGTGAGTGTCAGTTTAATAGGAGTTTTACGGCTTTCCCTGACTTCTGATCTTTTTCATTAGTTTTTCTTTTTTTGGGGGGGGGGGCGGTAAAGGGGGATTAATCTCTATTTTCTCCTTTTCTTTCTGCCTTCAACTTTTTACTTTTCTCCATGTTACCCCTGCTTTCCTCTATATCACTTGCTCTTTCTCCTACATTCTGATATCCATTCAGTGAGTGTGCTCATATTGCCAGACCAGGAGAGAACAGACCACCCAGTTAGGAGAGAGAGAGAGAGAGAGAGAGAGACTGCTGAAGATTCAGTAAACGTGTATGGGTATCAGGGACAAAAAAAAATGCTGGGTTGTTGAGAGCGAAGAGTGACATGGAGTGAGTGGAGAGAGAGAGAGAGAGAGAGAGAGAGAGAGAGAGAGACAGGAAGGTAGTGTGACAAAGAGATGGAGGAATGTTAAGGAGCAGAGAGGTGTACTGGGAAATTGCCGAAACTGCAGCAGCATGAGGTTCTATTGTCCTTCCGGGCCTTTGTGACTAAGCAGTGAGCCGTGAACAAGCGCCAGGACCATGAACACTGTGTGTGCCTGAGTGTGTGTGTGTGTGTGTGTGTGTGTGTGTGTGTGTGTGTGTGGGGGGGGGGTCCCCATCACTGTGAGCAGGTGTAGAGCTGCACGGTCACCGGTCACACAGAGACGCTTGCACATGGCCTTTACACCATTCCCTGAGCTGGGGCGTGCTGGTGTGCGTCTGCCCGTGTGCGGCGTGCAATTCACCACACATGTGGGTGTGGACTGGTTAGCACAGGTGCCCCGCGTGCTTTCGGTGAGCCGTTGGCTACAGTTCTTAGCTTCTCGGGGCCATGCTGCTCCTTCCCGCGCCTTGTCTGTCATCCGCTTGGCGTGTTTTCTTTTGCTCGCCGCTCCCTCTCTCTGCAGAGGACTCTGAAAGAATGTGACCCCTGGCACTCCGCGGGTCAAGTCTGTTAGCCAATCACAGTGACTGGACAGCGGCCAAGACCCCTAAATGAGAGGTGACCTCTGACCCTGTGGGGTCAGGGGGGAAGGGTGGATAGAGAGATGAAAGACTCAACCAATGGAATAGGGGGTGGGTTAAGAGGGGTTAGAGGTTGCCGTGGTGATGTCCATTGTCCTTTGCAATGTGTTGCCGTGGCAGCAAGGTTGGCTGTTAGCTTTGGTGGAAAGAGAGATGGTGTGTGTGTGTTGGGGGGGTGGCTGTTATGGGTTGGATGGATGATGAGATAGAGAGGGATAAAGAGATAAAGACTGTGGAGATGAAGAGCCAGCTAAGAATATAAAAAGCAAAGCATATTGGAGGAGGAGTATATCATTATATACCATTGCATACTATGCTATAACAACAGCTGGGTCAGGGATCTGTGGCAGGTGAGTGCAGGTTTTAATAAAATAAATAATGGACTTCTTTACCTGGTCACAGATTAACTTGAAGTCTATACTTAAATGTATCATTAATTCATTGAAGTTTCTGAAGTACAGTCTTGTCATTGGACATTGTTCTGGATCACTGTCAAAAATTTGATGTGACCTCTTGATCCAAACGCCGAGAACCCCTGCTATGGAGTGTATGGAAAGGGGAACAGAAACATTTTGGCTTCTTGAGTAGAAGGCGCACAACATATTTCACAGTCCCTGCGGTACTCGGTATTTCAAGACAAATCCAGCAATTTGTGTGATGTGTGCCAGACATCTTCAGAGAAAGGCAGCTTGACTGGGAGAATCTTTTCAGTCTTTTCTTATGGACAGAATCAATGTAGAAGTGCTTTCATTAGTCGATAAGCTATTTTTGAAATGCATGAAACCTACGACGATTCTTGGAAACAAGCTTGACATAACCAAGGTATCTATTCTGTCTCTCGTTCCTGTTTCCTCAGATGAGCAGGTGGCCGTCAAGTCTCTGTCTGCCTTTCTAACAGCAGACTCCGCCTCCTCTCCACTGCCCGACGGCCAGCCTCCCCTAGCGCCCTGCCCCTCCCCTGGGGGCCTCCACAATCCTTCCCTCCCCACTGAGAGCTTCCCTGCCTCTCGCTCTCCCAACCAGCCGGCCCCACACCCCGCCTCCCTGTCAGACGGTACCTCCTCCCACTCCCCGGACATCCCCTACCCCTCACTGTCCTCGCAGGCCCGTTCCCCGACCCAGCACTCTTCCAGCCCGGCCTCCTCTTCCCAAAGCCAGGCCCGTTCCCTCATGGCCTCCCCGAAGATGGGGGTTTCTGCAACCACCACCACCTCCTCCTCGTCCTCCTCCTCCTCCTGTGTCCCCCCTCATCCTGGCAGCCCCAGCCCAGTGCCTGAGGGCCCCCCCAGTCCGGTGACACCTGCCCCCAGCCCAGGCGAGCCACCTCGTTCCCACCTGAGCATTGCTGTTATCCTGGAGGAGCTGCGGGTCCTGCAGCAGAGGCAGATCTACCAGATGCAGATGACTGAGGAGATCTGCAAACAGGTGCTGCAGCTGGGCGGTGTGGCGTGTGGCCTGGACTCACCACCGCTGCCCCAGCTCTGTTTGGAAGGTGGCGATGGCGCCTCGGGGCCTCCCCTGCCCTTACCCACACAGGCCTCTGCACCTCCCCTCCTAGCCTGCTTTCCCTCTCTTTTGCCCCAAACTGTGTCCAAGGCCAAGGCCCCCCACCCTATGTCACATGTCCTGCGCCCGCTGAAGCCACAGTACGAAGCGGTGGGTGGCGCAGCGGTCCGCGCTTATCCTGGAAACATCACCCGGGCATCCTCTTCATCGTCCTCTGCCTTGTCCTCCTCGGTCTCCTCCTCCTCCTCGAGCTCCACGGCCACCACGTCAGCCTCCCACTACCCCCTCTCACTGGCCCTGGGGATGCCCCCACGGTACCTGCACGAGAAGTCACCCAACACCACCTCCGCCAGTGCAAGCGGCCTGCCCTTCTTTACCCCACCCCTGCCAGCCTCCACCTCGCTGCCAGGCCCCTCCCAAGAGCCCCAGCAGTCAGGGTCCGGGTCTGGGGGCCCTGCGGGGTCCTCGCTCGGGCGCCTGTCCCACGCCTGCCGATTCTGCGGCAAGCTCTTCAGCAGTGACTCGTCCCTGCAGATCCATCTGCGCTCACACACTGGCGAGCGGCCCTACCAGTGCCCCGTATGCCTCAGTCGCTTCACCACACGCGGCAACCTCAAGGTCCACTTCCTGCGGCACCGCGAGCAGAATCCTGAGCTCTCCCTCTCCCTACTGCCGCCCTCCCTGTTCGGGGCAGGGTCTGACCAGACCCAGACGGCCCCCAGCACCATGCCTGCTGTCCCCAGTGTGGCACAGAAGCGCAGGAAGCGCCGCAGTGAGGATGACATGTTCGGGGAGGGCTCTGAGGGTGGCACACCAGTTGCTGGCTTCTCACTAGGTTCCACCCCCGGGGCCCGCCCACCCCCAGCCACACTCCCCCTGCCGCCCAGTGTGGACCTGGCTCTGCTCTCCACAGCTCACTCCCTGCTGCAGCTCAACCGTGCAGCAGCTGCAGCAGCGGCAGCTGCTGCTGTTTCCTCTGGTTCAGGTCCTCCTTCCTCCTCTGCCTCCTCCTCCTCCTCCTCAACCATATCTTCATCTTCCTCGAGTCCCCTGGCATCCATTGCCAGCTTGTACAAAGGAGCCAAGCGCTTTGATGAGAACACGCCCCCGCACCCCGCTATGCTGCCCCACTCCGCCTACTCCCAGCTGGCCCACCTCCCGAAGCTCCTCTTCCCCAGTGCTCCCTCCCAGCATCACCACCCTGGCTTGGCCCTGCTCCGCCCCACCGGCCCACCCCCACCTGGGTCCCACATCTCTGGGCCGCACCCTCAGCTCGCTTTTCCCTTCTCCCCCTACCCCAAGGCCCAGACCTCCTCCTCCCCCTCTGCCTCCTCTTCCTCTGACACCTCCAAGCTGCAGAAGCTCGTGGAGAAGCTAGAAAAGGAGCCACAAAAGCTTCTGGAGGAATCCCAGGCCTCAGGCTCCAGCGAGGCTGTGCCAAATAGCACCACCACTGCCACCAGCTTCAGCAGTGGCCTCCCTGTCACCACGGCATCCAGCTTCAGCAGGGAGATGATGGCAGCTCTGGGAGTAGGTGGCGGCACTGGGGTGGGCAGCCTAGGCGTGGTGGGTGGCGGCCCACCCAATCTGGCGCCTAATCAGTGCGGCACATGCCTACGGGTGCTGAGCTGCCCTCGGGCTCTCAGGCTGCATCAGGCCACCCACCTGGGTGAGAGGCCCTTCCCCTGCCGCCTCTGTGGCCGCTCCTTCTCCACCAAGGGCAACCTGCGTGCTCACCAGGCCACGCACCGGGCCCGGCCCCCAGCCCGCGCACACAACTCCTGCCCGCTCTGCCAGCGCAAGTTCACCAATGCCCTGGTGCTCCAGCATCACATCCGCATGCATCTGGGAGGCCAGCTACCACCAGGGGGAGTCGATCCATCACCTGAAGGTTCCCCCCAGACCGAGGCCCGTTTTTTTAGCGTTGGTGCTGGTGAGCTACTTGGTTCCGGACCCATTGCCACCAGCAGTCAGTGTATTGGTTCGAACCCCTTCTTGGGGGGTGGTGTCACACCTTTGTCTGTTAACATCACCCCGCTCTCTGCTGAGGGATCAAACCACAGCCCTTCCGGGTCCTCCAGCCCCGATCTAGTCCCCCCAGCTGACCTGAGTCCCGACCCCACCCTTAACCCATCCGCTGACCCTGTTCCACTGGGCAGCTCTGAACCCCCAGTGCTGTCTGCCAGTGTGCATGTCTCCAGCTCCAGAGTGCCCTCTATTGAGGACTCCCAGGCAGATCTAAAACCCAGCATTGCTCCCACCCCAACGGGTCGCTCCAGTCCTGCGCCCAGCTCTCCTACTAAGACCGTCCTGCAGAAGCATAATGAAGGAAGCGAGGCCACACCCCCCAGGGGCACCAAGTCCAAACAGGAGGATTCCCCTGACACCCTAGGCCCCATTGTCACTCTGCCAATCCTGCCCAGCAACCACAGCCCTCCTCCTGGCCCATCACCAGACGCCATGGACACCACCGGCAGTGAGCCCAAATCATGTGCCGAGATCCGAACCTCCCCACATCCGCCTCTCCTTGGTCCTGCTGCAGCTTCAAACACTGATACACCGGAGCCAGTGCTGGAACCTCCCCTGGAACTTACCCTCAGTGGGGCCCCTGTACTAAAGAGTGACAAAGGGCTGGTGTCTGAACTGGAGGCTCCACCCACGGACGGAGTGTGCGGAGGACTCCCCAAATCTCAGGGCGTCCTGGCACCGCCTGCCCCCTCCCGGAAGGAAGCCAGGGAGGGCATCATTCTCAACTCGCCCCCCAGGGATGACGGGGGGAGATTCAAGGCCGTGGGGCCTGACGTCCAAATCACTCCACCCTCTGCGCCGCGGCCACCTGAGAAGAAGACCTACTGCTGCTCCGAATGCGGCAAGGAGTATGCAAGCCGTAGTGGGCTGAAGGTAAGGCCTGGGAAGCAGCCTATACAGAATATTCCAGAGCATAGCGCTGGCTGGGCAGAACCCTTGGCACTGACTACAAGAAGCTTGTTATAGTCAGCTGCAATAGCTCAGTTGGTAGCACATCAGATGTTTAATCTGAGGGTTCCGAGCTCAAGAACCATCTGCTGCTGTAGTTCAGGACATAGAGCCTTGTCCTAATAATGCAGCAATCCTGGGTCCAAAGCCGGGGGAGCCTACACAGAGTGCAGTCCTTCCTGTTGCTTTGGATAAGAGCTTCAGATAAGTTGAACGTAGTCACAAGTTAAGAAAGCATTGAGTGTTCTTCAATATCAAAAAGGCAAAGAGCAAAAAGATCATAGTTGTTGTCTTGATAAGGCTGGTACTGCTAACTTGTCTTCCCATGAATGAACCTGGGGCACAATGAGTTGGTGAGGATGTATCTTTGATATTTGGGGATTTGTACCATCCTCTGTACTCCTGTTCTTAGTATTAGAACTGATCTTCGGCAATGGAAGATGACATAAAACGGGTTCACGAGAACACAAGTACAGTCAAGTACGCTTACTGAGAAACACCCATTGACCAGGAGTTCAATGAAGGTGTGCTTGCCATCCTGTTAGGAACAAGCCTGGCTATCTAAGCTAATGCTGCCTTTTGAAAACTACCTTCCAACATTTTGTGTGATTCTTCATGTTGTTTGTGCCGTTGCCGTAACGACATTGTCACAATACAACTTGAGTCAACCTGCCTGTTAAACCATGCGCGGTTTTAATGGTCAGACGTTTGTTTTCAGGGCCACATGAAGCACCATGGGGGTGTAGTGAAGACACCCCGCCAGGCAGCCCCTCGCCCTCCTCGTGTGGCCAGCTCAGCCTCTGCTGCCCCCACGCTCACCCCCACCACCGGCAGTCCCGTGAGCTTCTGGAACCAATACCAAGCCTTCCTGACCAATAGCAGCGACCCGAAAGAGGAAGCAGCTCCAGGCCCAGCCAATGGGAGCCAAGGAGAAGATGCCGAGATGCCACGATTGGCCGAGTCGCCCAACAAGCCTAAATCTCGGGAGGATTTGCAGATTGTCTCAGAGGAGAACAGGAACGAGTCGGTTAGAGGGACTGAGCCTGAGGGGATGTGATGCCCCTGGGAAAGACTCTGAATTCGAGAAATTTGATGTTATTTTCATTGCTTTTTGTTTCTATTAACTGGACTAGTTGGTCCGATAGTTAGGTGCTGTCGAAGTAAACCGACAAGCTAGTTTTATTACATAGTGAATTGGTCAGCATGGTTGTTGAATCATTTTGGAGAAAAAAAGTGATGAAAGAGGCGGAAGACACAGCAAAGCAAGGGAAGAGCAGGGATCAGGCGACGCAGTTCATGATGAAGTATTACTACACAACTAGAGACAAAATAAATTTAGACTCTTAGATTACTTAGGTCTTTACTGGGCTCCTGACACTTCATTCTATAACCAGGGGATTAAAAAAAGGGATCTGTTTGAAAACATTACGAAGCGGTAGAAACCACACCGACCTTACAGAAAGGCTTTTATCCTGATATTTTCTGGCCCGGGATCCCAGGGGAACTTTGTGGTTAAATCTGGAGCAGAATGCTTAACCCTAAGTGCTCCGGTTAAACCCCCATTTGTATTTAATGGGTAAACAGTCACTTTGTATAAAATCAAGCAGCAAAACAAGAATAGCTACGAGCTAAGGTGTCTCTCGCTTTGCTTCGAAAAGTAACGTGTAAATATGACCAGGGCCAGTGTTTCCTCACGTATAACTTCGGGCTATTATATTGACATTGTGTTGTGTTTATTTCCTTTGCCGGACACAGCAACATGACTGGTGGCTGTAACGATGTGAGTGGTCTCCCATTGAGGTGTCGATGGTTTCTTGTTCAGTATCCCAGGCCCAGCAGTCTGAATCTGCTGGCTGTCTGTCTATCTGGCTGAGTTTATGGAGGTCACATCCGATCCTGCTGTTACGGACTTGGGCTCACATTCCGGACCTGAGGTGTCACCACAGCTCCGACCGTGGCGGCCGTGGTGAGCGGTCTGGGCTCTTTCCTGACACACCTGTGTGAAAACGGACGAGCGAGGGACAGTTTAGTGGTGGAGCAACAAAGGCGACGTTGTCCACATATTGTCTTTGCCTGCGACTTCCTGTGTCTTGTCCTTGTGCGGTTTTCCGGTTCGTTCCGTAGTGACGTTGTTTCCCTGTGTTTTAGGAGCTTCCCTCAAGCGCTTTTTTTTTTTGTTTGTTAAAAAAAAACTCAGACATATTTTCCATCCTGTGACTTGTATTATCAAGGTATGTTTAATGTTCATCAAGAAGAAGAATAAAACAGTAATATTCACAGTTGTCAAAGGGTGGTTTTCTAGTGGTTGAATTTACAAAGACATGCACTGCAAGCATCTCCTTACTGGACAGCTGTGAGGAAAAAGAGGCTCGATTAATTTATTTCTGAACATTAAAGAGTGTTGCTTATTATATGAACATGAATGATTCATATATATATATATATATATTTTTTTTTTTTTTTACTAAAAAATTCAAAAGTACATGTCATATTTTGGAGCAGCACAGTATCTTAGTGGGCCACACTGTCACCTTACATTTCTCTGAGGGCTCGCACTCTTTGTCCGTGTCGCCAGCCTGTTCTCTTCCACACCTCTTCCCCCCCACAGCCCAAAGACACGCAATTAGGCTAATGCTCGTCCCCGAACTCTGTGCGCTTACCCTTCCACGGAGCGGCGTCCCAGGTGGGCCGCCACCTGGTGCCCTTTGCAGCCCGGGATGTGGTCCAAGGCCCCCTGTGGAAGATGGATGGATTCCTCATGCTCTGGCATAGTAAGCCGCCTTTCTAATTGGAATGTTGTAGCTGCTACATATTTTGTAATTGGTCTTTTTCGGCTTCCTGTCCCGCCTTTGAATCTTTAAACCCACAGTGTCAGCTTGGCCTGGCATAGTTCCACGTCCAATTTGATATAGTGACACTTAGATCCGTTTGGCTTTGCCACGTTTGCGGCGGCCCTCGGTGCTCAGGATGTGGTCAGACGGACCTCAGCACATGGTTAGAAGAGCCGGACCGGGTCCCTATAATCCCTCCGTTTCTGAAAGGGCCGCACTGTCTGAGTCAAGGAGCCTGTGCCTGCCTGTGTTCGCCCTGCATCTCCCTGTGAGTGAGCGTGAGATAGTGTGTCTTTGGCCTGGCTCTCTGTCTACCCCCTCCCCTCCCCTCCCTTCTTCCCTCTCTCAGATCACCTCTCATGCAGTGTCCCTAATCCCCCCTCTCTTTCAACACAATTAAATGGCTCTCTCCTTCTGTGTGCCTGTGAGTCAGACCGAGATGGGGGGGGTGGATAGGGAAAGAGCCTGGCCAGCTTTCCCCCCCCCCCCCCAAAAAAAAAAGCAGCTCCTAATCTACACAACCATGACAACGGCTAGAAGCAGGGAGAGGCATTCTGTTCTGAACAGTGAGGGAGTGTTATAGGTTCTTATTTCTTGGGTGGGGGTTGGCCTGAGTGGTTGTGGGGGTGTCTAATGTGTGGAGCTGGATCGACTACGCTCCAATTGAGAATCTCCCCACGTGAGCTCTGTCAGAACATAGACAGCGGCTGACATGAACCGAGGGAGCATGTAGCATGGCGCGCTCAGCACTGCAGACACGCATCGCTGAAATATGTGCACGTTTTAAACTAGAAATCTGAACCGGCCAACACATGAGCTAGTAAAGGCACAGCAATTGAAATTTAGCCCGAATTTTGGATGTGAGATATACTTCAATGCTCGTCTTTTGCTTCAAAATCTCATATTCCTTAGAAAAGATAAACATTGAAATCATATTTTTCTGACAGATAAGATTAGTTCTTTAGTTAGTGGGGCCCATAGTGGATAACAACAAAAAAAAAAATTCAGGGAATAAGTGTACCGGTCCATTGGTGTATTTAAACTAGACCACTGGCAGACCTGTCATTCACTTGCCAGTCTCTTCAGACCGGTGCACGGTCTCTGTGAGTCAATCTGTCAATCATTAAGCTAGTCACTTAGATGAGTATCGTGGCGATATTCATACCTACTAGATGCTTTCCCAAAGCACTTCTCTGTCGATATATTTTTTCGGTGTACACTGGCTTGCAGATTTTGATATTAATGAATTTAATAGCCTGCATATATCAAGCCTTAAATACTTCCGGTCAAAGAGCACTCATATTATCATAAATTTGTCTCCCCCATGTGGCCCTCTGAGAAACTGCAGAATGCTTACAGTAACTACTGCCATTTTCAAGTCCATAGTGTCCGTCATCTTTAGGTTGCAACCATCGCCACCTCGACTTCTGTAGACATCCTCAGTGTCAAAAAACCATGGTTGACCTGAGTGACACATGGTGGAGGCATTTGGTACTGCAGCTTCTAGTAATGAAGTGACCTTCTAACACACTATATGGAAAAAAGTATTGGGACACCTGGCCATTACACCTACAGAAACTTCTATGAGATCCCCTTCCAAAACCATAGGCATCTATATGAAATGTATCCCCCTTTTGCAGCTGTAACAGCTGCGCTCTTCTGGGAAGGCTTTCCATAAAATTTTGGAGTGTGTCTGTGGTTTTTGCCCATTCATCCAGAAGTGTGAGGCCAGGGGCTGATGCTGGATGTGAAGGCCTGTCATGCAAACTCCATTCTAGTTCATTGCAAATGTGTTTCATGGGGTTGATGTCAAGGCTTTGTGTGGGCCAGTCAAGTTCTTCCACAACAAACTCACCCAACCATGTCTATATGGACCTTACTTTGTACATTGGGGTACAGTCATGCTGGAACAGAACAGGACCTTCCCAAAACTGTTCCCACAATGTTGGAAGCATAGAATTGAGCATTAAGAGTTCCCTTCACAGGACCCAAGGGTCCAACCTCTGAAAAACAACTCCATACCATTACCCCTCCTCCACCAAACTTTACAGTTGGCACAATGAAGTCAAACAGGTAAAGTTCTTCTGACATCTGCCAAACCCGGATTCCATCAGACTGCCAGACAGAGAGGTGTGATTCGTCACTCCACAGGACATGTTTCCCAATGCTCTCGTCTATAGTGGTGTTGTTCTTTACACCACTCCATTTAACGCTTGGCATTGCGCATGGTGACGTAAGGCATGGTGATGCAGCTGCTCGGCCATGGAAGCCCATTCCATGAAGCTCCTGGCACACAGGTTTCATGCTGGAGTCACTGCCTGAGGAAGACTGGAACTCTGCAGTTATTGAGTCAGCAGAGCATAGGCAACTTTTGCGCACTATAGCCTCAGCACTTGCTGACCCCGCTCTCTTACTTTATGTGGTCCACCTCTGTGTGCCTAAGTTTCTGTTGTTCCTAACCCTCTTCAACTTTGCAAAAATACCACTTACAGTTGACAATGGAATATCTAGCAGGGACAAAATTTCACAAACTGACTTATTGCAAAGGTGACATCCCATGACAATACCACACTTGAATTCAGCAAGCTCTTCAGAGTGACCCATTCTTTCACAAAAGTTTGCAAACCTGATGACATGGCTAGGTGTTTTATTTTGTACACCTAAATTCAATGATTAAGAGATGTGTCCCATTACTTTTGTCCATATAGAGTATCTGCAAAACTGTTAAAGTGTAAAACTTCAGTGTATACTTTTTGTGGCAATTTTATCTTAATGTTGTAATTGTTATGTTCATTTTTCATTACACATAGATACACAACAAAAACATTTATTTTGCAATTTGTAACAAAAAAAATTTATTGATTAAACAAAACTGTACATGCACAGCCCCTAACATTTGGCAATATTTAATTTTAATTATACTCCACCCAGGAGTCAACTTACATATTTTTACTTGTGATGCAATGACATTCCACCATCCATCCAAAAAGTGGCACGTTCTGATAGGCTGGCTATGCTGTTCTTAGTGTATTATTATGTGGGTGAAAATGTGTGTGCATTCAAATGTCTTACGGTGTGCTGGGATCCCACCTAAAGAGTTCTTTTGTGTTATGCTGCGTGTTTGCAGACATAGGTTCTACACCACTGCAGAACTATTTAAATAAGAAATTATTTTAAATCACTGGAAAGAAAAACACTCCCATATTCTCCAGTCCCCTCCCACAGTACACAAAATGTGTTTAGATGGATCATTGTCTCTAAATAGCCCCATGCACATACCAGCTTGTGTGTTCTGTCATGAAGGGGCATTTCAAACAGAATATGCCCCAGCATGTGCCCTTTGCCCCCATGGGGAGGCTCTGGACTGGCTGGAACACTGCACTGTGAAATCAGTAAGGGGAGGAAAAATAAATGGATGAATAGGACAACAGCCTCAGAGTTGCCAATAAGCTAAAAGGGTTAACAAAAAAAATGCAGAGAAAAAAATCAGACTTAACCTAAAAGTTGACTGAAGAATCAAACACAGAAATAATGGCACATAACACAATGCCACAGACTAGACACAGCTATTGGCAGCTATACACATACTAGTGAGGCGAATGCCAATGATACGTTTTTCATAGTGATGGACAAAACGACACTTAATGAACCATGGGCTGTATTTTTTCACACCACTAGATGGTGCTGTTGGTTTGCTTTGGTGCATACTTTATGCCCTTAAACAGAAAATGAATGGTTCATGAAACGTGATTTCATACATTGCCTACCATTTTTGCCTTCCCAGACATATGCAGTGACGTTTTGTGTTTTTTTCCACAAAGCAGAATCTTTATTAAGAAAACAAAATTCCACAATGTTCAAAGACAAGTGAAAGGGTCATAATTTCATACAAGAACATATTTTTGCTAGAACCCTTCAATGAAACTCTTCTGTTGACATCAAAACAGATAAAAAAAATACTCAGCATCTGCTCTTGCAGATTCTTCTCGTGTTCATCAACAGGCAGGAAACACAAAATGTCTCGCCAGCGACAGCATTTGAAGCGGCTGTGTGGTGCACCGCATTTGTACTCAAATGCACATTTGGAGTCTGGCTGGATGCAAAAAAGCATGGAAACCCTGCATTTACATTTACAAAACAGAGGCTTTGTGTCTCGGGAATGACATCACCATTCGTTTAGTAAAATGTCTTCAGTGCCGCCATTTAGGGACAGGCTTGGACTCTCTCTCTCATGGGAGGCTGCCAAGATGAGCGCAGCCTCTCTGTGCACTATTGCATTTCTGCCGCTGCAGCGTACTGCGCCAGGGCATACATGCAGCCATGCAAACTTGGCACTGTAAGCATTTCCTCAAAGTGAATCGGAACGCGATTCCGCATATGTGCAGAGCTTTATCAATTCTAGCTGCTATGCATTGTACCCTTGTAATATAATCCCCACTGAATTGAGCCCCAAATGCAACCACCAGATCTTTATAGATTACTGGGGTTTGGACCCAAGAGAACCATCCCCTTAGCTTTTTGCTTCACCTGTCATCTATGCCTTTTTTCAAGTACAGCAATAGAAACCTGAATAATAATGTCATGTGACCCTCCCCTCCAGTCACATTGTGCCAAAAGTCATTTCTTCTCTTGCTGTTTTTATGTCCCTTCCCACCATTGGCAAGA
This sequence comes from Cyphomyrus plagiostoma, assembly GCA_019775915.2. Lineage (NCBI taxonomy): Eukaryota > Metazoa > Chordata > Actinopteri > Osteoglossiformes > Mormyridae > Cyphomyrus > Cyphomyrus plagiostoma. The sequence continues at coordinate 1,179,589 of JABFEA020000085.1, forward strand.
AACTCCAAGTTGGTCATGAAACCAGCCACAGATAGTGCCCCCCTCATTCCCTGCCTGCAGTCCCAGCCACTGCTCTGTAAAAGAGGCCAACAAACGCAGCGTCCTGCTCCTCCAGGCTGTGAAGAAAGGTGTTCCGCTCCTCCTCAGCCCACGACTCAAACCACTGAGACCACAGGCGCAGCTGACACTCGAAGATGCTGGGCGGGCGATCGCGCACCTGGAGTGTGGAAAGGCAGAGTGTAAGCTGCGGCCAATCAGAGAACATATAACTGCTGCCCAATCAGAGGACGCATAACCGCTGCCCAATCAGAGGACGTATAACCGCTGCCCAATCAGAGGCTGTATAACCGCTGTCCAATCAGAGGCCGTATAACCGCTGCCCAATCAGAGGCCATATAAACCGCTGCCCAATCAGAGGCCATATAAACCGCTGCCCAATCAGAGGACATAGAACCACTGCCCTTGTGTGTGGGGACTATACTCGGGAGGGGGAGCAGAGGCACCTGCAGTGTGTTGAGCTGCTCCAGCAGGGTGCACACCTTCCCTGGGACGGCCTTGGACAGCAGATCCTGCAGGAAGCGCTCCTTCTGGGCCGGCATCCAGCCCTGGAACCAGCTGAGAACACACCTCTGTTCCTGCAAGGTCACGTAGGAGAGGGGCACCGGGTCCCCCCTTGGCCCCAGTTCCAGTGAAGTGCTGGACAGCTCCCCCAAGCTAGGGGGCACTGTGGAGTAGGGGGGCGTGGGTAATTCCGGGAGGCTGAGGGAGGTTGTGGGAGGCTGAGAAAAAGGCCAGCCTTGCCCGGCCATGGGTGCAGTGCCCCGTAAAGCAGCAGAGGGGCCAGTGCGTGTTGGAGGTACATTGGAGCTCTGTAACACTTGAGAGAACCAGGACATTCTCTAAAGACAGGGGAAAAACAGTCAATTAACACTGCACTATAATAGAAGCACTGGTCAGCATAGAAGGTCCTGGGTTTGGTGCCAGATCCTTTCTGTGTAGAGTTTACATGTTCCATGTTCGTGTGGGTTTCCGCTGGGGACTCTGGTTTCCTCCCACAGTCCAAGTGTGTACGATAGGTTAATTGGTAACTCTATGTTGGCCCTGTAAATGTGTGTGTGTGTGCGTGTCCTGCAGTGTGTTGGCGGCTGCCCAGGGCTGGCTCCTGAGTCCATTGTTCCTGTAATAGGCTCCGGTCGCCTCTGCAACCCCAGTTGGGATCGAGTGGTTACAGTGATGGATGGATAGCATAGCTATAGATAAGGTTACAATCACACACAAATATGCATACAGGTTAGTGTGGCTCAAAACATAATCATGATAATTGGCAGGTTTTGAATCTAACAGACTAAATCAATTAAGTAATGCGTATTTCCGTTGCCATCCCGTACCATCGATCGATTTCCTTAGTCAACATCACTGTAATACTGACATCAACGGAGCCGAAATTGGGATGTAGCGGAGGTGCAGCGTGATCTTTGACTGGGGAAGGGATTTTAGCCTATCATGGCCGCCTTTAAAATCCCGACACGATGCTTTTATGGAGACGTACACGAAGACAGACCAGTCTCCCATCGTTGTTTTAGGCATGTTAGCTTCGTGTAAACAGGGTGTAATTAGACTCGGCTCTCCCTAATTAGATACGTTATGGAATATATTTGCTATTTGTGGATCATGAGTTGAAAAACAGAAACTGTTGTTTTAATAAACAAGTATCTATTAAATATATATTTCCCTTAAATCATACACATCGTCAGTACTACAGTTTTAGCTAGCTTTTTTTAAAGATCAAGATGGCTGGCCATGGGGGAAAAATCTCAGTAATAACTGTTTTAAGGGAATACAAAACAACTCACCTCTGTTTATATACTTCTGAAATGTATTATTTAAATAAGTGTCCGCTTGCGCTGGTTCCGAAGTGTAGCCCGATCGTTTGAAACAACACTTCCTGATGTCTGATTACGCACCAAAAGCATTTCGGGGACTAACCGTAAACCTCTTCAGATAACTAAGTCTCCTTGTTCGTTTTCGCTCCTCCTCATGTGGCTCCTTTCATCACCCTTTTCGGCATATTAGATAATAAACAATGTTATTGCTGCGAACTGCGCTACATCCGGTAGCATTCAGCGATCAGCCGGGTCATGTCGCGCTGACCGTATCCGGTGCCGGCATGGCGTGTGCTGCGCGTTATTATGAACTCCCATAATTTACGATGACCCTACGTTTCTTGTAAAACAAAACCAAATCGTTTTCCCCCATGAACTATAACACTCGAAGACACTCAGTTGGTAGCATTCCGGTGGGGGGGTTACACCTTCTGACTGTGTGTCTGAGTTGTCATGCATATATTTGTTTGTGGGCACCAAATCTCCTTACAATGTGATAAAAACCTGTTATTTTGACCTTGTGGGGACCGTTTTTCTTACGAGTGGGTGTAATCAAGATGTATTTTGTTTGCTTAATTACGGTTAAGGATAGGGTTGGGTAGGGGTTAAGGCTGTTATTATTGGAATTACGGTTTTTAACATAGAAATTAACTAATGGACGGTCCCCACAAAGATATGTATACAGTCATATATGGGTGTATGCGTGTGTGTGGTATTTTATATTTAACGTGTGGGGCCAAATCTCACTGTGGTAAGAGCATGTCATTTTGACGTTGCAGGGATATTTTTTCAGTGAAGGGAAATTAAACTTTATAAAAATCTATGAATGCAGTCAAAAAAAACCAAAAGATCCCTAAAGTTTTGTGTTTTGTTTGATTACTTATTGTTAAGGTTAGGACTGGGTAGGGGGTAAGGGTGTTGCTGTAGAGATTAAGAATATGCATATCCATAGGAATGAATGGAGAGTCATCATAAAGGCATAGATGCTTAATCTGTGTGTTTGTGTGCGTGTGCATGTGTTTGTATGTGTATATAATGTATGTGTATATTTCTTGCACATTGTATCTCTCATATAACTGTATGTTGTTCTTTTTATTACGTCTTTTTTCGTGTCTGGTCCTGTCACTGCCATTCTATTGCACTGTGGAGCTTATGTCACTATAACAAATTCCTAGTATGTGGAAACATACATGGCAATAAAGCACATTCTGATTCTGATTCTGATACCCTGTGATGAAGTTGAATCCCACCTTGAGGGTACGTCAGCCTTGCACACCCCTGTCACCCCAACCAAGATGGATGGATGACAAATATCTCTTTGTATTTTTGACACAGTACTCAGATTATTATGCCACGTCGGTGCATTCTGTTTTATCTGAAGTGGTAAACAGCAATAGGATATCCTTGAATCATTCATTCACATCCCACTGACAATCATTTCCCTCTGCCAATAATTTGGACATCACAGAGAAGAAAAAATCCACCCATTCATTATCCAACCGGTTATCCAATGGAGCAGTGGTTCTCAACTGGTTTAGCCTCAGGACCCATATTATTCCTTGGATAGAAAGTCACAACCCAAATTGACAGTTAAACCTGACGACTAGGGGGGGATACTTTGTTTTTTTTTTACCCACTGAAAATAGCCTCCTGACCCACCCCTGCAAGAAACAAAGGACACAGGGCAAGGATACACCTTGGTTAGGATGCTAGTCCATCACAAGCACAAACACCTAGTCGTGCACATTCGATTATTTACACCCAGCTTCATGTTTTGGGTAGAATATGCAAACTGCACACACAGAGTCAGGGACAGAGCAAAGGATCGAAAAGAGAACTACTGAGATGTGAGAGTACAGTACTAACAGCAAAGGTTCTGTTCCACTAAAACACAATCAAATGATGGATTCCCTGGAAGTCTGCAAGGGCCAGCAACTGTACGTATAGTGCTGGGTTTGGAAATTATTTTGTATTACCATGGCAATCGATCACCATGCAGCGCTATTCCCCCAGGTACTGCAAGCAATGAACCCCAGACGACCCTCGCTGGATTAATTGCTCTTGGGATATTAACTAGGAACGGCCGGACACCTGTGCATGCTTTAGTTTTTTTGTATTTTTTAAGCTCTCCCTTAATGTCCTGTTATTGCTGGTTTGTGGTATGACTTTTGTATAATAAAATACTTATATTTGATCCTTTCTGTTCCAAGTCTTGTTCCTGGGGATACTAAATTTCTGCCTAACAGCCTTTTATAAACAAGAAAGAAAACCCCCGAGGTTCTTAATTGTGGTATTTGTCTCACTTGTATGTCGATTTGGACAAAAGCGTCTGCTGAATGAAACTAAATGTAAAATATGAACGTAAACTCACGACCCATTTGTATACAAAAACGAACATCCAGTAGGCGGTGTTTAATACTTGGTATACTACACGTTTTAATGGCTTAAATCCATTTGTTTCCAGCTTTTACAGATATCCTATGTACAGAATGGTGTATCCTACAGAAGGTACAATAAAATACACTTCAGAACTAAGACTGTTACACAGTATGGCTAAGAAATTAATATGCATAAAATGGATATGCTGATAGCGGAAGACGTTATACATGCTTTGATTGTTAAAACAATTGTGTGGTTACCTATAATTAAATACTATTACCCGATAATGAACGCATCGTTTAAAATATTTATAATATGTGCGTTTACTATGATTTATGATTTTCAGAAAGTGTAGATTTGTGTGCGCGCCGCTGGGCAGCCGCGTTCCCCGCGCTCTCTCCTCCTCTTCCGGACGATGCCAAGCGATGACGTCGCCGGTGGAAGCCGCTGCGGCGGCCGGAGCTGGAGACCGAGCGAGGGGGAAAGCAAGATGGCGGAGCTCGAAGACGTTACGCTGGATGGAAGGCCTCTTCATTCGCTCCGGGTGGCGGATTTAAAGGCCGCCCTGGCGCAGCGAGGCCTCTCCAAAAGCGGACAGAAAAATGCCCTCATCAAGAGGCTCAAAGGGGTAAGCTGGGGCGCCGGTTTCGGCGCGCCGCACGAAGAAGTTTTGGATTTGGACTGCGGCGGCTAGCTGGAGCGAAAAGCCGAGCGACAGGCCGAGCGTCGGCGGTTCGGAAGGGAGGGCGACCGCTCGAGTTTGTTTGTGTTTGTGTTTGTGTATTTGTGCGTGTGCTTGGAAAATGACTCTGTTATTGTGGTGTTTTTGCAGAATAGTTCCCAATACCGTTGCCCCGGGGATGGTAGGCTAGCTATATTTAGCTAAAGTTCGCCTGTCGAGCTAATCGAAGAAGCCCTGGCAGAGACTGGGCTGCCATAACGTTAGCCGTCTGTCTGCGCTTGTCTGTTTTTTTTTTTGCATGTCAGTTTTAGTTAGTTTTCGAGTAACTGACGGGATCGCGCTCCCTGCGACCTCGCACGGCGGCGGGGGCGCGCCTGCCCTCGGTATGTTTACTAGCCGAGTGACTGGTTCGCGCGCCGTGTAAACTGGGCTGAATTTGTGGAGTTAGTTGGATGCGTCCGGGAGCGCCGCCGTCGACAGGAGGGAAAGTGCGCTGCTGCCCGGGGGCGCGCCGCGCTCGTCTCCGCAAGCGAGCCGCAGTTTGGCGTAGATGACTTACCAAGCATAACAAGTGAATCCATATTTTTGCATGTCGAATTTCAGTAGTGGAGAGTGTTTTTAGTGTGTTTTTTTAAAAATATATTGATATATATTTTTGGGCATCTAGAAATTTGTTCAAATACATGACAGCTATGACGGCCTGTCTGACTACCTGTTTACACGTTTATTATGCTGGGGTGAATGTTTTTAGATACGATGCACTAATTAGTATGTCGTCCACTGTAGTAAGCAGCTGCGATCGCGCTTAAGGTAGTTGGATTTTTACCTGTCGGTGATTGCTTTGTAATTTATTGGCTAAAAGTTCCTGCTGTGAGGTAGCAGCATGACATACGAAAAGAGAACCGCCGTGTATATCTTCAGTGGCTTACCGATGTAATGTTTCAATCATTAACAAGGAATTGCTTTGCGGTGCTTAATTGTGACGTTGTTGTGTCGGGACAGCACAGAGTGAAACGTTTTTTTTTATTTATCGAATTAGCATGTTACAGTAAAACCTTTCACGGTATTAATTTGATCCCTTTGCTTTTTCGTCACAAATAAGTGGTCCACAATTTATGCTACCTTTGCTGTTATCCATGACTATGCTACAAAACCACGTGTTGCCAGTATTTAATTTTCCAGTGCAGGAAATTCGAAGTGCCCTGTTAGGTTAAAAATAGACCGATTTATCGCCATTAAATTGCCCTTGCAACTGTAATAATTTTTTGCCACATTTGAAACCTCAAAGTACAGTTTAACTAAAGCATTAGAACTGTTCAGGAAACAGTAAAAGTCATCACAAAGCAAATGAGTGTTAATTGGTGTCAGGGACTGGATTACTGCCCAAACATCTGCAGCATCTTAAATATTTACCTAAACGCAAATGCAAGCAGCTATTGGATAGTGCTGGGGGTCTTCTAGCAAAACTCTGCTACTGACTATGAAAGATGTTTTTTTTGTATCTCGAAATATACCCCTAGTGTCAGATTAGTAAGGAATGTGCAGGTGCCCCATGAGGTTGATTATAGAATCTTCTCCACACATTATTTTCCTCTAGCACCGTTTCTTAACAGCGTACTTTGATCACCTGTTAACCTGACTGCTACGCTGCCGGTACTGTTTTTGTCATTTGAAGTGAGAGGGTAGGTGGGTGGGACTCTGCAAATATTTAACTTCACTGAAAGGCGTTTTTATGTTTCTCCGGTGTGTGGCTTTCCTGAGACGCCACTGAGAGGCTAATAAGTGGCAAACGCCTTTAAGTTTTAGCAGGTAACATTAATCTGTAATTGTGACATGACCCTGATACTTGATTTTGGTTTTAGACAAAAATACTACTCATGAAAAGCACTTCTTTTGCTGTGGGCGTGGTAAGACATGCTTATTCTCCAGGTACTGCTCAACCATTCTTTGTTACTATACTGATAATACATTGACTGTTTCTAAGTGATCTTTCGATGTTTTGAGGGAGTATAGTGGCTTTGCCTTGACCTTGAAAATAAGTTGTTTTTTTTCTGTTTTGTATCGTAGGGCTCCATTCCTTTAATACTTTATTGATATCAAAGAAAGAACATTGTTATAGGCCGTGTGCCTTTGAAGTTCTGTAGTTTGTCCTGTAGCTGCTTCAGGATGAGGTGCATTTGGGGTCTTATTTATATGCTGTCTACTTTTTTATTTCTGGTTAACTGTCAGCTCTATAGTTGCAGGTGCACCTTACACTTTCATTCCAAAACATTGTTAAAAAAAAGTTCCCCATATATTCTACTGATGCACAAACACTGTGGTGATAGCCTTCCCGACAGCTGGAATTAAGTGTTGCTGGGGTTATGTTTGAGTTGCATTTAATTAGCACATGAGCTGCGGGTGGTAGGAAAGACTGAGATGACTGCTGGTACAGGAAGACAAGCAGTTACTATTAAACAGTTTAGCATTTTAAGTGGCACAATACGAAAAGGAGGATGGGTGTATCCCATAATAATCCTTGAAAAGGAAAAGGGTGGTAGAGCTTCCCATGCTGTGGGCATCTGCTGGGTGTTCTGTTTGATTCTACTGGGTCACTAGATGTTAAAATTGCTCTGTGTTGTAAGCCATATAAGTCATCAGTTTTATTTAAGTCTTTAGACAGATCGAGGCATCCTGTCTAAGATGTTCCTTTCACGCAACTGCTATGATGTTAATTATAGCATAAAACAAACTTGGTTGCCAATGAATGTTGTTGCAGTAATTTAAATATTTTAGTCATTGGAACTGGTCTGTTCTCTATTCTGTGGGCTAACTGAGATGATGCTGTGCTACATTTCAGGCTCTAATGTTGGAGAATCTTCAGAGAACCTCTACACCTCACATTGGACTTCAACCAAACTCCCAGGTGAGCCGCCCGCCCTGCGTTGGCGTTTCATGTTGTAGTTGCGAGTGGGAGTGGGATGAGCATGAGGCCTGTGTGTACTGTAAAACTTGTGGGCTTCTTATTTCTAAGGATACTTGAATGTTTTTTTGGCGTCGTGGCGCCTGTGTGAACAGAGGATTTTGTTGTTCCAGATATATGCAGGGAAATGTGTAGAGTGAAGTCTGTGTAGTTCATTGACAGCAATGTATTTATAAAGTGAGTTTGCCAGTGTGGCCCAGGGGGCTAAGCCTCTGTCTGTGATCGTAAGGTTGCCGGTTTGAGCCCAGCCTCGGCAGAATAGTCACATCTATGGGCCCTTGGGCAAGGCTCTTAACCCCCAGCTCCAGGGGTGTCACTACAGGTGGCTGCCCTTTACTGCCAAGCTTGCTCTCACCTATATATGTGTTCGTTTGTCATGGAGATCAACATAGGGTAACGGAAAAGAGAATTTCCCCTCGGGGATCGATAAAGTATTGTTTTGTTTAATTTTATTTAATTTTAATTTCATTTAAACCCTGTCTGTATTGTGTTCTAGATTGGGGAGGAGATGAGCCAGAACAGCTTTATAAAGCAGTATCTGGCCAAACAACAGGAGCTCCTCAGGCAGCGACTGGAAAGGGAGGCTAGAGAAGCAGCTGAGGTTGATGGTGAGACCACCTGTGTACCCCTCTGTCTCCTGCATTACCGCCGTCCACTGTGTACCTTCTTCTCTTGTGGCTGGATCGATTAGTAGAGCATTTGTAACATTGTTTAATTAAAACCTTGATAAATGGTATGTTTTTATGAATTGTGACTTGGAATGATTTCCCATACAGTTCCATGCTTTACTCTTCTATGGGTGCTTTCCACCGCATCAAGTAGTATCCTTTTGGTGCAGTACTTTCGCTTTTCCATTGACTTCCGGTTGAGTGCCAATACCAAAAGTGCCAAACCAGCCGGGGTACTACTTTGGCACTTTGGGAGGCTTTATCGATTTGTTATGCGACTAGCCTTCCACTGAAACACAATACAAATGCCGCCTTGAAAGCAGTTGTGAACTCAGAAATTAATGATAGACGAAGTACAAAAAAAATATTTGTACGAACATACATTATATCGCCAAAAGCATTGGGTGTTCAATCACTTCCATAGCCACAGGTGTGTAAAATCAAGCACCTAGGCATGCAGACTGCTTCTGCAAACATTTGCAAAAGAAAGGGTCACTTTCAGGAGCTCAGTGAATTCAAGTGTGGTATTATGATAGGATGCCACCTGTGCAATAAGGCCATTTGTGAAATTTCCTCGCTACTAAATGGTCAACCGAAAGTGGTATTATAACAAAGTGGAAGCAATAGGGGAACAACAGCAACTCAGCCACAAAGTAAAATCACAGAGTGGGGACAATGCATACTGAGGCGCACAGTGTGCAGTAATCGCCAATTGTCAGCAGAGTCAATGGCTACAGACCTACAAATTTCGTGTGGCCTTCAGAGTAGCTCAAGAACAGTGCATAGAGAACTGTATGGAATGGGTTTCCATGGTTGAGCAGCTGCATCCAAGCCTTACATCACCCAGTGCAATGCAAAGCGTTGGATGCAGTGGTGTAAACCAGACTCCAGAGAAGTGGAGATGTGTTCTCTGGAGTGACGAATCACGCTTCTCCATATGGCAATCCAATGTACTAGTTTGGGTTGGGTCCGGTTGCCAGGAGAACGGTACTTGACTGACTGCAAGTTTGGAGATGGGGGGATTATGATGTGAGGTGGTTTTTCAGTGGTTTGTCTTGGCCCCTTAGTTCCAGTGAAAGGAACTCGTAATTGTGCAGCATTCAAAGCCATTTTGGACATTTTCATGCCCCCAACTACGTGAGAACAGTTTGGGGATGGCCTCTTCCTGTTCCAACATGACTGCACACTAGTGCACAAAGCAAGGTCCATAAGGACATCAATGAGCAAGTCTGGTGTGGAGGAACTTGACTGGCCTGCACAGAGCCCTGACCTCAACCCAGTAGAACACCTTTGGGATGAATTAGAGCAGAGACTGCGAGCCAGGCCTTCTCGTCTAACATGAGTGCCTGACCTCACAAATACTCTCTTGGAACAATGGTTAAAAATTCCCATTAACACACACCTAAATCTTGTGGACAGCCTTCCTAAAAGAGTTTCAGCTGTTACAGCTGCAAAGGGTGGGCCAACTCCATATTAAAGCCTATGAATGTGATCTCGTTAAAGTTCGTGTGTGTGTGTGTGTGTGTGTGTGTGTGTGTGTGTAGGCAGGTGTCCCAAAACTTATGCCAATTTAGTGTATACAAAAAAAGGTCTGGATGGAAAGTCAAGAAATAGAAGTATTTTGTTCAATATATTAATACTAGCGATGCAATTTTGTTATGATAAATATTGGGGTATTTATAAAACGAAAAAGCAGTTCAAGAATTTCTCAGAAACCATTTGACAGATGTGATGGTTAAGTTGCCCCTTTGGTAGTTTATTGGTTTTGGCGGTCGGGGGGGGGGGGGGGGGGTTAAACCCAATTTATGTTAAAAGCATTTTAAAAACAACCCCACAAAGAGAACGACACCCCAGCGGGCCCAGAAAAAGAAAAACACAAAAAATGCAAC
>JABFEA020000085.1:1195886-1206549 GCA_019775915.2 Cyphomyrus plagiostoma
ACAAATCCAGCGACTTTTACTGGTGTTTTTGGAGACTTTTGTGGTGTTTGGAGACTCGAAAGCATGAATCACTCTGCAGTTAGGCCTACTGTACTCAAGGAGCAGCGGGTGCTGCCGTGAGCCCCTCTCCCGTCTGGTGCTACTGCCAGTTATAACAATAGCCTAGTAATGATAATAGGCCTACCTACCACTACTGATGATAATAATAATAATAATGTGGGCCTAAAAATAATAGCCTATCAAACTACAGATGACAAATAAATGGTTCAAAACAAGTTTTTCTTTTTATTTTTTATTTTTAGACTTAAAATGTAATTTGACAAGCCAAAAAAGATGCTTAAGTGAGGTGGCAGACCACGCCATTGTAAAAACTTTTAGCATGTTAATGAATCCCGGCATTTCCACAGTATGTATGGGCACCTTCCACCGTGCCCCATTCTTATCATATGGCACACAGTTAAAAAGACGTGTCAGGGACGATTGCTTGCTTAACTTTGGATGTTGTGCTGGTGCTGCAGGTTTTTTCATTTCACTGGGAGCTGCACTTCTCCCACTTCGCTGTGTGCGTCTGCTTTAGGTGCTGGAATGAATTTGTTGTGCTGTTTCCTTTGGTTGCAACAGTTTTTAAACAGACTTTGCAACGAGGACTTGTTTGGTCTCTGTCCAACGGCACAAAACCGAACCATTGCTGAGTTGTTTGTGAATCCGCTAGTGTTTGGGTGCGACGCGCTAACTTACCCGTGAACAACGGTGCATTGCATTAGTTCCGCTTTTGGCGCTTGCATGTAAAATAAGTAATAAAATCAATTTTCATAAAAACACATGGTCTTGAACTGTAAATTCAAATAATTTTATCGATTTATTGCCCACCTCTAACTCCTTACATACCAATCTCCTGTTTTATGAGCAATTGTGATTGATGGGAATTCTGGCTCTTTTTAGTGATCTATATCATTTGGCTCAGCTAAGTAGTAAGAGCCGGCTCTTTTGACTGGCACACGGTTCTTCGTCAATAAAATCTAGAAATGATATAATTAAAGTTGCAACCCATCCATTGCAATATGCGATCATCTCTTAATGGAATGCTGCATCCCATGTTATATGGGTGGCAGTTCTTTTTGTAATTTCTATAATTCAGCCAAAATAAGCAATGTTGAATGTTGTAAATTACCGTTTCGCTGCAAACACTAATCACAGTGCATCTGGTCCTTATGCAAAAATTTTTATGCTACTCTAGTGTCCATATGTAATACAGTTGAACTTGGAACAACAAAAGTGCAGCTCCACTTTTACAGATTTTATTTGGGAAATATATTGTAATTTTTTGTCTTGTGTAGTGCATGTCAAATGCATAAGATATGCATTGAGTTTTTATTAAATGTGGTATTTATTACACTAATCTATTGCATAAAATGTTCATTAAAAAAATAAATAATAAATTCTGCAAAAGAGCTGGAGTTATGAGTCTCTGGAGAACAAAATGGGCATTCCCCAAGCAGTATGGGCGGGTTTCAAGCATCCAATCATCGTTAAACCTTTTTTTCGGTGACAAAAAACACGGAAACTGGAACGCAACCTGTAAAATATAACGAACTGCTTGGTTCCGCCACTAACTTTCAATATTTAAAATGCGGTGAGCTGGGATGTGTGATTTGTCTGCTTTGCTCTGCCCATCGCCTTAGCACAGTAAGATGACTGTACAATACCAATATTTCTTTTGTCCAGTATATATTTATATTCTGCTGCAGTATTCAAATTAATGTGTATTTAGCTCCTATATAATATTCTGCCGCTGTGCAATGCTCATGCACTTTACCTTTTATACGATCATTCATGTGTAGATATTCCACAAACCTAACACCAGGCTTTTTAAAACAAATGGCTCCGTCACTCAAGGACATTGCCAAGACCCGGAACCTAAACAGGGCAAAGAACATCATCAAGGACACGTCAACACTTCGAACCACTGCCCTCAGGAAAACGTAATGTCAAACAAAATACGCACTAACAGACTGCCGAACAGCTTATTTCAAAATGAATTCCAGTCGTTCAATAATAACTTTGGACATCTTTAATATCCATGCTCATAAATCTTGTTCATAATACATGTAGTGGCTGCTGTAATCTGGCACTCATTACACCTTACACTTTTAAGCACATTATATTTTTATCTTTTACATGATTTACTAACTTTTACCTGCCTTGGTTGTGGTTCATACGTTGTGTTTCATGCCAAGTCTTGTGCTGTGTGATTTCAATGTTTAATTCAACTATGATGGGGACTTGCAGTGTTACTGTATACAGTAAAAGGGGGGTCCAGCCTGCTACTAGCAAGGTCCACCTAATTAAGTGGCCATTGAGTGTATAGATTCATATAATTTTGTTTTCTATCTTGTTCAGTTATTCTTAAACATTTTATGCCTTTTAATCTATACTTTTAATTTGTATTAAAAACAAAATAATTTTGAATTTCAGTGAGTTTAATATTTTTGCTGAATTGTAAAATCATTCAATATCTGTTGTAGGATGTTATATTTTAAATATTATGCAGGTTCTGTATAATTACATCATAATTTGCGTCATCCAATTACACATTCAGATATTGAAGACAAAAACACTGCACAACAATTACTTGGGTACAAAAAGGCACAGAGTCCGTTCACTCATTATTTATTAAGCCCCACTACATCCCTGAGGAGTTTTTGAAAATAAATAACAATAAATAAACAAAACAGGAACATGAAATATGAAAAATTAATAGAAAAAAGGCATGAATAGATGTAGGCACGCTTAACCATAAAAACAACTCAAATACTGCCACCAGCTTGATTAAAAGCAGTCCTGGCTACAGTAGCCTGCAAAGCTGTCCTCAGAGTAAAACCCCTGTGTTCATACCTTTTGCCAGATCCCCTAAAGCCTAGACCGTGATTTTTGTACTGGCTATGACAGTGGTAGCACTCTGAAAGCATGTAGGGAACTCTGTACATTTCCCTAAAACTTGAAGTGAATCTGTTCCAATTCACCACACTTGTTGATAAGAAAAGAAGTAAAACTTCAAGTGTCAATGACAGTTAGGTCATATTAGTAAAATAAAAATTACATAGAATCTTAGTCTAGTGAATATCCCTACACAGACACAGCAATGAGAATAAATGATTAACAATACCTAAATTGTTTTCCTAAACAATCTTTGAACATCCTCTATCCTTCATGAGATTTAAAATACAAATAAATAAAATATATCATCAGGGCAAAGATATGGAGCACACATACTTAAGCAAACAAACTGAATAATGGTGAGTCGGCCATTTAGAAACACGAATCGCGAAGCGCCATTTTACTGAAATATCAGAAATAATTATAAGCATATAATCAAAAACAATACGTATAACTAAAAATTTACTTACACGGGTCATGTACAATATCTGATATGCCGCCATTGTTTCTGCACGCCTCCAGAAGTCCCGTCACGCAGCCAATCAGATACTTAATTTGAAATCTGCCCAGTTGTCATTTTAGCCAATCAAAACAATGCTTTGAAATCACCCACTCCACTTGAAATCCACCCAGTGTTTTAGCCAGTCAGAACAACGCTTTGGAACCGCCCACTGTAATACACTTCCAGTGCTAGAAATCCGCCCACTCTGGTCAGTGTTCTCCAGTGACTAGTACTTGAAGAGCTGTGGTTCCACATAGCTTATAGCAGAGGTGGCCAATGTTATCCGCAAAGGGCCGGTGTGTTTGCGGGTTTTTGCTACAACTCCCTAATTAGATTACTAATTGGAGGACTGATTGTCTGAAGAGTCTTCACACCTGGGTTTGAACAGCTGACCTACAGGTTATCCCAAAAACCTGCATACACACCGGCCCTTTGCAGATAGCATTGGCCATGCCTGGCTTATAGGGTTAAATCACTTCTGCATGAATTGGCAAATATTTATGAATTTTTCACCTCTTTTCATTTTTGATATCTAGTGTTACCAATACATGTCGCATCTACATGCAGTGTTTTGTATCATAAGGTTATAAGTAAGCATTATAATAAACCTTCCCATCTGCCAGCACTGCACATACTGGTGTTACCTCATTAGTTCAAAAGAAGAAGAATTTGTAACCTTTTCTCCAGGGCAACCTCATTTATGAGCAGGCAACCTACCCATGTTACCCAGGAGGCTGCCTTATGGGAAACCTGAAAAAATCCTTAAAATCGAACACTGGTGATGATGACAGACTACTGTGTACCAAGTTCATGTTGCCTAGGTCGTACATAGTGGCTGGTTTGCCTAATGTGAAACGAGAATGGCCTTTAGCATATGCTTTAGAGGTAAAGTGTCTTTTTAAAATTTGGGCTGCCACTAACAACTATTTTCCCATGGATTGATCTATCAACTATAGGTCGATTGAATCTAAATGAAAAATCTTGTCGACATCGAACTGTTATTACAGGGCTTTACATAACGGACGCTGGGTTTTCGACACTATGCGGATATTACTTTTGCCCATAATTTGACAAACAAATTAGTAGTTTGCCTAAAATATTAATGAAGTGCATATTGTGACTCCCAGAAGTTAGTAATCTGCTTAAATTCAGCATATTCTTATGCTTATTAAACTGGATTTAGCGGAGAGCCCCATGCTTTATGGGTGGGTGGGGGAATCAATTCTGTCATAAATTGTGATTTTTCAAGGTTGCAATTCTAGTATCTCTGTGAGAGTTAAATACATATTTCAACTAGTGTAAACTGTTTTCTTTTATTATTGTTATAATATGAATTTTCCTTATACCGCAATACCGGTTTAAATAGCCTACACAAGGTTCAGAGGTTTTCACCTCATTCACCATGCTTCACATAGCACTGCTACAGCACACGCAAACACACAGACACCCGCGCAGCCCCTCCCCTCCTATCAATAGCCGCTTAACGCATTCGTGCTGGTTAACACACACATTCCAAGTTGGCCGAACATGGCATATGCTGCAGTTGAAGGAACTTTGCAAGCTGCTTTAGTAAAAAAAAATATAAAAAGTGCCTTTTGGAAGTATTTTGCAGATGAGCATGGAAAGGTTAAGGATGTCGGTATGCAAACAGTGCTACAAAGTCATGGTGAAGTCAAGTAGCACATTGAACCTGGCGAAGCATGTTACAGATCGACATCCTGGTCTTTAAGAAATTTCACGAGGTCAGTAAAGTTCGCATTCCAGCAACACTGAACTATTAAACACTTATCAAAAATGTTAACTTGGCCGGCGCACATCTTAACATTAGCCATTTATCTATAAGCAGTTAGCCAACAAACACATTAGCCGTCTGTTATTAAGGTAGCAGATAGACACAATGGCTAATAATAAAATATAGTTAATGTGGGAACAATACAAAAACGTAAAACAACAATGTGTTGTGTAAAATCCGGTAAACGCCCAGTCATACTTAAAAATAAATAAATAAATAAATCCTGTTATACCGTGAAACCGTATAACTTTGAAAATACAGTGTGATACAGTACCACATTTGGTAATGCTGATACATTTGCCCAATTGCGCACAGCCTGATTTTATTAAGGGACTGACATTCACAAGTTTGACATGGTGCTATCATGAACGAGTAAATATGCAGGTACTTTTCCTGCACCATTTCAATTTAAAACCACAAGTGTGTTAAATGTAAATTTTCAAAGAATATCTCTATACCTCTTCCCTGAGCACTAAGAACAGTTTCTAAGCAAATTATTTAAAACTATTTACACCTTGTTTTGAACTCTTCCCTTGGGTTTCACCTCACCCCATGTCTTACAGTCACTGGCTGTAGCTCATCTCTCTACTCATTGCCAGTCGCAACACTCTTCACACGACAGGATTTGGAGTTGCTGACAGGTCCAGAAACGGGCATCTAGAACACATCGATGACACTGTCCGGTTGAGTCTTTGAACTAACAGTGATCGAGCGCCAGTTTGCAAAGCCAAGCAAACGCCAATTTGCCCTTGAGTCTTGGGGTTTTGTTGCCGATTGCCGAAAGCTTTCAGCAAGCAAAACAGTTGGGGCTAAAATCGTGTATTATTAACTTTAGTGTTAGTTATTTTTTTAGCCCTGTCTGAATTTCCTGGCAAAACACACACACTTGGATGATACCGTCTAAAATGCGTTAGCATGTTGGATGTGTTTCCAGAAAAATATCCAGGTTTAAAAATATCTAGTATAACAGAGCCAACAGATATTCTTATTCTTATCAACTACTTTTTCTCTGGTGTTGACGTAATTTATTAGGAAGCCAAAATATTTGCAACCTACTGATTTAAATGATGTGGAAGGGTCTTTGAGTTCTCTAGGACGAGCTGTAACCAATTCAAAGCCACAATTAGCATGATGTTTTCCATGTTGAACATCTATTTGTGAATTTAGGTTTCACTTGTGTCAAAGTTGTTATTAGTTTGGATCATGCAGTGACACAAACTGAAAATTATGCAACTGAAAGGTATATGACATATGCGTGCTGTTACAGCCCTTATCTTTACTTAAAATGTAGACTTGAAATGCTCTTCAGCAAAATCTGGTTAAAAATTGTGATACATATCGAATAGGCAAACATATCAATATACCCATTTGAGTGGTCACTGCCGATTGCCACCCCTAATTTGCTTCAACATCGAATTTTGTATATATTTTGTATATATACATTTTTAAACTGTGTTTTTAGAATTTGATCTGCCACTAACTACTGTTTTTCTATGGATTAATCTATGAACTGTTTTACCGATTTGGTCTATTTTAATCTAAATGATTAGTTTTTCTCCAGAAAATCAGACTAAGTACATTTTTTTTTGACGACGTCAAACTATGTTATTACGGGGCTTTACATAATGGATGCCAGCTTCTTGGCACTGTTGTGACACCCAGAAGTTAGTAATCCACTTAAATTCGGCATATTTTTCTGCTTATTAAACTCGATTAGCAAAGCGCCCCATGCAGCTGTTTTGGTAAACTAATGGAAGCGACAAGCACTAAAGTGGCAGTGAAGAAAGGACAGCTTCATGACCACATTTTTTAAAAAAGATTAAATATTGTGGATAAAGAAGGTAAAAAAAATGTTGGTGTGGTGCTAATTTTTGCTAATAAAACTCCATCAGGTTTTTTTTTGGTAAACATAGTTTTTTTTTTTTTATTTCAGTTCACAAATTATTCTCTCTTACTTAGTTTTCATATTCGTTCCAGTTTTATTTTGTGATAACACTGGGCCGAACTCCCAGTAAGCCCAATGCACATAATCACACGATGGCACTGTCAATCCACGGAGAATAAGACCAGGGGGGTATTTTCCGTAGGTCGCTTAAATCATCCGAGATCAGATGCCTCATCCGGGATAAGTCTGTTTTTCAAACGCAGCAGTGTAGTAGATTAATCTAGCTGGATCCGTTCATCTGAGATCAGTGCGCGCGCCTGCGCTGCTTGGAAAGTCAATGCATATCGAGCCTAGAAAACATGATCGGCAAGTCTTTGATAGGGTGCAACAAAATGATGAAAGGAAGGGCGCACCTTTTCACACAAGCGGAGCAGGACCTCGTATTTGAAGAATTACACAAGGGGTAACACTGCAAAAGCAGCTCAAACCAGAAAAGACAGCTGGCAAAAAGTGTCCAACAAATTAAATGCGGAAGTAGTGTTCATTGAACTTACTGAATGCAGCATTTCATTTCCTATGTGTCAGATTCATTATTATTTAATACAGTAAAATCCAGTTATAACGGTTTTAAATGGACCACGCAAAACTGTCCGTTATATCCAGAGTTGCTGTATGTCCAGAACACAACTACAGGACACCATTTACTCATGTCACACCCCAGCAGACACACTTGTGGTATAGATTATTATAGTGTACGTGTAGTAATCCAACTTTACTTGACCAGATGACTATTAATAATCCTGACCACGTGTCTGTGCTGTATATCACCAGCACACCACGCGCCTTGTCGACGGAGCCTGCATGTATGTTACAGACTAACAAAACTACAGCTAAAAGTGGCCTTGGGGAACAAATTGTTTGTCCATTATAAGCAAAATTCCAATAAATGCGAGTCCGCTATAATGGGATTTTACTGTATGTAATAATTCCAGATCAAACATAAGAACAATGAGATGGGAACAGGTTAAAGTGAATATACTTCAAACTGGTGAATATTGGTATATAACTATTTAAAGAATTGTTAACATATATATATAATATACACACACACTTAAATATACGTATATATACTTTGCCTAGGTTGACTTTGAATATAAGGTGCTAATAAATCTTTGAGGTACCATATTCCCCCTCCGCTAAAGCGGTGTCTTTCGAAAAAATTTTCCTATGGGAGCAATTAAGAATCTTACCTGGGATGTTAATTGCTGAACTTACGGTATATGACTGGGAGCAATGGAGCAATGGCATAGGGGAGTTTCACATTGTGGGGTGGGGAGGGTGGACATGACTTAATAACCTAAAGAATAAGCTTTATTTATTTGGGGGAACAAATCAGGCCAAATTAAATATCGGGGTAACCCCCCCCCCATGCTGGAAGTTCTTGGAAGCATTTACTTTTAATGTAATGTAGTCCTTTTAAAACATGCTATTGTACTGCATAGCTTAATTTTAAATAATGCATGGTGATGCACTGTGACTGCAGTGCTGCACTGACATTTGTGGGAACCAAGTCATCTGCTTGTAGGTGTTTGCTGCAGACAGCTAATTGTCTATATTTCACAACGCTTTGGATAATAGAAATGAGACCTGCTAGCATCAGATTGCACTGTCAGCGCTGGTATGTCCTGAATAATGATCTACTTTAAATGTTGGTTGTTATCGCAGCCATATCACAGACCTTCCACTATGTGATCATCACTATGTGATCTCTGAAGAGTGGTTCGTGTGTATTCCAACAAGCAACTTGTGTTTTTTTGTTCTTTTAAGTCAAGGTTTTATATCTAAAATTTAAGACAAGCCCAGAGATTTGCCTTGTTGGGTGTTTCCTGTATTTTTCATATTGTATAGACTAGGGTTATTCAAATCACGCTCTCCGAGGTCCGAGCACTGCTGGTTTTCCAGCCTTCCTTTACCTGCCAGTCAGATGTGAAGCCTCTGACCAATCAGAATCCCTAGTATAGATGCTTCTAAAGAATTTTAAAACCATTTTGGCCAAATTTAAATCTTTTCAGTTTTTCTTGGACTAGAGCAGTGGTCACCAGCTGGCGACTAGTCTGCAATTGGACCAAAACACAGTTGAATACAATCGTTTGCCTTGTTAGTGCTGGTTCGTGCTGTTAAAATTGTCATTGGTGCTACTTTCATTATATTAATAAAATATTACATTAATTACATTGTTAATTACATTAATAAATTTAAAAAACATTTGTAAGCGTATTTTATTGATGTTAACGCTGGCCACAAATATTTGTGTTTTCAATTACAAGATTTTTCACCTTAGCACAATTATTGTTAATGTATATTTAACCCTACAGCAATATCTTCACCCTTACAGCTGCAGCAAGTGTTGACATTAATAAAATACATTTACGGATGTTTTCTTAAGTGTGTTTTTATTGGTCATTATTATGAAGTCATTTGCATTTAGTGTGAATGTACAACCAACATTTAATTTGCTGCAGCAGTATGGGATAAAACGTAATCGTAGTACGATGTACGCTGCACGTACATTAACTAAAAAAATCGGTCATACTATCAAGGTAAATGTAAATGATTTCTTAATGACAGTTAATAAAAACACACCTTAAACAACTTTTGTGAACATATTTTATTGATGTGAACTCTTGCTGTATTGTAAGGGTTAACTTGAAGCTTATGGGGGTACCTTGAAATTGCATCATCCACCAAACAGCTGAGCCATACTTCACAGGGGAAGGAATTCAGATGGCGGAAGAAATTGGACGCAAACAGAGGGTCAACTTCACGCTGGTGACGTCACAATGTAAACAAAAAATCTCAAACTGAAATGGCCTAAATGAACATTTCAATGGCACAAACGCGGCACAAATGATCTAGACCAATTTGGTTAAAATCTGAAGTAAATGTGGGGGCCAGCTTCACGCAGGTCGCAATCGATTCTTTTTTTCTGTCTGTCTTTCAGTGGACCTTGGCTTTGTGATACTGGAATTTGGCCCTTGTTGGGAAAAATAGGTGGAGCCTCCTGGGCTAGAGTATAAATTTCCAGCTTAGAAGACTTAAATAAAAAAGCAGTTTAGCAGCATCTGGAGGAGAGGTTGCTGATTCTCCCACCTGCTCCTTTATCACATCCTGCAGGCTTGTGAGTGCCTCAGGACTGTTGGGTGATTGTGAGGAGGTGGTGAGGTGATTGTTCAGCTTTGAGGACCATAAGGGTGCTAGAGTCATCAGCTGGAGCTGTCACTCAGTGCTGGGTTCCGTCATGTCTTAGGAGGAGCTAAATTAAGAAATGTGGACTGTGATGCCAGGATGTTGCTCTAAGGAAATTGTTCTGTGACTGGATATTTAAATTGCCTCATGTATAGAGCTCTGTTGATATCATGAAGCTGTTAGGTCGGTGTACCTAGAAATACTATAACAGGGCTCTTTAACTTGACCTCGATTCCAAATCCAGGTCGTGTTTTCAGTTCTCCCAGGTAGTTGTTTAATAATTACTGATTCTGATTGGTCA
>JABFEA020000085.1:1206649-1217602 GCA_019775915.2 Cyphomyrus plagiostoma
TTTTCAGTTCTCCCAGGTAGTTGTTTAATAATTACTGATTCTGATTGGTCAGAGGCTTCACACCTGACTGACAGGTATAGCAAAGCTGTAAAACCAGTAGCGCACAGACCTCAGGGACCGTGAGTTAAATAACTCTGTACTATAACTTTGTGCCGGTATTATGGTGGTAAATATCACATGTCTGCATGGCCTCATTTACTATTTAAGTCTGGTGAATGACCCTTTTTATGCTGTATATCCACACATCTCAGTCTACCAGCACTTTGGGAGATACCCAGGACAGCAGGAAACCAGTGCGACCAGAAAGCTCACTCAAAGCCACCACTGGGCCACAGCGCAAGAGGACAGCATGGGAGAAGGAGGACGCCATGTCCACAGAAGAAGTGAGACACAGCAAGGTCAGCCCCTCGTGTGCTGCCAGTGATGCCCCCCCCCCTCCCTGTGTCAAGCAGAAAAACCTGAGTGTCACTGTCCCATTATCTCCAGAAGCCACGTGCCGAAAGAACAGGGGAAGAACGGGAGGATCGTGAGAAGGATGATGACGACGACGCAAAAATGGAGGTTACTTTGAGTCATTCTTCCAGGTTGGTTAAAGTCTAAATCATGGTCACTGCAAACACTGTATGATTCCAGTTTAGGTGGCGAGGTGGTATTCATACAGGCACATGCAAATTCATGTAAACTGATCCTATGAGAATGCATACGTGATGCCGCTTGCATGTGGAATGACCTCTTAGAGTATCTGTTTACTTCATATAGAAAGTAATCTCCATTCAATAATATGCATTATTCAAGATAAAGCCTAAACCAAAAATTGGGGGTAGTGTGTGACTTGGTGGGTTAAGCCTCTGTGCCTGTGATTGGTAGGTTGTTGGTTTGAGCCTCAGCCGAATAGTCACCTGTCCATGGGCCCTTCAGCAAGGCCCTTAACCCCCTTTTCCAGGGGTGCCGTAGGTGGTTTGTGGTCCCCAAGCTTGCGCTCACCTGTACGTGAGTGAGAGTGTCTCAGGAATGCAAACACTTCCCCAAGGGGGTTAATAAAGTATCACTATTCATACAGCCCTGCTCCTACTTATTCAGTGGTAAGACATTTGAAATGCTGTTCATACACGCCCACCAGCACTGTGTTTTTGGTGATATATTTTCTATATGCCAGGACACTCACTGGCCACCTGCACATGTATACCATTTCCATGTATCCTCCTGTGCTAGAGGTCTGAGTTTGGTGTGGTTATGTGAATTCATTCATACAAGCTTCCCACGGGAATCTCACCTGCCTGTAAACTGTGAGCACAGCTCATTGGGGAGCAGCCTGTCCTGCCTACAATCCAGAGCAAGATGTGCCTCACGTCATTAAAACCGCAGACTGCTTTGGTGTATATGCATGTATGTACTCCAGCTTTACATGGGAAATGTGATTGCGTTTCTATCATGCAGCCATATGCAGAATTAAGAAGCGGCAGGCCGCATTTTACAGGACAGCTGAATTCATTTCTGTTGCACTGAAACGTCCAAATTAATGGATGAATATTGATAAATACACATCAGCTTTTTATCTCTGAGCAGTTGAAGTACTAGTCATGTCTAATCACACTAATAGGTATTTATACTATAACTGTTTAATACAAGGAACTGTCTCGTCAGGATGTTGTTTTGGCTTGGTGTTTCTTTTTGTTAATTCCAGAAGTTTAGGAGACCAATTAAGATAATTTCCTCCCTCCCTTATGTTTTTAAGGTAATAAATCAGCCGTCGCTTATACAATTGTAACTTACCTTTCGGAGAAAACTTTAAACTTAACACAAGATTGCCGTTAAAATGCCCGAGAGGTAATTAATCTGTTCCAGTGGTCGGTTTTTATACTGGTAGTGTGCCGATTTGGACCATGTGAGCTCGTGCTTTTTTTTTTAATTTTATTTTACAAAATTAATGCAATTGGTCTAATGTTGAATTAATCTAAATCAGATTTTCATACGAGAATATGAGTTCGGAAATGTACTTTAAGTCGGTGTCCTGTACTGTAGGCTCTCAAACATAGAAGCTTTTACACGGGATTGTTTTTTAGAAAATAACGACGCATTATGGTCATTTTCAGAGAAGTTTGAAACCACTTTTAGTTTCGCATACAGAAACAAACGTAGCTTTAGGTTTAAATAAAATATTTGGGAATCTGTTACCGTACTTCTAGTCAGGCGAAAAGCATGGGCAGCCCGGCAATGCATCGAAGCGGGGTCCTTGCTGTGTTTCGCAGCCTTTCGCGCATTTCAACATGGCTGCTGTGCGTGCTTGGTCACGGTGATACCAAAGCGGCGTATCCAACTGTAATTCTGGCCGCGGTCTATATTTGCCAGAGTGAAATAGGCCCGATCGGGGCCAGAACTATCGTTGTTCATTCGGACGGAGCAATAAGTGTGATTCGGACGTAACGATAATGCTGTTCGAAACCAACAAAAGCGGGTAATGTATCCTAGCAAAGGAGAGATGCCTGGGCTTTCGTACTCGTATCACTGCAACGATGCCCTTTTCAGAGCGACGTATGTATCGCGATCCGCGCAGCTTCTCGGCGTCTCCTCGCCTCTTTAAACGAGCGTCTCCGGGCTTGCGGTGCATTGGCGTCTGCGTGTGCGATTGAGGGCGCTGGTGGCGGTGGGTGCCGCCGGTAATTCATTGTGCCTTGAAGCATGCTTCTTCTTTTGAAATATTTAAGTGGCCAATGCGGTGAGCGTCTGATCTTCGGCGCTTCATTGAGTGGTGCACGCACCTTCTTACTGGATCATAAGTTTCTGCACCCAGTATTACATTCGTTTTGTTTCATTCCTCGTTATTTCGCGCATGAAAGCGAGCATTTTCATTGTTAGTTGTAGTTTAGAAATAAGTGGCTTGATACCGGGCTTACCTTTTGAAATCCTTGAAATTTTGAAATGTCCCCCAAAACTCCATCCTTAATAGTTTGAGTAAGACTCCCAGATTTTATTTGAATGCTTAGTTACACCATAGTTACTATTGATATAAGGACCTATTTTCCTTTGCCTTCAAAGCTGGTCTAACACATTCAGTTCTCATTTGGTGTGATTTTTATCACTTTTTACATTCTGTCATCATTGCACACAGGAATCTAGCAGTGTGGGCTTTGTCTTGTCAGATACTAGCCTGACTTGTGCCTGTGTGCTGACACTGAGCTCTGTCTTTGTGTCAGGGAGGTGAAGCAGGCTACAGCAGACGTACCTGGCCCGGATATAGAGGTGGCTTCAGATAGCAACGAAGGGCCTGCAGAAGAGGTGAGTCCAGTGGGGGGGGGCAGAGTATGTCACTGTGCTATGCGAATGCTTAAGCTCGAGCAGTGCTCATGAACACATTATACAGGCCGCTGCTTCTTCACAGCTAACAGTTATAATGCCTACAGAGTCTGATCTTGATGATTACAGTGCTGTAAGCGGGTTGTTCTCCACATTTACAATGCGCATGTACCTGTCTTATCTCTTCACCCCCATTCTGATAGTGATATTTTTGCAACTATTTGTCAGCCCCTTTATAAATTTTGCTTCAGTCACTTGACTCAGACCTTTTCCCCACCTGCTGCCTCCCCCCGTTCATTGACGCTGCCTGCTTTAATAGGATGTCTTTTTCCCAAAGAACTTTCAAGTTTTTCCTGCCGCGGGTGTGATCGTGTTATTCTGTGAATATGAGCTGTTAGGGGTGACAGCAATGAATGACATTTAACATATTTTAAATTTCTAAATTTTCTTCACCACTGAGTAGTTCTGTTGAATTTTTTTTCCTGTCTATACAGATATATTCTTTTTGGATATTTAAGCAGTTGTCACATTGTTGTTTGTGCCCAGTGTAGGTTCTCTGCGGCAATTCGCTAAATTGCCACTGGCGATTAAAATGTGAATGTGACCCATTCATTTCTCGATCATTTTGCCACACTGGTGAAGATCAAACTCTCAATCCTGATCAAATTTGGTTTTCTTCGTGTGTGTGTGTGTGTGTGTGTGTGTATGTGTGTGTGAGAGAGAGAGAGACAGACTCTAAATGTTTTTGTGAAACACTGTTTTCTTTCCAAGTTTCTGCCAACATTCTGATATTGCTGCGACCTTCACTTGCACCAGTGGGTGGAAACTAGTGTTGGGTTGTTTGTGAACGAGTCGCTGTAAGAGACGCCTCTTAAATAAATGTATGAATGATGAGAAATCTCTTAATCATTCCAGGACCATATGATGAAGCGCGTAAGGGCTTCACTGAGAGAAAGCGTTGAGAAAGCTTCAGTACTTTGCTTAATTCATACCGCTAAGCACAGCTACCACTCACCATGCAGCTGCTACAAGCTACGTTAGCATGCAGCAGAGGGGGAGGAGCCAAAGAGGCATAATACAGAATGTCTGTCCATACATTCCAGATTTAATACTGACCTTTACATATGCTGTGTATGTGGTCTCTCTAAGTTAAGAACTAAAGGGTGCATTGGGGAAGTACAAATGCACAAAAATGCATTCTGTATGTGGACAAATTTCTGGACTACTCCAGGCTAACTTCCTGCAGACACACGGCATCACGGCCACACAAATTTGGTCTATTTTGCATGTGTAGAAGCTGTCCTGTTTTCAGCATGAACGATTTTGTGGTAAATACATTTTATGCATGGTTAAGGAAACTAGTACAGGTATACTCAGTGGCTAACATTTTACAATAGCTAGAGAGACCCCTGGTAAGTTATTTATCTGTGTGCATGTTGTGGGATAGAGTATAGTGTTGGAGAACAGGCAGTCAAAAAATCAGGGATCTTTCAAAGCAGCCCGGCCACTAGGGGGCATTGTCCCCGTGTCTGTTCAGCCTGGACTTTTTAAAGTTCTGCAGCTGTTCTGACATATCTAGAATCCCTTTCTGAGGGGAAAAGGTACAGATAATGAGCATTCTCAAGTTCATCCAGCTCTTTTATAGAGCACTAGGGGAGTAGTGATCATTAACCTCATCGAAGTTGATCTCTAGCTCTCAGTTCTAATGCCAGGCTGATGCTAGTCGTTTTTAACCATCCTTGTATGCAAGGATCATTTACCGTGTGACTTACTGATGCCTTTTCATGGCAAATATTTTTCCAAAAGATCTGGGCATTTCAGTTTTCTTTTTAATGCCTTTAACCAAGCAACTTGGGGATGCAGTGCAGTTACCACGGATAAAATGTGATGTATAGCTCGGTCATTTACTGTTGGCTGTGGTATCTGAAGTGATTTTTCCGTCATCTCCACATTCCCCCGTGCCCTGTTCACATTTCTTGCCACCAGTGAGAGCACAAGGATTCATTTTCTTCCGGAGGAAGAACTTAAATTTGTTGCTGCCAGTTTAATTTGAGCATTTCGTAAGTGGGGAGTTGCTTATCGCTTAACGTAAGTCCAAGTAGAAGAGACCTTATGGAAGCGTTTCATCCTGTGTTTTCTGTGACCAAGCACTGCACAGCCAGCAGTGATAAAGGCTGAATTCCCTTCAGTCAAAGAGAATCGAACTCACAGCTTGGCTTGATCTGGGATTTGTCTAAACTTGGCCACTTCTGGTTGGATGCTAACTGCCCAGTGAGGTCAGGTATCCTAATATAACTAGCTTTATCATAAGTTTATTTTATTTTAAATTATGACAGACTGGTAGATTATTAGGGATTCTTCGAGTTCTTGGGCCTGGTCACTGATTTGCTGATCACTGGAATCGGAATTGACAGCAATCATAGGGATCTCCCACTTAAAGTGTAACTTCATTATACTAATGGAAACAAAATTGTACAGTTAAGCTATCGAAGAAAAACCAATAGCTATCAAGCTTGTTTTAAAGGTAGAGATGCTCTGCTTAGACACTGATAACTTATTCCATTGTGTCAGAATTGTATCTAAAAGTGTGACCAATTGTTTTGGGAAGCTAATGCTAGTGAAACTCATATTTCAAAATCAAACACACCCATACCAGTTAATAGCAGTATTTTAATGAATGGGATTCACTGTAGCAGCTTGTGTTCAGTGACTAATAAACTGTGGATACAGGGGGCTACTGTACTCTTATTTTCCTTATTTCTAAAGGCTACATATGGTAAGATGAAAATTAAGTGGCCTGCTTTAAAGATGGATCTGAAATCCGTTAGAATGTTTTCAATATTTAACAAAGTAGTAGCTGCTTACTGCCACAAAGGGTCTTGGCTCTTGGTGACAGGTCTATGCTTTTCCAAGAAACACAGGGAGATTTCTTTATTATTAATGGCCACTGATTGAGTATTTTAAACTAAAAATCGACCAATTCTAAATTGGCTGCAGACCAATCAGAGCATCTATAATGATTGTGTGTCTGCCCTGTGATGGACCGACACCCCCTCCAGGGGGAGCCCTTGCCCTGTGCTGGACCGACACCCCCTCCAGCCCTTGCCGGGTGCCCTGTGTTGCCTGGGACAGGTGCCAGACCCTGTTGTGACCCTTATCAGGTTAAGTGCTGATGAATGGCTGCTGTCCTTAATGTATCAGGCTGACCTGCTTTGCTTCACGTTACTGCCTAGCATTTTCCGGCCTGTTTTTTCCTGTGATTGGAAAATCATACCAGTTCGAGCCCCGGCCTCGACAGAACAGTCACATGTCTGTGGGCACTTGAGCGAGGCCTTTAACCCCCAGCTCTTAGAGTGTCGTACGTTGGCTGACCCTGTGCTGTGACCTCCAACTATGTAGAGCATAATGGGGCAAGGACAATTTCAGTGTACCTGTGCTTGTACTTCTGCGCATGGCGAATAAGGGATTTATCAAACTGCTTTTCCCACCCCTCTAGAGCACCACAGCGAAAACATTCCCAGTCCGCAAGATCTCACTGAGCGGTGAGTGTCCCGGTCGTTTTTTGTGCTGTCACTCTGTCGCCCAAGTAGCCTTTGGATGCTTAGCCTCTGCCCCCATCTCCCAGCGGGCGGAAAGCTGTCTCCGGGAGCCACCCCTGCCGCAACACCCCCAGCCGCCCCCCTCGGCTCACCGACCGAGGCGGACTCTGGTGCTTTGGCAGGGAGGAAGAGGAGATGGGGCTCCAGTACTGCAGTCACTGCCAAGAAGCCTTCCATTAGCATCACTACAGATTCGCTGAAGGTGAGGGGTGGCTTATATTCAGTTTCTTCCAGGTTATTGGTTAGTAACATTTAGCGCATAGCCAGCTCGGTTGTATTTATCTCCATCGGTGTTGCCATGCATGATGCTTATGGGGCACTTCCTACAACCTCCTCCTGTATAGCTTCTGTATTTGCTGGCATACATTTCACCCGCCGGTCCATAGCAGCCACGTTGGCCTGCAGACACACAGTTAGCCGTTAGCGCAGTCATTCGGGCCCTGGTGGTTTTCGCTTTTGCCTGATTTGCACCTCTCCTGATTACTGCCCCACCCCTCGTCCCCTTTAGTCCTTGATCCCAGACATCAAGCCCACAGGGGGGCAGGAGGCCGTGGTGGAGCTGCATCCGGATGAGGGCCGGCTGTCCGGGGACGAGGAGGTCGCCGAGCGGGAGGAGATGGGAGAAGCTGAGCTGGACAAAGGACTAAAGATCCAGCGAACCGTCACGCAGGTCAGACGCCTTCCTGGTGGTCTGCCCCGGCGGTCTGCCCTGGCCGTGTCCATGACCGCTCTCTAGTGTGACGCGTGGTGTATTTTGGATACTCTGTGTGGTTAATCCCCTCCCGCTATCTCGCCTGTTCCTGCATCTCCAGTCAGTGCTGGCCACTGGGTACTTTGATTCCAATACCAGCATATTTTCTTCGTTCTTTATTCCTTGTATGTATCAGTGTTATTTATGATTCTTGCCTATGTGCTACTCGCTTTTTATACATGTGTGTGTGTGTATATGTATGTATATATGTGTGTGTGTGTGTGTGTATGTATATATATGTGTGTATATACATATATACATATACATATAATATATATATGTATATATGTATATGTATATATGTGTATGTATATACATATAATATATATATGTATATATGTGTATATGTATTAATGTATATATGTGTGTATATATATATATGTATTAATGTATATATGTATATGTATTAATGTATATGTATGTATATATGTATATGTGTGTATATATGTATATGTGTGTATATATGTATATATATATATATATATGTGTGTGTGTGTATGTATGTATATGTATATATGTATATGTATATATGTGTGTATATATATATAAACATTTTTTTGATTTGGCATATACTGGTATGCTTCAAATGATGTTTAATTGTATTTGTACAATTACAAAAGCCATCTTCTCCTCCTCCTGTCCGCCTGCCCCTCAGGTGGTTTCTGCCGAAAGCCAAGAGAATGGACAGGAGGAGACGAGAAGGGAGGAGGACAAGGAGGCTCCCGAGATCGAAAAGAGCCATGAAGAGTCTAAGGGGGAGGAGGAGATCTCCCTGCCGGTGCCCATGGAGGTGCAAGCCTCCGCGGCCGCCTGTGTGACTGACATGAAGAAGGGTAAGCTGGAAGGTTGATTCAGTTGGAATCAGTTGAGTGGAAGCATGTCCACGGTCCATTTTCGGCGCCCTGCCAGTGTCTGTCTTGCTCATTGTCCCCGTTCCCTGTTTCTCAGTGCCACCCAGCGATGCGCTGGTGCGCCGCTCTATCAGCCAGCAGAAGGTGGGCGTCTCCATCACTATAGATGACCCACTTCCCAGCACCAAACAACCTTCACCCCCCCGTGGCAAAATCACCAACATCGTCCACGTCTGTAACCTGGTGAGAAGCAGGATGCCGACCACCCCGTTGCTCGGCAACACGAGGGCACCCTCTTATGCCGCATTCCCCGTCATGACGTCGCCCATTTCCTCATCTCGGTTGTAGGTGAGGCCGTTCACCCTGGGCCAGCTGAAGGAGCTGCTGAGCCGCACAGGCACTCTGCTGGAGGACGACTTCTGGATCGACAAGATCAAGTCGCACTGCTACGTGACGGTGAGGCCTTAATTCCCCTGTCCCCACCCACTCCTCCGTCCTCTGCACCTCCCTCGTCTTCTCACACCAGCCCCATCTGCCCCGTCTTTAGTACTCCAGCACAGAGGAGGCGCTAGCCACGAGGTCTGCCCTGCACGGGGTGAAGTGGCCTCAGAGCAACCCCAAATTGCTCAGTGTGGACTTCGCAGAGAAGGATGAGGTGAGTAGGCTCTTCCTGGTCCAGCCGCGGAGAGGCTGTGCCGCACTTAGCTTTACGGTGCTAAGGTGGCGTTTCTCAGCTCGGGGTCGTCAGGGACCCCCGAAAGGTCCTCGTCTTTGCTGCTCCTACCAACTCCAGTCTGAGAAACATTATATTAAGGGCTGGTATAATCCTCCTTAAATTTATGCATATAATATTTTTGAGCTGAAAAGTGTAATTTTTTTAGCGTAATTGTGTAAGTGTAATTTATTCTCCCCCCCCCCGGCTTTTGCTTGGCAGCTGGATTTCCACCGTGGCCTTGTGGTCCCAGAGCGTGGCCTTGGTGAGGAGCCTCCGGGACCCACAGCACGGCCCCCGGAGCGTGACCAGCGGGCAGAGCGTGAGCGTGAGATGGAGCGCCGGGAGAGGGCCCGCGGCGAGCGTGAGTGGGACCGCGACAAGGTCCGGGATTTCGGCCGCCCCGGCGAGGAGAGGGAGGGCGCCGAGCGCCGCTCACGGTCACGGGACCGAGAGCGGAGGCGCAAGGAGCGCGGGAAAAGCAAGGAGAGGAAGGCGGACAAGAAAGGTGTGTGGGCTTCAAGGACATGGCATGTGGCTGACTCTGCAGTTCTGGGCCTGTGTCTTACTGGTATGTGTGTGTGTTTTGCAGAGAAAGCTCCGGAAGAACCACCAGCCAAACTGCTGGACGACCTGTTCTACAAGACCAAAGCAGCCCCTTGTATATACTGGCTTCCCCTCACTGATGAACAGGTATGGTGGACCTGGGGGTCATTAAATTCTAGGATTTTTTTCATAGGAGGGGCCAAAATTCATACAGAGGTCGTATCAACCAATGATAGGTTTTGATTCGGTTAGTGAGTGGCAAAAGTGGCCAGTCAGCTTTGAGCTGAGGGCATTGGCCCCGCCCCTGGAGTACCAGCCTTGCTAGACACACAGTTGTTTCATGGCTCTCTGCTATAGGTGGTACAGCGAGAGAAGGAGCGTGCAGAGCGCATGAAGGAACGGGAGAAGCGGCGCAAGGAGATGCAGGAGGAGGAGGAGAGGAAGCGGGAGGAGGAGCGCAAGGAGAGGATGAAGGCGCGTGAGAAGGAGGCGGGAAGCGGGGCGACAGAGGGAGGTAGCCGGGGGGATGGAGAGCGGGAGAGGGAGCGTGGCCGGGAGCGGGACAGGGAGCGGGAGCGGGATGGGGAACGGGAGCGGGACAGGGAGCGGGATGGGGAACGGGAACGGGACAGGGAGCGGGATGGGGAGAAGAAGGAGGCGCAGCGCAGCAGAGGTGGAGAGAGCCGAGCAGCAGGGGGCAGCAGCGGGGCCCGGCGATCCCGCAGCCGCAGCAACCCCCCCAGTCGGGACAGACGCCACTAAGACTCTGAGCCCCCAGCGCTGCGCCGTGTGGCTTCAGGAAAAAGCGCGACTCTTTAACAGCCTCTGCGTGCCGCCGCCCTCACCTTGTACAGTCCTGCTGCGCCCGCCCGCCCCCTCACACACATGGTCTTAAGCCCCTGCCACCCCCCCCTGGCCCGCACGCATGAATGCCACATGCCTCTTCCTCCTCAACAGCACAGACACGCTGGTGGGTGAGTTCCCCCACACTGACCTACACATCCCACCACTGGGAGGGGCCGCGTTATGCCCCCTCCTCCAGCATTCACACATACGGTGTAGCCGGTGTGTGGCTCCCTGCCAGCGAGCCTCAGGGCGTGCTCTGTGTGATCGCACACGCCGTTCATGTGTGCTTGGGCAAAGCATTCGCTTTGGGTGTGTTCAGGGGGGGGGGGGGGGGGGGGGGGGGGGGGGGGGGGG
>JABFEA020000085.1:1222431-1240326 GCA_019775915.2 Cyphomyrus plagiostoma
CCCCCCCCCCCCCCCCCCCCCCCCCCCCCCCCCCCCCCCCCCCCCCCCCCCCCCCCCCCCCCCCCCCCCCGCTAGAGAGGGGAAAAGAATAATTTTGTGGTAAAATGAGTGTTTTCAGTTAAAAGGCATTTAGCAGGGAAGTAAAGACTTTAGCTACAAAGGCGAGAGAGAGAAGGATGAGGAGAGCTGAGCAGCAGTGGGTCAGCTGGAGAAAAGTGCTGAGCTTGTTTTTCAGACTGCAGAATCAGCGGGGAAGGGAAGGGGACGGAGGGGGCCGCCCACTGGGACTGTACGGCGGACGGCTGGGGCACGTTTGCACTGGCGGGGGATGAGCGCGGTTAAATGCGCACACACATGCGCTGCAGGAAGGCTGCGGCGGGCGCACACACCGGCTTCCCGCTGTGTGTGCGCGGCAATACAAGATGCTGAAGGAATTCCAGCTGTTTTAGATTAAATTCTGCTGGATATCTGCCTCTCTAGCAAGTTATTCTACTGACGACTCTCCTAACTCTCCACCTACCCCCCAAACCTCGAGTCTTGTGACTCCTTGTCCTCCATCCAAGAAAATCCAAAACAACTCCCTGCCCCTGCGCCTGATTCCTCTGGTGAAGGGCGCCAGTGTGAATTGCAGTGCCACAGGCGGTGGCCTGATCCGTTACAGCGTGCCCGTGCCAGTCCACCGAAATACGCTGCTGCCCTCTGTGCCAAGCGCTTGCCCAATTATCATTCTTGGTTTCATTTAGAACTTGGGCTTGGTGTTCATTTTCCGACCTACTTTTAGTGCTGCCAGTTTCCACATACTAGCTTGAAACGGGAGATGAGATCTTGAATTAACAGTGTGGCCAGAAAAGATGGAAAACAACACGAGAACAAATGTGGAGAAAAGGGTCACTTTTTTTTTAAAGGGTGCAGAGGAGATGTGTAAAGGCCAGCACTGTGACTGAAGCTGTCATGTGATTCAGTTTGGATTCTTTGGCGGAGGTCACATGACCTCAGATGACCAATAATCTCTAAACAGCATGTGATAATTTCACCTACAGCGCTGTGAGTGTCAGACTATGTGGCTATACATAATCCTGTGTCATTGTCGCAATCACCTGTGTGTGTCTGTGTGTCAATGCCACAACTGTGACTGTCGAGTACTTTGCAGAGTAACAGACGAGCAGCGTTTTGGCATTTTTAAAAACATTTAATTTTAATTCGAGAAATATAAAAAATGTGAAAACAGGCAGAATCATGAGTTACTGTTATGTGTATCATTATTATTATCATTGTTTCACTAATATACCACATTCTCTTTTGATTCCTTTATGAAAAAAATACAATTTCATACAAGTACAGTACTTAGCATTAATAATAAATGACAATCATATTTTCAGTCAATCACATGTATCAAAATATGGGAAGAATCATCCCTGTGACAGAACAATGGGGCCACTGTTGTTCCCTGTCCAGCAGAGAGAATGTACGGAAAATAACAAACTTGACTCTACACATGGGGGAACAACAATAACAATAACAATACTCATAATAATAATAATAATCACCGTAACGAACAAGATTAAGGACGAAAGTATTTCGTAGGAGAACTGAGATTCCGTCTTTGTGTGATACGGGTGTTGACAGTGGGAGACGTTGTTGATTAATTATTGATAATCACACAGACACACACAGACTTGAGGCCCTGAGGGTTGGATGACATGTATAAACGTGTGTGTGTGTGTGTGTTGTGTGCGATTCACCAGGAGCTAAAGTAACCATTTTCCTCTAGATTAAATTGCTTAGAAAATCACGACATTAAGCCTCCAAAGTTCTCCAGCATCACATTGTAAAAAAAGTTTCTTTTTCTGGTTTTTCTTTTTTTTTTTTTTTTTGTTTTATTTATTTGATTTACATCCCCGGCCCCGAGGAATCACGGACCTCACTTGAGGGGCAGCATGTAATCTCCGTCACCGAGGCGTAATCTGAGCAAAGTCCGACGGGGTTGGAGTGTTAGAGACGCAGCCTATGACTGCTATACACAGGAAGACGTGACCTCTGGCTTGTTCATTTCGACTCGCTTTCACTGCATTTCTGGCACAGCTACATTGTGCTCCTCGTTCACAGCAGCTGCTCACTTCAGCATGAGGCCACATCTGACTATGGGTGAGCGTTCAGATTCGGCTCCCGCCGACATCGGGTCGACGTTTTTCAGAAGCAGTCACCCATCTACCTACTCGGTATCGGAAGTGTTGGGAGAGCTGATGGCAAATTGCTATTTAAGTCCAGAATATCCAGGGCTTTAAGAAAAACACAAAATCTATAAAAACGCTTAACAAACAGCAATTCAGCTGGTATCGTCGGCTAGTCGGAGAGAGCGACGAAAGGAGGACAAGTGGAAGTAACTGGACCATGAGAAGATTCTGTGGCGCCGAATGTTTTTGCAAAAAAAAAATGACGAGAGGACTCAAATATTTGGATGTGTATTAGCCTTTATCGTGATTTTGGTCAAAGATCCGGTCTGATATGGGCATGCATACAAAGCGACTCCTCCCTTTCCGTTTCCTTTCCACTGCCCCCGCTTCCCCTCTCTGTTTGGTCCCCCCCCCATCCCCAATGGCGCATCTACACCTGGTCCAGCAGGGAGCGCTGGAAATAGAGTAGGTATCGGGGCGTGCCATACCTGCGGAAGAACAGCAGTGCCCCCAGGGTACAGAGTATGCATGCAAGCAGCAGCAAAGGCACGACCACGGCCGCTGCCCCCACCCCGCTTCCAGTCTCCTCCTCCACCTCAATGATAATCACCTCCGTCTCCTCCTCCTCCATTCTACCCTCGCCACCTCCACCTCCCCCTCCATCTCCCTCTCCATCACCACCTCCCCCACCGCCTCCCCCGCCACCTCCGTCTCCACCAGTCTTGGGGTCCTCCTCAGGGCAGCTCATCCACTCCCGCACTGCTGACTTGGGGTACCCCGGCTCAACCTTCAGCTGCTGGTTGTTGAACTTCCAGTACTCCTTGCCCTTGTAGAAGTAGGTGAACCCTGAGCAAGATGCAGAGTTGGGTTAATGATCATGGCTAGAAGAAGAGATTTATTACATAAGATGAGCCTATTTTGACATCTCTATGAAGAGAATTCCAGTTTTTTTTAACTAAGGGTCTGCATATTGCATGGCTGATTTTGTGGATTTCAAATGCTAAGCTGTCAGTCTGTGGACCAGCACCAACCTGTAAAAACTTCCATGCAGGAACCCTACTGTGTCAATTTGAAGTTAGAGGGAGTATTAATAAAACATTGGAGATTCCTGAATGGCCATTACAAGGAAGGTGTTCAGTTCAATGGTCCTTATGTAGATTTACATGTCAAACTTCAGCCTCCTTGATTGGCATGGAACAGGAGCAGAGCTGACATCATTTCCGGTCACACACACTCTCACAAAGTGCTGTACCTCCATCCTTGCTCATGAAGGCCGCCCTTGGGTTGTCCGGCACTCCCTGCCACGTGCTGATGGGTTTTGGGTAGTCGGGGTCCACGGCCCTGGTTTCTTCGTTAAACCTATAATATCTGACACAGACAAACAGCCGAATGTAAACCTTGGTATTGTTTTCACTCACGTGCAAAATGAGACAACTGGGGATTGGACAGCAGCTGAGGAAGATGAATGATGAAACATTTATGCATCAAATTTTGTGTCTTTGCAAGGGAAGAGGAAATGTGTGCTGAGTTGTATAGGATTAATACAAAGGTGCATTTATCTCATGAAGCCTTGCTTATTTCCTCTTTCTAATTATATTTCCTCCACAGTGACACAAGGCTCCTATTCTCAGTCCAACTTCCTGCTCCCTAGGAAACAGATGGAGGAACTCATGTTAGCCCCTCCCGCCACCCCCAAAATAGATCCAGTCTTTTGTCAAGCCAGTAGAGTCAAACTGTCACAAAGACATGCTAACCAATGGGTAAAGAAACATCACACCTCGCACTCGCTGTAACCGGTAACGGATGTGTTACAGGTCAACAAGGGAACACTGTGGCTGCCTGTGGGGTGGGTGGGTCACCCTGGCCTACAGCCCTTGGGTGGCTCCCAAAGACACCTGTTGAGTGAGTGAAGTGTAGCAGAATAAGCCAGAACAGAAGGTGAGTATTACTCACCCGTCATTGAAGCTAGGTGCGTCTAAAAACTTGAATGAATCTCACAACTGGACTGATCTGCTAATGCTTTTGCTGATCATTTATATCTGGAACTTGCTTCGAATGTTTGTGGTCATGGATCCGTCCTGGATCTGGATGCTATTCCTGCAGCCACGTGGCATAGGGCCAGGCACACCCAGGAGGACAACTAGGCCCATCATGGGTCACATAGGGCACAGTCACATGAACAGGACGCTTGTCACAGTGGGACGCCGGGGATTGGGCAGAGCTGCAGTGCCGCCCACACACCTGGCCTTTGGCTCGCAATTCTCTTCCTTTCTACCAGGCACACAATTCCAGTCTTTGTCTCCCATTCAGGGTCCCTCCCTCCAATCCTGAAAGTCTCTGCACCGGCCTCATCTTTCCTCCCCCCACTTTCTCCCCATTCTTTCCCCGGCGCCCTGCCCATTGTCTCTGAAGCCTACAGGCAGACTCCTACCCATCCTGTAATCATGGCCTGCAGCCTTTCTAGGCTGGGGTGAGAAAGGTGCGGTGCAGGGTAATAGTTAGGTGGGATAGAGGTGGTTTACGGGGCGAAGATGGGCTGGGCACATCGTCATCCCACAGGACAGACACTGTGAGCTGGACACATTACTGTGTCTGTACAGGAAGGAGTGATTCACAGGCATTCAGGCAGCTAGGCGACAATTGGTGACCTCTGCTTATGCAGCTAGTCAGCCAGCGTGCACCTTGATAAGCTACTACGTAAATAGGCAAACTTTAATATACGTTCACAGTGGGTGGGTTTGTACTATTCACAGGCTGACCAACATAGCAGAGTCAAATCTAGTCAAGTCAAGTCAAGTGGGCTATAATGCTATACCATCCTACACAGGAACATGGTGGAAACACACTTTCAGGTGACACCCACACACAGAGGGAGGGGAGTGACAAACAGACACATAGACTGGCAAAAACAAAGACGGACTCACTTGGTGCCCCTGAAGAAATATGTCATGCCGTTGGGGGTGTAGAGGAGAGCCGCATCCACCCTGTCCTTGGGGAGGCCCTTCCCCAGCTCCCGCAGGGGCTTCGGATAGCCCAGCTCCAGGCTGGACTCGCTGAACACCCAGTGCCTGTCCCCTAGCAAGGTAGACAAGCGGCTTGATGACTTTGACATCAACAAATGGGCGCAGAGAAGCCAGAACCGCCAACAGCAAAAACAAGGCCAGAGAAAGCCACCTGTTTGGGTGTAGCCATTGAGGTGTAACACCGTGCAGTCAGCTGGAAATAAATGTGTTTAACCCTGGCCTGAATGTTGGCCTGGCAGAGAGAAAGAGACAGACATACCTTTGAAAAAGACAAATTTTCCATCTTCTCTCTCATAAGCGGCATTGATGGATGCAGGAAGGCCCCTCCAGAAGTGACCGATGGGCATGGGGTAGCCCTCAAGGACCCGCCGATTACGAACCCTCCAGAACCACTTGTCCTAGGGGAATTATGGAACAGAAGGTGTCAGTGGGTCATCATGGCAGGTTTGGGTGTGTCAGTGTGTCTCACAGAACAGGTCTGAGAGCATCGGTATATCTGAGGGCACCTTAAAGACAAACATCTCCCCTCTGAGAATGGCTATGGTATCAAAATGGCCTTCGCAGACGTCGGGGCCGAAGGAAGGCTTGTCAGGCTTGTGGGGTGGATGTCGGGGGGGTGGGGTGTTGTAGGGTGGGCGCGGGGTGACTCGAGGAGGCGCTGAGGGGCCACTAGTTTTTGAACCTTCAAGAGTGGTGAAAAAAAACAAATTAGAAGATCAGTGTGAGTAGTGAACAGAGTATATAACCACAGGTCTGAGTGCCGCTTCATTCAAAGGGCTCACATCAGGACATAATATCAGCCCTGCCACCAGGTGTCCTTGTCCGGCCACAGCACCAATACCCAGACTCACCGTACAGCTGCTGAATGCCACGGCGGTCATCATCTGGCAGCTGGAAGTTCTCAGTGTCCATCCACTGGTAGAAGGGCGCCATGATAGCCGAGGGGTCGTTGGAATGCTCCAGGCCTAGCGCGTGTCCCAGCTCGTGCACGGCGACCAGGAAGACGTCGTTCCCTGAGACGGGTAAGGGGGGTGGAAGGGTTTTAAGCTCACCGAGGAGGAGTCGTAACAAATGCAGTCGTCGATACGTCGATACACTACAACGGGTTTCATGGGCAGATTTTCAAAGGTAAGGACCAGTCGTCTATCTTGGGAGGGTGCTGGCAGTAAGGTTTGTCAACTGAATGTACCCTCTCCCACCCCCCCTCGTGGTATCAACTCCTTACTACAGTACACTACATGTTAGCTTTTCTAAAAACATTTAAGAGGCTTAAAATGTGTCTTAAGTGCATGATAATAAAATCTCTTAATGTTTAAGACAGTAACATAATTCACGTTTCACCTTTCCCAGGATGCAAGTCTACAAAATGCTAAGTCCTTTGTCCCACTGCAGACACTAAACCAGATCACCATCCCACAATCCTGTGGTTTCCAAAGATTGGCCGACAGCAGGATACAAACA
Source organism: Cyphomyrus plagiostoma (assembly GCA_019775915.2). Taxonomy (NCBI): domain Eukaryota; kingdom Metazoa; phylum Chordata; class Actinopteri; order Osteoglossiformes; family Mormyridae; genus Cyphomyrus; species Cyphomyrus plagiostoma. The sequence continues at coordinate 1,229,090 of JABFEA020000085.1, forward strand.
AGAGAACACATGCAACAAAAAAGAAAATCACATGCTGATGTGTGTCAATCGGGGAGTCAGAGGAGGATCATCACGCCTTTAAAGACTTCTGAGCCTCGGTCTCACCATAAAGATCCGCGTTCCCGATGGTCCAAGGCTCCGCAGCGTCAAAGTGAGTGTCGCCCCCTATGCCCGGGCTAGGGAAGTATGCGTGTGCCAGGAAGCCGCCCTCGCCATCGAAGGGGCTGCTGTCTCCATGAAAGCCCTCGGCGAAGAAGATCATGATGTCGGCGTGGTCTTCGACCTTGTCGCGGATGTAGCTGTAGGGCACCTCGCGGAATCGCAGCGGCGTCACGCTCTCCCACACCTTGAAGGCCTTCCGGATGGCTTCGTAAGTCTCGTACTCACCCACCTTGGGGGTGTAATTCTGTATGCTGGGGAGAAGAGGGTGTTAGAGCTGCCAGTGATGGGCATAAGCGGTGAACACCAGCAGATCTGGGGCCCCTTCTTACAGTATATAAACAAGGCCATTGAAGTGGCCAGCCCCCACTGAATTCATTTACCATCAGCTTTTACTCCGTTATAGCATAGAGCACACTTTCTTCATAATGCATATCAAAACATTTTGGATAATTCTATGCTTCCAAATTCGTGGGAACAGTTTGGGGAAGGCGGCCCTTTGCTGTTCCAGCATGACTGTGCCTCATTGCACATTTAAACGTCCTTAAAGACATGGTTGGGTGAGTTTGGTGTGGAAGAACTTGACTGGCCTGCAGAAAGCCCTGACCTCAACCCCATCGAACACCTTTGGGATGAACTAGAATGGAGATTGCAAGCCAGGCCTTCATGTCCAACATCAGTGCCGGACCTCACAAACGCTCTTCTGGATGAATGGGCAAAAATTCCCACAGACACACTCCTAAATCATGTGGAAAGCCTCCGGAGAAGAGAGGCAGCTGTTATAGCTGCAAAGAGTGGGTGTAATGTCCAAGTGTCCCAATACATTTATTCATATAGTGTATAACAGTCTGTAGGTTTTGTAGTTTTTTGCGTATGTCAGTTCTGTATTTCCCCCTGCGACCCAGAAGGATGAGCGGTTTGGAAAATGGATGGATGGAGTTCTGTATTTCTTTAGGTCTGCTTGCAGAATGTTCTGTCAGTTTACATGGCATGTCCACAACTGTTGAACTGTCATTGCAAATTCAATAAACAGAAGTTAAAAAGTAATCAGCAGATCATTACTAATAAAGTCCATTCTGCTGGCTGGATGCTGGAATTCTGTACATATGTGTATCTAATATGATTTTTTTGAGCTTCCTTGTGTATATTTTGCTTTGAACTTTCTTTCCAGTTCTAGTTGTTCTCCAGAAAGCCCACAGAACCAGATTTGCACTGATCTCACAGATTCTTTCCTGAATTTTCCTGGGTTGGGGCCCAGCAAAAGCACAGCATTTGTCTCTGATAGAAAGCCCCCCCTCCAGCAGACGCTCAGGCCAGCGCTCGCTCACCTGAAGGAGATTTCCGTCTTATCCCACTTCAGACCCTGGATGGCGTAGCGCTTCTTGCGCAGGTTGCTCTTCAGCTCGGCGCCGAACTTGTCCGGCACGCCACACCGCGGCCGCCGCATCGCCCTGCCAGCCCGGGAGAGATCGGTGAGCCGTGCACACAGCAATAGGCACGGCCACCGAGCCACTCTGCCGTTAAGAGTGCCGGGATCCCGGCCAGATACACAGTATCTGTAACTCATGGAGAACTGCGCAAGTGGAACTATAATGTTAATTGTCCGGGCAACTGCAAACGAATACACCACAGGGAGTAGCTGGACTGTCCCGGAGAATCGTAAAGATAGACTACAATGTAGAAACTAAGGGTGAAATGACACAAAGGAGAGCAGTAAATAAGAATTACAATGGAGGGCTGTAATGCTACACTAAGAGAGGAACTCTAAACAGCACTGCAATTGAGGGCTTTAAGGATGGGCTAGGAAGGTCAGATAGAAAGGAGGACGGCGAAGGAGCAGCGCAGCACTGGCGACTCACGCTAAAGTGTCTTCGTCGATGGATCCGGTGACGGTCAGCCCATAGAACCTCTGCATGGCGGCTATGGCGGAGGGCACAGTGTGGGGGGAGCGGGCGGTGTGTGTGCGGAGGTCACCCGGGGGCAGGTAGCCGTACTGCTGCAGCCACACCTGCAGGGGGCGATGGAGAGCTCAGCTTAAGGAAGGTTCACCGGCAGCTCGACCAGGGGCACAGTAAGGGCATGGACATCCTGCCGGGTTCAGGGGGTCCAGCACTTTACAGGGGCCCTGGAATATGTAGGGAGGTGGTACAGGGGCCTAAAGTGACAGTTCCTCAAGGGGCCCAGAATTTCTAACTATGCCCCTGAGCTTGGACAAAAAAGAAGACACATTCAGCACATGCCATGTGATGTTTTTGTTACTGTTATTCGCGAGCTTTCTCATCTGAGTCAGAAAAACAAGGTTCCTGATTTAACTTTGAAAAACAAAAAACACACAAATTTCCAATGAAATGCAGCTGCAATCAAAACAGGGACTATAAAGAAATTTCACAATGATGGAGCACAAGCAGCAGGCATTACTAATCATGTCAACCACAAGGACTGTGCCAGAGAACCATTGGCACTCAACTATCTTGGACTTTTTTCCTAGTTAGAGGTCCAAAAGTGACTCAGGTAACAAGTCAACAAGTAGAAAAAGACAATCTATTGGTTATTCAGTACCTCCAGTCTTACTCTGACACAGCTCATTCTATGAAAAATCTGTACATGTTCTTAACAAATGATTAATGTTCATTGAGTTTGGCATAAACAAAATACAACTGTACACTAATAAGGGGATATGGGGGAATACGATGAATGACTGAATAGAGCTTGTTCTACTGCTCCTTATGAACCTTTTTTTCTGGCTTAGCGGGTCAATGTGCGTAGGTTCCAACCCTGCCTACATGTTTTCAGGTTTTATTTATGTTGTGTGGATCTCCTCCAGGTACAATGTTTGAAAATGTGTACACAGGCCAACTGGAATCCTGTATGTATGGTACGCATGTGCCCTGCGATGGACTGGGCCACCATCCAGGATGTAGGCCCTAAGCTGCCTGGGGAACATTACACCCCCCCCCCCAAATATGTAGGTCTGTATATTCAGCCAAGGCAAATATTTTGAACACTCGATCACAGATGTTATTATCTTCCAATAGTGCTTTCAAACTTTCATAATTATATTGTTAAATAACTGCCAAGTCAATAATGTCTCAAGTAACCGCCCCAGGAAACAAAACTGCCGGCCTGCCCCCCCACCCTGAACCTGAGACGAGGGCACATTCCTGCTCGAAATAGGGATGCTTTCAGTTAGCTGTGCTATGGTGAAGGTCAGGCTGATTAAACTCAGAGGGCAAAATTAATGAATCCTATTGTATAGATGAATAATATGCCACAAATTCAGAGAGGCTGGGAGAGCCAGGCACTGCAACAGTCTCATTGTAGACTTAATAAAGTTATTTTGTGTGTGCGTGTGTGTGTATATGTATTACAGATTTTCCTATAGAAATTAATAGAGGGTCCCCACAAAGATCTAAAAACCATGTGTGTGTGTGTGTGTTGCAGACAGTGTGTATCTGTTTTATCCACACAGTAACTCATCTGGGATTTTTTTCAATGATTGTATCCAAACCACAATCTCAAAATCCCCCGTCTCTGCTTTTTTTTTTTTTTCTCTTCCGCACTCCTGTTTTCACCGCGGTGAACGTGCATATCAACACCGCATTGTTTCTCTCGGCTGAGGATGTTTGGAGATACGGCAGGAGAATTCTGCTCAGCTTTTCATCTTCGGAGGAAGGTCCGGCCTCGAAGGAGACACGGAGTCACCAGCCGCTCCCGTCCCGAGGGCACCCGCTACGCCTTAATGACGGTCAGAAAATGCAACAGGGACCAGTAAGGTCGGGGACATGCAGCAGCAACGATGACAGGGACACAGCAAGAGAGGAGATCTGAGGGAGTAACAGGGGCGGCTTTGATGATGAGGTTCAGTCTGAAGCTATCATATCCTCCTGAAACCAAAAGGAAAAACGTGTCCTTCGATTTTAGCCTATTTGTCTTTGGAGGAAATAAGACATCTTACCATTTAGATTTTTTTCAGATTTATTTGTATTTTTAATTTCACAGCATGTCCTCTTTAGTGCACAACAGGAATAAATACGTTTCCTTATATCAGTGAAAAGATAGATGCAAAAATAAAATGTCCACTACAATGGACATAGATGAATGGGTGGGGTGTCAGGAGAATATGATGCGTACGTGTATCCAAATTCACTTTCCTCTCTGGGGATTAGGAGTTCATGACAGACACTCAGAGGTGCAAAAGTTTTTAAATCAGTAGATGCTGTCCTTGTGTCTTTATTGTAAATAACATAATGCATCTATTTTCATCTCAAAACCTGTGTGTTTTCCCCTTTTACTAGGAAGTAATGACCACAGCTTGCGTATTCTTCAGCTATGATCGGGGCTGGTTCTGTGACTGACAAACAAAAATAGCATAAAATCCCAGTTCAGGCAGCCTGAACCCATGGATCTTGCTGTTCCATCATCGCATTACCTAATCACCAACAGAATGATCTTATTAAGTTACTTTACTTGTTCTGGCTGAAGGGAATGAATTTTAACGGATATAAAACTGGATTGAGAGAAAAAAAAAGAGAGTCTAGTTTGGAAATTATTTATCCAATATGGAAAAATGGGCTTCCCCATTCCACATAGCAAACCTGTGGTTACATTGCTTGCACTTTGCACATAATCCGCACCAAGCACATTATTTTATGTTACTCATATATAAAATTTAATATTTTAATTGTCTTGCCTTGTTTTGCATGACACCCCAAAGTAAATTATTTGTATGAAAAAGTACTGGGCATTAAACAAATGGTTCTGATTTTAAAATATTATCAATGTATTATTAGTGGGTTAAAAACCTATTGCCCAGCGGAGGAAGTGAATACGGACGCAGTGACGGTGCCATACTTGGCCTCACTGGAGCCTTCACAGAATGCTGGACAAAGTGGTGTTTGGCCGCGCCAACAGACAGTCCCAGTCAAGCTGAACCCCGGCACTCAGCCCAAATCACCCTGTCAAGGAATAAACTCTGTGAACTACAGGCACTCACTGTACCTGGAGTCTCCCATCCCCGTGCTATTTCAGTCTGTGCAGCAAGCCCTGTACAGTTTCATCCCTGGTAGATCAGAGATGGGCAGGGAAAGTTAAACGTGGTTGGGCAGAATTAAATGCCTTACTGTGCATGACTGGAGCTGTGTCCTAACATATCACTGCCTTGGAGACGAGAATCTGGGCTCTATCAGTCTTCCTCTGTTTCCTTTTTTCTCTTTAATATCCCTTTCTCAATCTGCAGCTTGATCTGCCAATTTAATTTTACTCGGTCCCTAAACCAGTGAACTGCATTTTGCAACACTATGACAGGCAGCACCCCCCTCCTCCCAAACACCCCCGTTGAGACTTGGGTTTCCACCTCATTTTTTGTTTTGTCGCTCAGATCCCTATATATTACACCATAATTCCTTCCTCAGGGCATCTTCTGCGATTTTTATAGCATTACACTAATAGGTCCAAAATAGCAAAAACCGTCGCCTTTAAAGCTGATATCCTCTATTACCCTGCAATAATGCTCCAAACAGTGTTAAAAACAGAAAATAGACGAGGCAAGCATATTCAATGTGAGAGAACTGTATTTTTCAGCTATGATCTGGGCTGGTTCTGTGACTGCCAAACAAAAAAATCTTCAAATCCCAGTTCAGGCAGCCTGAACCCATGGATCTGGCTGTTCCATCATCGCATTACCCAATCACCAAAAGAATGATCTTATTAAGTCTTAATGTTACGTCCAGCGCCGTCCGCTCCTCCTGTGTGTGCCACGCCCACCCCGTTACCTCTTGTGATTACCCATCGTTTCCACCTGTGTGGCGTTGCCGCTCGCCAGTCCTGTGCTTGTCTTGTGTTTTGACGTCTGCATCTGCGTCTCTTCCGGCAGACGCGGCATTAACGTTGTCTAATGTCGGAGTGTTGAGCTAATAAACCCACGTTTCCCCGGTTACCTGCCTGGATCTCCCTTTGTCAGCCCTGCACTCACCCGCATACGCAATACTTAACTTGTTCTGGCTGAAGGGAATAAATTTTGACGGATATAAAACTAACTGGATTGAGAGAAAAAAAAGAGAGTCATGAAGATGCTGGGGTTTATTTCGTTATGTTTAGCCCTGGGGCCTGTTTCACAAAGCAGGATTTCTTGCTTAGCCAGATAACTTGTCAGATTTAAGGTAGTCTGGACTAGATGGACTTTATCTTTGTTCAGTTACATTTAGCCTGGACTACCTTAAATCCAACAAGTTATTCAGCTAAACAAGAAATTCTGCATTGTTAAACAGGCCTCAGGTAACCTCTAGTACTATTCTTGTTATTCATTTTATTACATAAATTTATCTAAATTTTGATTATGCTACATTAGAACACTGTACGACCCGAAAGCACTGCAATCACTATGAATATACTTAGATCAGTAGTATGCTTAGTTTGGAAATTATTTATCCAATATGGAAAAATAGGCTTCCCCATTCCACATAGCAAACCTGTGGTTGCATTGCTTGCACTTTGCACATAATCCGCATCAAGCACATTATTTTATGTTATATTAATACATCGCTGCCTTGGAGACGAGAATCTGGGCTCTATCAGTCTTCCTCTGTTTCCTTTTTTCTCTTTAATATCCCTTTCTCAATCTGCAGCTTGATCTGCCAATTTAATTTTACTCGGTCCCTAAACCAGTGAACTGCATTTTGCAACACTATGACAGGCAGCACCCCCCTCCTCCCAAACACCCCCGTTGAGACTTGGGTTTCCACCTCATTTTTTGTTTTGTCGCTCAGATCCCTATATATTACACCATAATTCCTTCCTCAGGGCATCTTCTGCGATTTTTATAGCATTACACTAATAGGTCCAAAATAACGCAAACCGTCACCTTTAAAGCTGATATCCTCTATTACCCTGCAGTGATGCTCCAAACAGTGTTAAAAACAGAAAATAGACGAGGCAAGCATATTCAATGTGAGAGAACAGAAGAGAAAAGGGTTTGCAGAAAAGACAGATGGAACAGGGAAGGAGCGCAGCAGAAAAGAGGAACAGGGAAGATATGGAGGGAGCCTGAATTTTAATTTGAGGCAGAAAGACCGACTCAGTTGTTCCGAGCTTTCGGCGCCAACGGAAAAAAACAGGGAATTCTGGTCGACAGCAACTGAGCCCAGCAGAGAGTATAACACAGTATTACAGATGTAATGGCTGGCGGCATGCATGCGACACATAACCCAAAGTCCCACTCCCTACCCCTTCAATGCACGGTCTCCCTCTGTTTTCTGAATGCATGTGATCATGCTTGCTAAGTGGATTTTTTTTACATGTCAATCCTTTATTTGCCATTTGCACAATGAGCAGAGGAACAGTGGAATGCTTCTCTTCGCCTGCCCCATCCTGTTCTCCATAGCCTGGGGGTGACAGCACAAAGTCAGCCAATGTGTGGCAGCCTTGGAGCTGGGGGTTAAGGGCCTTGCTCAAGGCTCCACATGTGACTGTTCTGCTGAGTCTAGGGCTAATTGCCTGCCTGATGTTTTGGTCTGTAGTCTCCTACAAGCCTTTTTGTACGCACTGGTTACTGAGCCACATGTGTTTTTCTGTGTAGCATGATCAGAAGGTTCAAATCCCAGGACTGGCGCAGTGATGCTGCTGATTGGCCCTTAACCTCCAATTGCTGATTCTGATTCTGCTTTCTCAAAACAGCAAAAAAAAAAAAAATGTGTCCGCTATTTACTGTTAAATTCACTGACAACGTCCACCCCCTACTTTGAATAATTGCTGGTATGCAGTGGTTTGTGTGGATGATATTTTGTGTGTGTATGTGTGATGCAGCTACTAGTTTTTTTTCTATGTTTAAGCAACAAAAGCCCTAGAATTTATTGAGTGATCTGATTACACTTCTTTGAGTGTCTCAAAGTTCTATAGTTTCTGCAACATGGTTTACTGTGACTATTTCTGCATGTGTGACATCAGCTTGTCTTCCTCTCTGATATGTTCGACATCTCTGTTTATGTTTATTTATTCCTCTTACCTCAGGTCTGCAAAGATCACTTCTTAAAATACTATTCAACCACATCTGGTTGGGGTCAGATGACAAGTCTGTTTTTGTCATGCAAAATTCCACTTATTTTTAACATGGGGTTACCCATGAGTTCATTCTGGTTTTCATATCTGCTTCTTGCAAAGCTGTTCACCAGTAATACAGTAAGACAGGTGGCGACTGGAGACACTAGAGTCTTTCTTCTTTTTAGGCTGAAAGTAAGATATTTATATTTAACCTGATGAGAATTTGGGAATTGTTTATATTCTTACTAGGCAATAGCTAACCAGTTGTCAAGGTGGTCGGTTTCTTGGAACACAGTTTACAACATAGAAAATAATTTTGTCCCATCCATCCATCCATCCATGCAGCGAGCCCTCCAAATGGACAGGACCATGGCGGGGCTCCTGGAGTCTACTCCAAGTAGGATGGGGCACATAGCCTGGGTACACCCTGCATCGAATACCAGTGTATTTTACAGAAAGAATTAATCTGTCTCCATTATTAAAATTAATAGAGCATGATTAAATAAAAACTGTATAAAACCAGTGTTTCACAATGCGATCCTTGGGGTCCCACAGACAGTCCACATTTCTGCTCCCCCCCAACTCCCTGGCAGACAGTTTACATTTTTGCTCCCTCCAAACCCCCTGCCTTACTGTCTGGCAGAAACCTGGGAGGGAGCTGAGAGGGAGTAAAAACGTGGACCAAATTTGGGTCTCTGAGGATTGGGTTGGGAAACACTGCCCTAAAGGAACAGAAGCAGATGGCTTGTCAAAGCAGGGCACATCATTCTATGGAGACACTGGGGCTAAACTATGCCCGGAAGGAAGCAGCACCTCCTGCTGGGTGCAGCGAGTACGTGCATATGGGCGGGTGACTTCCTGCTCGAGGATGTGAGTAGGTATCTAACCACAGTGCTATAATAGACTGGCCTTCCAAATAAGTTCCCCACATCACTTCTCATTCCGGTTCATAATCTTCTTTTACACCTTCATCATGCCACCACATTTCCGATGCAGAAGTGCGTCCGCTTGACGTTTTGACTTTGGCACCCATCACTCCCACTGCATCCTGTCCCCTTTTCATCATTGTCCCCATATGTGTATAGTTACCAAATTCCGGCCTGTCTCTGCCCCCCCCCCCCCACCATGTGTAGAAGACTCTTCCCACTCCCCCTTCCCACAACCTCATCCCTCCCAGTCTACCAGTCTTCACCATCATTGGTTTGGCTTGCAGGGATGGAATGAGTAGGACCAAGATGTTTGACCACATGACAGCAACTGACATGGTCACTTCCTGCTTGACGTTGAACCCAAAAGTCCTGAAGAAAGGCCATGTGGCCGATGGCAAACATGACTGGCTCAAACTCAGACGCAATACCGAACCTAATGGAACCAAGTTTATGACTTGTTCAGTTCTGGAACTAGGCTACAGTGGTAAATGCTGAATGCTGCCCTTGTTCCATACAATTTCTGAGTCGCTGAAGTTTGCCTGGCTGATAGAAAATAAAAGTACATCTAATGCCAGATATGGAGATTAAACGAAAAATGTGAGGAATTTAAACAATCGGAATTAATAAATAATTGGGTTATTTTCATTTTCCAGAATCACTAGGATATAAGATTATATTTCATGATTATTTCATACAGCAGCAATACTATTAGGAGAAATACCATTACAAAAAAAGACAATTTTTCTTTCATCACGTTCCCAAGCAGATCATGAAATCGCTGCCAGAATCCAACTGAGAGTGGGTTTTGTGAAAATTAGGACCTCCAGTGTAGACCGGCATTCTCCACAGCCAGGATCCAGAACCACTGACCTCAAACTAATATATTTCAGAATTTTACACTGCAGTCACCAGTTAGCCAGATGTTTACAAATATTTACTGAACCCATTAAAGTTAAATATCACTTCCTGTAACACTAACAAAGGCAGCTGCATAACGAATGCGTCATCATTAGACACAGCACTGGACCTGTGGACCATGTCGTAAGCACTTCTAGGACCACCACTGAGCTCAGACTTCAGAAGAATTGAATCTGAATATAAATGAACAGCCCTGTGGGGGGAGGCATATCTCCTTCACCTTCATCGTCTCTTCCTAAGAAACATTTGTATTAAACCGCAAGTTTTTTTTTTCCCTCAGAGGCCCCTTGAGCCAAACCAAAGTCTAACCACAAACACAGTCACGGCATTTTCCTCTGTTCACCCTCTTGCTTCCTCAGCATACTTACTTCTGCTTTATTATGCGTTTTGTTACAACCTCTTACCCCCACCAACGCCTTTGTCTCTTTCCTCCAAACCAGGTTTCTTCATTTTGAATATTGCAAAGCCTGACAGCACATTAAAATGAATTTTCGTATATTTGAAACTTTTAAAATGCATCCCCTTGATCACACCCTTTTATACCGTGTGAAACTCTCAGTTGCCTTTCAGTCGATATCATGCATTACGATCGGCATGCTGGCCTTCTGGCCGGCGCTCCACGCCACTAACCTCTGGCTTGATTTCACGCAGGGCCGACCCTCCGTGAGCTCGGAGACCGAAAGCCAACGCTAGCGCCAGCACCAGCAACGGCATCGGCGGCCGGGGGGACATTCTTCCTTAGCGACGAGTCCTCTTGTCTTCTCGCCCGGATTTCAAACTTCTTTTATCTTTTTGTCAGAACATTTCAATACGACCCCCTCGGAAAGGAGAACAATCGGTTCCTCCCTGAAAGTTAATAGACGTCACGCTCCAAGTATTTTAAGAATATGGAAACGTGCGATAAATTAATCGCAGTTTTAGGGTATTTGCAATAATCTATCACTAGTCGCTAACGGCACTTTTCTTCTGATGATCCAAAAAAGCTGCAGAATAACAGGGATCGCTGAATATTCTTAATTCAGGGAGTCTACGTTTGTTGCACTGGTCATCGTGTCCAAACGGTCCTTCTTTCCTTGGATCTACCCCGTTATTTCTTTCCTGTGTCTTGCTATCTTGATTGTCTCGTCGGGGGGGGGGGGGGGGGGGGGGGGGGGGGGGGGGGGGGGGGGGGGGGGGGGGGGGGGGGGGGGGGGGGGG
>JABFEA020000085.1:1240426-1259310 GCA_019775915.2 Cyphomyrus plagiostoma
TCACTGGTCATGGTGTCCAACCGGTCCTTCTTTCCTTGGATATACCCCTTTTTTTCTTTCCTTTGTCTTGTTATATTTTTTTTATCCTCACCCCCCCCCCCCCCTCTCTCTCTCTCTCTCTCTCTCTCTCTCTCTCTCTTTCTGTTTTTCTGAGCTGCAGACGTGGTAAGCTTGACCGTCCCGTGTCTCCAACGTCCTTTAAGCCCTGCCCTATCCCAGATGTGCTACTCTCTAAGTTTTCTTCAGAAGTTCTCAAGAACGTAAGCCGGCACTATAAAAGTGTTCAAAGTGTTCAAATGAAACGGGAAATGTAGCTGATTATGCAAAGTTCTTATTGCTGTACCCAGTTTGCGATGTATGATACAACTGCCAGGAAGACTTATTTTATGATCCTCGAAAATTATTATTATTATTATTTTAGAAACACGCCTCATTTTGCATGCTTTTTTCATTTACAGTGAACTTTAAACAAGCTAGCTACTTGTTAGTATAAGCATTACTTTTTAGTTGTACTGAAATGCAAAATGGTGTAATTGCACTAATTTAAGCTTTTTATACACTTTTTATACACTTCAGATTTTTACAGATGTTTTAATGTCTGTCTGTGTTCAAATACTTTTACGTCGAAACACTGACACCTAGTGTCAGACAACCTTCAAGGTTAGTTCTGGCGCCACCCGTATTGCCCCACAAAATCAAAATTATATAAAAAAATAAGGATTGTTGTACTTTTTGAGTGGAACCACAAAAGGGACATGGTGTGGCGTGTGCCCCCAACCCACCCCCCCCCAACAAAAAAAATAACCGCCAGGTGCTACTGAATATGACATGTAACGACCTAATTGTTGGGATATATGAAGGTCTATAGAATAATCACAAACGTTTGTTTTTTTTAAAACTTTGGTCGGTGTTTTCTAATCGACATCACTAAGAGGCAGCAGGAGCTCTGCAGGAGGATACTGAAGTACCTGGAGGAGCCCTTCACAACACTGGAGAAGAAGGCTTCCGACCTGAGGTAACAGGCTACCTGCCTAGCCTATGTGCCGCCCCTGCCCCCCGCACTCATGTATGAAATTTAAACTCCAACATCAACATCCATGGCACTTTACTTGTGTCACCCAGTACAATTTTGATAACAAAATGTCCTATTAAAGACGTGTGATTTTCTAATATTCCTACTGAGGAGGTGTATATTTACGGTTAGTTCAAGGAACAATGATTCAAGTTCTGGTTTCCCAGGAATAAAATTGGCCTTAAAGTGATAAGTGTGATCCAGCTGTTAAAATAAGATGAATTTTTGAGGGTGAAAAAGTTTATACAGCTGTGTTTGATTTAACTTGGAAATACCCTCTATGCGTGGGGGTCAAATCCATATCCCGTTATTCTGGGAAAATCCATCCGTCGGTTTTCTTAATGCAGACGTGTGGTGATGTTCTAGGGAGATGTTTATTTGGATAAATAGAAGAGCAGTTTTCGGTGAGCAAATCTTTCTGGGAAGCGTTGCGATACTGAGACACTTAAAAATGAAGTAGGGCTACACAGAACATATAGTGCTGCATTGTTCAGCGAAGTGTCCACATTTAAACCCAAACTACAGCAGAGCCTGATAGATAACCATTTGGGCCTCCAATATAGAGTTTTCTGGTTTAAATTATAGGAGGACGGTGCTTTATTTGAATTGTTGTAGTAAAAAAAAATCAGTAATGAGGCAACTCAGCCTTTCCTGATATTATCTGTCAGGCTTATCCACTGTTTCTCACTGGAAGCTATTTTGTTAATTGATTGATCCAATATATTAATATATGGCTCTCATATTCAAGCCAACTACTGTCCCATTCCGTGTGCATGTTCCTGCTGATACATCAGAAAAATGTCCTGAGCTGTAATATGTTTTATTGGTGGGTTGTATAGGACATTTTAAAATTAATTTAAACACTAACTGAAAACACTGCATGCAAACAATGACGAACGAATAGAGTGTGGTGTTGTAAATGTCAACAATGTAGATTTATGTCAGCATCCTGTAGGGAAAAAAACTATTTAAAATACTTTCAAATAAAATAAATCTACAAATAAAAGTATCAAGTACATATGATCTGTCTTGGATAGAAAAAGACTAAAGTTTTTGTGGTCTAAATTGAGTCTGGTATAGAGTTTCCCATTGCTAACAATTAGGCGCATATCAGAAAGAAAAGTAAAGTGATTCAGGGCGGGCTTTTTGAAGATTTTCCGCCGAGTTTCTCCAGCCAGGAGACGTCCTCAGGGGCAGGAGATATGATGATTGGCCCGTCATCTTTTGCTGTGTCCTCACAAGAGAGGATGAAAGGAAAGAGCTTGCCTTCGAAGGCGTTGTGGCTGAAGGTGTAGATGTGGGACCTGGTGTTGGGGTTGTAAAACGAGATCTGACCCTCCTCGTAGTCTAGCAGCACCCCCACGCTATGCAGCTGGGTGCGCAGGTTCAGGGGGACGTGCGGGGTGGCCATCGCAAAAACTTGGTCCCGGCGATTTTTCATGATGCCCCAGTAGCCATTGCGGGGATTGAATGAGATGCGGCCTCGCCTCTGGGCGGAGCCTGAAGCCACGCCCACGCCGTAGCAGTTCCGCTGGCCCACGCTAACCTCCCAGTAGCGCCGCCCGGAGGCGAAGCCTTCCCTCCCCAGCACAGCCATGACTACGTCGAACCTCTGTGCGCCGTCGGGGATGTTTTGCCTAACACTTCCCACCACCACGACTCTGTCATCCGAGGAAAGGATGAGCTTCGGATGTGCTGTGCTGGGGTCCAGCGAAAAGTCATCTGCAAACAAATCAAATATGGAATTTTTTTTAATCTCAGAAGACGTCTCTCTAGGCATTCCTTAGTTTTTTTTTTTTTGATTCGTTCCTTTCCTAACTGGTCTCGAGAACAGCGTTAACAGAAGTATGCAGTTTCTCTGATCAGAATCTACAGATTTATTATCCCAGTGGAGATTCTCTAAAACAATCTGAAACTGTGATCAGCCAAGATTACCACGATAGCAACTTCTGCCACCTGACACAATCTCTACTGTACAGTGCTCCCACATTGTCAGGTACTGTGCTGTACTACAGTTTGTAGGCATGGTGAACGGTCATTCTGAGGTATTTTCTAGCTTCTAGAAAGGTCCCAATTCATCTGTTGCGATGAAATGACCTTTAATGCCACAGCTTGTCTGTGTAATAATATATACATAAACACATTTTGTTACATCCGTATATTAAGCATTATATATCACCATTGTGATAAGGAACAGAATACTGGTTTAATAAAAAGAATATTTTGGTGCAGGTAGAGATATAAATTTTCAGACAAACCTGTCTTGATTTTGAAATCATTCTCTTCATCTACCTCCTTTTGCACGTCTGTGGAAGAATGCACAGCCCGTGATAAGCGTGATCATTTCATATTAGCTGTGCTCTGTTGAGCTGGAGGAACGGCTCTCACCATTGAATTTCTTCTGCAGATGGTTGAAATCGGCAGTCTTTTCTCTTAGCTCTTTCTGCAAATCTGATGCGCACAGGATGAATAGACATGTAGCCCGATTAATGTCGTCAAGTTGGGGTGAATGACATTTACCTATAATGTATGTATGTTAATGTATAAACTCACCCTCATATTTGCTCTTGAGTCTGGAATATTGTGTTTCCTTTTCAGTAAATTGTTTTTTCAGGTCTAATATGGAGGGGAAAAGGCAGATTTTATTTATTTATTTTTTTAATTTGCAGGCAATCTCTTCAGACCACACACCGTATGCACACCCTACCAAGGTAGTTGTCCTGCAGCCGGAGTTCCTCCACCTTCCTCGCTTCCAGGTGGTCTTTTAATTCTGCAGAAGTTGAGGGTAGCTGTTTAGGGGTGACGCGCGGCGTTCACGCGAACGGTACGGCGGATCGGAGTTGCTCCTCTCACCGTTATATTCAGACTGCAGTCTAGAGCAGTTTTCATTCTTCTCTTTTAATTGTTTCCGCAGTTCTGAGGAAATATACAGGAATTGTGCAGCAAACTTTTTTCCTCTGCTCACCTACATTCCAACCACTTGCACAAGGACAGGGACTCAGGAGAAGTTGGAATCAACCCCAGGCAACACAGAGCACAAGGAAGGTGTGGGCAGAATTCCAGTTCCCCGCTCCCCTCGCCCACTACACACACACACGTTACAAGTTACAGGTGCTAGACACCCTGCATGACACCATTGTGCAAATTGGAAAAAGGGGGAGGCAACAGTGCTGCTGACTGAGCTTCAATGCCACCCCCCCTCACCGATCTGCAATTAATAGACTGGAGAAGCAAATGTCACCATCGTATTTCATCTGCAAGATGGAATATTCTTCATCTTTATCGTCCAGCTGTCTCTGGAGTTTGGAGTCGATCTCAGTTGCCCTGTTCAACTTCTTTAGAAGTTCTGGGAGAGTGAAAATAGCTAAATTTAATTCCCTCCACCATCCACATACAAAGGCACCTATTTGAGTGTCACATATCAGGTTAGGGTTCGGGAGGGAACTGCGTGTCACCCGCGTGTCTTCTTTTCAGCTGCTCGTAGGCGTCTTCTTTGGCACGGAACTGTGTCTGCAGGTCTGAAAGAAATGCATGATGTGGCCCAGTTAAGATGCTGGACTTCCACCAGTGACTGCTAGATATCGGTATAGATGGAAAAAAGAATATTTCATCACCGCTGTAGTTTCTCTGTAGTCTGCCGTATTTTTCTTCTGCGTCTCTCAGTTTCTTTGTCATTCCTGTGGTTCAGAAGTCAACAGAGAATGTGTTAGTCTAAAAAAATATACATTCATCATGCCATATAGGTGCATTGAAGTTTGGTGTAATTTAAGTTTATTTACAAACTTAAACCAATCGGTGGTCTTTGGCAAATACTTTCATCCATCCATCCATCAGTCCATCACACACACACACACACACACACACACACACACACACAGCAGGCTATATGTTGTAGTTGAATCCTAATGAAAAATGAAGTCTCTCACCGGAAATCAGGATAGAAGCTGTCTGATTGGAGGCCTTCACCTCAGACACCTTATCCTGCAGCTGAACAATTTTTGCAACTACAAAGAATAAAAAGAACACTGGGAGATTAGCTCTGTGAAACAGGACATCAGTACAGACACCCTTATTCCAGAGTGGTTTCATGTTATATAAAATTTTCCCGGCATTCTAATGCAATTGACGTTCTTCCCCTGAAATGAAAGGTCACCAGTTCAAACTAGTGATGGCCAAATGCTATATTTTCTGACCCCACTGGATGATGTTTGCTAAAAAAAGGGCTCAAAAGCATGCCCCAGAGCAAGCTAGGAGTGCCATCTAGTGCAGTCAAGAAATACAGCAAATGGTTCAATTGGCTCATTTGGCCATTACTAGTTGAAACACTTTAATGCACTCACGCAGCTGGGAGTTCTCATCTTTTTTGGATTTCAGTTGTGCCAGAACCCCCTCAAGATCCTTGGTCTTCTGTTCTAGTTTCATCTGAATTTCTACAATAAAATAAAATAATATTTATGAAGCACCATGCTTCCAATATTTATGAAGCATTCCATGCTTCAAAACACCTACAGGTCTTATATTTGTAATTTAAATGGTTCAAAACGCACATTTTACTGAAAAAAGGTGAGGAAATAAACAAGCTGTAAATGGAGAGATTACTGCTTATGAGGTGTATCTGTTGTGCCCATGTGGGATACAGGATGTGGAAGCAGGAACCAGAACAAAAACAAGATGCGTTTATTCCAAATGAAAAAGACAGGAAAACACAGGGATCACAGGAAAGCTGAAAACTGGGACTTGCAACTCGACTAACAGCGATAAAAATGTCAACGTCAGGACTGGGCATCACAGGACTGGGACACACTTATAACAAAGACTAACAAGGGAGCACAATGAGAGGCAGCTGGAGTCTATCACAAGAGGTAGGTCTATCACAAGAGGTCTGTAACAAGAGGTAAGATGCTGGGGAAGAAAACAGAAAGATCGGCTGGGCTGGGCTGGGGATGACAGTACCCACCAATAACATGGTCTGGGACAGTTACATTGGAGGCTTCCCTGCGTAGCTCTCTGATGATACTCTGCAGCGTAAAAATCTTCAGGACTGAAAGCACAGAGAGGGCACCAGCAGTCAGGGATTTGCACGCTGCCACTTATTTCTGGGGTTGTGTTATGATGTCAGGTTAGTAAACCAGCTGTCATGCCAAGAGTGACACTAATCCTTCGCAATCATGAATAAGTCATGTGACCGTTATCAGGGTGGAGACTCACACAATGCCGGTGACTGCTATCTAGAGAGATGTGCTTCACTCACTCACTCACTTGCAGGCTCATTCACTCACTCACTCACACCAGGCGCCAATGTCACTAGAAACTCATACATATGGTGCATTCGATTATTTCTTTCCAACTCGGAACTCAGATGAAAACGTCATGAAAAATGTCACTTCCCGTCAGAAACACGCCTCTTTTATGACATTGAAGTCGGATAAGATTTTGTTGTCCGAGTTGCCCCTGTGACATAATTTCAACATGGCAGCTTACACACTCAACAGTAATTCTATTTTCTAAATCTTTAAAAATGTATATTTTGTTAAATGTATTTTTATAAATGTAATTGCACGTGTTCGATTTAGAGAATATCATATCATAACAGTATCCTAGCATGCAATATCAGATTTTTACCAAACTTGTTTTTGTCTTTGGTTTGTTTGTAGTTTGTTTGCCTCTCGAAAAAAGAATATTGCCATGAATGTACTAAAATATTTTATAAAACTTTTAGTGCGGTTTGACTAGTTCGTGTTTCTTGTTTGTTTGTCTCTCTGAAAAAATAATCTCACTCCAAATCTGCTAAAATATAAAGCAACAACACACAGCAGTGCGTTCATGGAGGCAGCCATGTTTGTTCTGAGATGTGGGTAACTCGAACGGGAGATTGTCGGACGTGATGTCACTCATCTTGGAATTTCTGAGTTCAGAGAGAAAAACGAACGCACCAATAGTCATGAACATCTTAAAGGCATATCTTAAAGGTAAATAGCACACTGCTCCTAAAGTTATATGTCAGGCAAGACAATATTAATTATGAGAGCTACAGCTCCTGAAACAGGACACAGGGCATAAGGTTAACATGAAACTAGCAGCCTTGCTGCAAGCTCACCTGTTTTAGACTCATCAGTGGTGGTGTTTTCCAGCTGGTTAATCTTGCTCTCAAGTAAGTGCAGCAGGTCTGGGAAAAACAGAAAACGTAATTTTACAAAATATAATTCAATGATTTAATTTAAATTTCATGTTCAGTAATAATAATGTACAAGTTTAGTATCAATGGGCAAATTTTAGCTGATATCAGTCGATATTTGTGACATCAGTCTTACTAAACTATGGATTTACATAATTAAATACCCTTTGATCTTTGGCAGACTGTATGGTAAATTTTACTTGATTACATTTAGTTCTCATAGCACTAGAAAAAACATTTTTAGTTAATTACTTAATGTATTCCTTTTCTTTTTTCCTGTTTTGTGTAGTTCATTTCAATTCAAATTCAGTTTAATTCATTTTTATTTGTGTAGCTAATTTTCACATTACAATCTGTGTTCTGTTTTGTATTTTGTACAAGAACTGTTCTTGATCTTCCTTTACATTTATAGCAATGGACAGATTATGGAAATGTCACTCACTGGGTATTTGGGAGGGGTCTGTTGTGATATTGACTCCTCTTTCGAGGTCCCATATGATGCCCTGTAGCTCCAGTATCTGCAAAACTACACAGCAAAAATAGGGCGCTTGATTTTTGTCATTGTTTTTTTCTCCACACTCAAACACATTCATACAAAGGAAGTTTATTCCCCAGATAACTGTCCATGAATCATTGCGAGACAGACCCATACCCAGTGTTTACCACCACTCAAACCATGCAATTGCATGGGGCCCCCTGTTGGCCACAAAGAGACACTACATTCAATATTAAATAAACACATTGCTCATTTAGGAGTTCCTGAAGTGGCATTTTACTAACCCAACTATCTAAAATCTTCTAATCCTACTTGCCTGCTATTTATTTAGGATTTGAAATTTCTGAGGGAGGGGCACACGACCCCAAAGTCACTTTTTGAGTGGTACCCTAGAAACAACCAATCCCTGCCTTGCCCACGATGCCCAAACACTCATTAATGTAAAACCCTTCTATCTCTATAATCTGTTTCTTGCAGTCAATCTGGTCTTTTCTTTCCAGGCATTGCCTGTTTCTTCTCCCATCACCTAACCCTACTGCAACAAATGCTTCATCATTCAGATAGTTCCATGATGGCACTACTCCCAAGTCAAATAAAATTCATCATCAAAAAAACAATTACATTTTTTTTGTTAATTATTGTAAAAAAAAAAAAATACAGTTGATTTCTTTTCTCCTGTTGTGTAACACTGGAACATTCAGGACAGCCATAAGGCTTGCATTTACAAACTCACCTAGTTTAGAGTTTAAATCCATATTGATATTCAGTTGTTCAGATGTCTTCCGTAGTTTTCGAGTCTTCTCTTGCAGTTGAAGCTGTAAATCTGGGACAGGCACAAACTATTGCTTGAAAAAGATCTGTTAGATAAATTCTTATTTAAATATTCTCCATTGAAAGTGAACATAAATGGGTCATAATATAACTGCGCTGTTCGTCCTGCGCAGTAATAAAATGAATAACTGTGCTGATGATTGCTGCACAATCTATATATTTACATTGTAGCTTGAATGCTTTTGAGATTCAAGATGGGATACAGTGTCTCTTTAAAGCCAGTGTGATGTGGGAGGAGCCACACCTGCAATCTGGGATGAGGAGCCCTGCTGCAGCTCCTTCACCTCTGTCTGTAGAGTGAGTATCTGCAGAACTGAACAAACAACAATAATGCTGTGAAATCACAGTAATAACCGTGTGGCAACAGTATGGTAACTATTGCTTACGAAAGGCTCTCTCTCAAGTGCCTTTAATTAACTAAGTTAAGAAACATGGACAGATGTTATCTGTCGCTAGACTGTTCCATTGTTGTACATAGTGTTCCTTTTTGCTGTTTCCAGTATTGCTTCTGTCACACAGTAATCATTCATAGAAGAGTACTATGCAAACGTCTCAGGCAGTGAAAGACAATAATGTTTAAACGATTGCCATATTAGCGTAAAACTGATATTATGTCTGTCAAAGCGTGTCAGCTTAGCCTCTCCTAAAGACGCCCCAGTTATTGCAGTAACTGTCCAACTTATTCATGTTTTTGGCCATTTTTGATGACCACTACCATGTTTGACCAATCAGTGCATCATTTAATTATTCGATAATTTCAATTAATTCAGTGAGATGGTGGTGAAATTTTAACAAATACATGGAATGGCATGGGTGTCCCTGAGATATGGTCTGGGAACTGAAGCAGTGTTCTTCTCGCCATCCAACAAGATATTTGTAACTTTTTGGAGAACAGGAGGAATCCTTCTGTTTTATTAGAGGAAAGAGCAGCCACTCACTTAGTTTACTGTTGTCGTTGGCCTTCTCGTTCAGGTAGCCAATCGAGTCCTCCAGTTTGTTCTGAAGCACTGCAAAAGTGTTAAAAAGATTAAATAATTTAGTAGAACACAGCAAAATCTACAATTTATGCAGCCTGTTTGAATAAAGCATGGATTGTCTCTCAATAGTACAGTCACTTAAACAGTGACTTAAACTGCTCTAGATGCTATCAGAAAGATGTCACACAGACTACTGGCAAAAAGCTCTCACACACAGAGGTGCAGGTCTAAGTCCTTTCAGTACCAGAACATGTATAGAACCACGCAACAGGAACCACGACAATTAACCCTTGACAACATGAACATACTGTAACTGAGAATATCGTCAGCTTCATGCTGAAGAGGTGAACACCCAAGAAACGTTAACAGAGTGCTGTCATGCTGTAAGGGGCAAACAGTGTCACATCAACACTCACTAGTGATCTGAGCAGACTGCTGGTGTGAAGTGCTTTCCAGCTGAATTTCAAGCTCAGTTACCCTTGAAGCTGGAACAATGAAAACCAGGGAAACAGACACCATGTGAGATAGGCAAAACAAGACCCATGTCTCCAATGGAGCTGATTCAACAGTGGAGGACAAAATGGCGGCTCACGAACCATTTGTTGTACCTTTTCACCCCACTAGATGGTGCTCTTGATTTGCGGCATGCTCGATGCAACTTTTTTCAACACAGAGCACCATCTAGTGAGGTTCAAAAATATGGCAAATGGTTCATGAAGTGTCGTTTCATCTATCACTTCCAAGGAAGCCTATCTCAGAAGGCATCTTACCCAGTTGGGAATTTTTAGAATAACTTTTGGCCAGTAGATCACCCTTCTCCTTCAGTTCCCTAAGAAGCCCTGCATGACAAAAGCATGTTTTAAACAGGTCATATATGACATAAATAAGCACAGTTTTTAAACCTGCATGCAGGCAAAATATATCTCACCATTGTACTTAGTCTGTAGCTGCACGTTTCTCTCACTCATAACATTCAGTTGCTTCTGCAGTCCTGTGAGACAGACATTTTCCAAGGAATTAATACACAGGCATTTTCTGAGAGATGGATTCGTGTGCATCTCATGTAGAAAGGCAATGCTCGTTAAAAAAGGAGAAAGGGATGAGGGCCTGAAGCTGACATAAGCTGTGATGAAGAGCGGAAGATGAAGAGCAGGAGCATTAAAAGAGCAACACAGAAACAGCTGTGAAAAAGACTTAGGCAGTCAAAGAAAATGTTGAAATGTTTATTTGGATAGTAAGTGTATATTTGCTCAGAAAAAAAACACAAATTTAACATTAGAAAATATGCAAATAAACAGTAACACAATAAAAACTAACAAGAATTTCTTGTTACTGATATCTTTTTGGATGGCTAAATAAACATCACTTCAGTTCCCAAAACTCTCCTCAGGGGCACCTCAGCCATTCCATGTATTTGTTAAATCTTACTGCCATCTCAGTTAATTAACTTAGTGAGTTAAATAATGTGATGAAATATTGATTAGCCAAACATGGTATGATAATGGTCAATACTAGGGTGACATGAGGAGAGGTTTTGACACACTGACACACTTCGAGAGACATTCTTTAACTCCCCCACACTTTTGCACAGTACTGTATGTAGAGGGAAGTAGAAGATCAGCATTTAATTCTGCTTAAACAGTAAACTTTGGAAGCTGATAGAAAATAGTTACTCACCAGCAATGTGAGCAGTGGCATTCGTATTTTGCGATTCTAATTGTAAGTCTGATATTGTTTTCTGCAATCCAACAATTTTCACAACTGCAAGGTCCAAAGATTGAAAACAGAGAAAGATGTCAGAGCCTTGAGCCTTGAGCCTGTCTTAGACAGTTCATGATTCCATCTCGGGTACTAGAAATACCTTGCTGACACTAGGTTTCACTCTATAGCGAAAAGCACGACAGTTATCTCACCTCTCCAAAGAACCTAGGCCATCGTACCTTCTCTGGCCCTGGTCATCACAAATGGTTTAAACAGCACACCAGGCATCGGCCCCAAATGCCCAGTGTAGACAGTGTATTCTCTCAATAGAATAACTAGTCCCATTTCACATTTTTTCTCCTGTGCTGCTCTTTGAGGAGCTTAACCCCACTTACGCATTTCAGAGTTTCTGCCATCCCTGCGTCTCAGTTGCATCAGAGCCTCCTCAAGTTCCTTCTTCTTGTCTATGAGCTTCGTCTCAAGTCCTGTGAGATGCATCAGAAATGTCAGGTGCTGCTGTGTCTTTATAAACACAGCCAGCTTTGGGATACAGGATGCTGCACTCAGGCAATATCGGCATGTACTGCGGGTCCTTTCTACTTTCATGAGGAATATGGTTCATCCAAGACAGATGACAGGTGATCAGTAATACCCACCAGCATCCTCGCCAGGCTCTGACTGGTTTAAGGACTGTCTTTGCAGCTCTCTCACAACACTCTGCAGGAAGTATATCTTCAGAACTGAAACCAAAAACATTGTTAATCCATTTTGGTCTGGCAATAGAAGAAACCACTGCTCAAATGTACTGAATTAATATATAGATATTACACAATTCCATGCTAATCATAAATCTGTTGTCTAAATTTTTAGATATTACTGCAGAAATAAATTCCATTACATATTTTAAAGAGTGGCACGCAGGAGTCATGTGACACAATACCTAAGAAATTTAGTCTGACAAATATGATCAATGGCAGTCAGATGTTTTCAGATTTCAGATACTTACAGACTTTAAAAAATGTTTCCTCCTAAATAACAGTGTGATGAAATACTGGAGTTCAAACGCTGCGTCATTTCTGTGTTGTATTGATACTGAACCAATGAAGAGAGACTTCACTATACTGCAGGTTTTCCTTACTGCTGCATATAACCTACCTCAGGAGCAAAAATGTGGACTGTCTGAGGGTCCCCAAGGACTGGGTGTGGAAACGCTAACTTAGCTGACCCAGGACTGGAATAAATAGCAAGCTAGCCTAGCTTCCAGCAAACATTTCATGAACTCACCCAGGTTTGTATCATGGTCGCTGTCATCGTTCAGCCGATGCATTTTGTCTTCCAGCTGATTTAAAGTGTCTCGAAGGTACAGAAACTTACTGTAAGTTATCATCGTTTCTAAGAAATTCCTATTCAGATTATCAAAATACAAGTACAACAAGGAGACACAACATCCACATATTTTCACTGTAGGTATACTGTAAAAAAAAAAAAAAAACGATTGGCTTGGAGAATCACTATTATTTGATACTGCTTGTTAATACATAATTCACTGAAATTCATTTAATAAAATATCTACAAATGTAGAGAGTATATAAAAAATCACAACTCACTCAATATTGAACG
The DNA here is from genome assembly GCA_019775915.2 of Cyphomyrus plagiostoma. Classification (NCBI taxonomy): domain Eukaryota; kingdom Metazoa; phylum Chordata; class Actinopteri; order Osteoglossiformes; family Mormyridae; genus Cyphomyrus; species Cyphomyrus plagiostoma. The sequence goes on from JABFEA020000085.1 coordinate 1,253,299, forward strand.
AAGAGATTGATAAATAATCATGAAATGTAAAATCTTTTTGTAATGACTCCAACTATGGTTTCTTTATATTGTAAGTAAACACATGCAATGTTAAGTTTTATTGGTGTTTCCTCCTGTTTTTGAATACACTGTTGTTATTTGTAGTCACTGGAATATGAACATGTGGCGCAAGAACATGAAACTAATGGTGGAACACCTTAATTTGGATCTGAGAAAGAACTTCTTCTCACATTGTAACTGGAATGCAGAATAGTCTCCCTGAAGGGGGAGTGTAAGACCCTAGATTCTGAAATCTGAAATTGACAAAATCCCGCCAAGTTTAAATCAGTAGCTGAATTCCCTCCAAGGAAGCCTGATGGGCCGAACGGCCTCCTCTCATTTGTTGTTGCGCTAATGTCAATGACACATGTCAATGTTACATGGAAGGTGAGAAAACTACCTTTAGATTGGCAAACAAGGCTGATGACCCTGTTTTTGAAATGAGAGATCAGAGGATGTGCTCCAGCTCGACAGACCTTCCAGGACACACATGTGTGTTTGGATGCTGAGTGTGAAGCAGTGGAGATGAGAATTACTATTTCTAAATCTGAGACTATGGTGCTCTCTGGGAAAAGAGTACTTTGCTCCTTCCAGGGGAGGGGAGAGAGTTCGCTCTTGATCAAGGAATTTACATACCACTGCGTCTTGTTCATGAGTGATGGTGGGAAGGAACATGAGACTAACAGGCAGGTTGTTTTGGTGACTGTGGGCACTGAGGTGGTGATCAGACAGAAATTAAGTTGTAAATTGGAACTCTGGTTTTACACGTCCCTGTCTTTAACTTTGAGGTTAACAAGGTTTCTCGGCAGGGATGCTGTGTCACAGGCGTTACGACATCGCAGGTCGGCTCGGTAGGTTAGGGCCTGATGCTAATGATGCCAAGGTAGCTCCATGAGCTCCATGTGGGCCACACCTGACCTTCTAGGACAGCGTGCAGCTCAGCCAGTTAGGACTCTGCATTGTGATCGGAAGGTTGCTGGTTGCAATATTGATGCTCTTGGGCTCGTGAACAAGGCCCCTAACCCCAAATGCTCCAGGGGTGCTGCGACCCCTCCCCCTGCTCTTACCTGTTTATGTATCTCCTGCTGAGTAAAATGGGGTAGGTGAAAAGGGAATTTCCCTAAACTCAGTGCTTGACGCATGACAGGAGAACGTAGCTCTTACCTGATAGCGTTCTTGAAATCTCTTCATTTGGGCTTTTAGTCTCAAAGTCCCATACTTTGCTCTGCAGATTCACCATCTGCAAATCTGCACAGCACACATAACAGTTCATTTTTATTTTTAATTTTTTTTCTAGTTTTCCTGACACCTCTGATCCCAGGAGCGATTATTCGTTGACATTTTAGCTTTATTTTTTGTATAGTGTAAAGGAATTAGGTGTCAGACTTAGGACCCAGACAGTGTCACATTTGAACAAGCCCTTGAAAACAGGAAAAAAGCTCACACAGGGTGTGATTTAACTCAAGTTCACTGCACTTGGTCTCCAGCTGTTCAAATTTTGTTTTCAGTTCTTGTAGCAAATCTGTAAGACACAAAAATAAATAGTTAAAAAATGGCACTCTGGGATTAATCGTGTTATATTTGTTTGATATTTGGCATCATATAAAAAAATCAAGAAGAACAATTATAATTATCAGCACTAAACAATTCATGCTTTACCTTGTAAAACTCAGTATTACATTAGGTTTTATCCTGTTAAATTTTAAGAACGTGTATTTTCCCCCTGAAAAAACAGTGTGTAATATTATCCGTAAGCATGTTCATCTTAAGCTTATGATTCAATGTACGCAAACTGGCAGCAAAAGTATTGTGAAGAAGGTGCTGGTATCTTACCGGAGATCTCAAGTGATGTTTCGGACTGGATCTGGGCCAGTCGAGTCTTAAGTGCAAGAATCTGTAGAACTGAAAGAAAAAGAAAAACAAATGAATCTCCAGAAAGCCGACGTCGCATGACAAGCACCAAGAAAACCCAAAAATAAGAATACTTTCATTTACATTAAGCTCTGTTTTCATGCATGTGGCGGTCAAGTCAGTGTTTGATTTCTTGGCCTTTGCACATTTTTACTACAATACAAAAAGTACTTACCCATCTGATTTTCTGCACATTTGTTTATTTTTGACCTGAATTAAATTAGCGATGATGATGTTCAGGATTACTGCTATTAAAGTTATTGTTATTGTTTTTTATTATTCTTTTACCTTTGCGTTTTCTGTAAATGAAAGACTGAAATGGAATGAAAATGTTTGGCCACCCATGCAACTGGCCGTGTCACTTACTCAGTTTGCTTGTGTCATCGGCGTTCTCATCCAGTTTGCTTATCATCTGCTCTTGTTCATTCTGAAGTACTGAGGGGTTCAGAGATATTGCTCAGGTGGACTTTTTACACATCGTATACACATAGTCTACAGCAGGAGTAGGCAACCCCAATTCTGGAGTGCTGGTATCCAGCAGGTTTTCTATCCTACCTGAGATCAGGTTTGGTTCATCAGAAACCTGGTAAGATAGAAAACCTGCGGAATACCGGCACTCCAGGATCTGGGTTTCCTACCCCAAGTCTACTCTTAGGTTTTGGTCAAAGAAAACACACCCTGCTGCCGTTGTTATACTTGTCAATTGTAACCATAACCCTATAACCAAATATATTCTTGGAGTAGCGAGTAGCCAGAACCTTTCAAATAGTGGTAGTGCAACCAGGACAGTGTTAAGCAGACTCGTGGTGGAACCTCACAGATTAGCTGCTCGTCTGATAGTTTGTACCATGGTTTAACCACAGACACTCTAGTAAATGAAGCTGCTGAATGTTGAACAAGCAAATTCAGATGCACGCCAACGCTGTCATGTGACACTCACAAGTGATCTGGACAGTAGTCTGATTGATGACCCATTGCTGTAGAAACACCGCAAAGTTGTGCACTTCAATTATAGTTACATCTGGAAGGGATAAACAAAAATGACTGGTCACATGACTGTTCACATGACATAGTGCTACAGAACTCCTAGGGACACACCACTCACCCTTTTTATGAATGTTCGCCATCTTTGTGTCCAGTTTTTTTATAGTTTCCTGCAATTGCTGCTGGAGAACTGAAATACACGAAGAGATTATATGGGGACTAATCACACTGCCTGTCAACTTGTTTTCAGATGTTTTTATAAATGCTTAAACACAACACTGCAACTAAAGAGTATATAGATTAACTATATTACACTTAAAACAGTTTGTCCCTGGCAATCTAAATGGAGTTTGAAATTAGAAGGCAGTCTTTCCATAAAGAGGTGTTTGGGTACTGAACACATAAAAAACCTTTCAGTGTCTCTCCGGACACCATTTGCTGCTCTTTAAATGAAAGTGGCCTTAAGTGTAATTCACTAGTTTGGAAAGACAGCCATGAAACGGTGATGTTTGCTAGAACTCACCAGAAACCTGAAATGTGGCATCTTGGTTCCTATGCCTTAAAGCAGACTGCAGTTCTGCTATCCTTATTGCTGGGAAGAATATGGGGAATAAAAATGTGTCTCAGTTGTAGAAGGTCTTGCACGTGTATCCGGTAATACCCTTACTGGATGGGGCAAAAATAATGTAGTATTATGCTATTACTTATGTAATTTATGTAATTAACCACAAACATACAGAGCTCATGTTTGTTTATCATTAATGAAATTTGACTTTTATCTCAAGCAATTACTATATTCGTTAATTCTATAAATCTTACTAAGTATCTGTGCCTCCTCAAGTATAAAGTGTTATTTATGTATCCAGTGGGTGCGATTCTCCCAGGGGAACTGTGCCAATATTCCGGAAGGTTCCCGTTCTCACCTAGTAAGGAGTTCACTCGACTTTGGTCGTGTACTTCATTTATCTTATCTTCCAGTTCCTCCCTTAATTCTGTAATATATTTAGATATCAGTAGATGTCAGAACTGGTTGTGGATGGTAACCAATAATATGAAGTGCACATTCACACGTTATAGAGAATCTGTCTTACACAGCAAAGCATAGGTTAATTACAACCTTAATTACAAACAATATTATCAAAGTATTCATTAAAGTGTGAAACATAAAAATAGCCAGATGTTATTTTATCATATTTGATATTATCTTAAAGTCCCAAAAAGGTAAACTTACCTTTGCAATGGTCCACATGTACATTCTAAATTAAGAGAAAAGTATTTGTAACAAAGCAGTGACTATACAAAATATATTCAAACAGAGAAACAAAATCTTACTGATTTTTCCAAAATTAAAACATCAATCAACACATACAATATTTGTGATAAAAGTTGTGGCTAAATTCAGATGAATTTGCGGGTTTTCGCTGCAGCTCCCTAATTAGATTACTAATTAGAGGACTGATTGACTGAAGAGTCTTCACACCTGGGTTTGAACAGCTGATGTACAGATTATCCCATCTGATGGGACAACTCTGTTGTGAAGGGCGCTATATAAAAATAAACTGAATTGAATTGAATTATCTCAAAAACCTGCATACACACCGGCCCTTTGCAGATAACATTGGCCACCCCTGCTCTAAGTGAATGAAAGAGCCAAGAGTTACAAATACTTTGATTTGTAAATACTGTTGTTGTTGATTGTAGCTAATACAATGTATATACTGCAATAAAAGAACATTTGTTTTTAATTCTTTTTTGTACTGTGCTAAAGGAGCAAGAATTAGGTTACCTTAAAGCCTAATTTCTGCCATAGAATTAGACTTTGAAATAACAAAAAAAAATGTTGTTTCAAGTAGAACTTGGAGCATTTGGGTAAACACACATTTTTTTGCCTTTCACATTTCCATCCAGTACTTTACAAACTGTAGAGGTAAGAGAGTGTGGGTGAAGTAAGGATTGGATTTGCGGAACTCGGGTTAATAATAGCTGATCAAAAATTCTCTTAGGCTCTGAACTATTATTCCATCTTTAATACTATAGGCTACTATGCAATTACTTAGTCTTCTCAATTTTCCCATTAGAAAACAGTTAAATATATAGTTCTGTGTAATTAACAATGCAGTTGTAATAACAGAGAAATTAGCATGAACATCTTCATACGGCTTGCCCAAAGACATACACGGGTTTTGTATCTGAGTGTAAAACAACCTATAACGGTTGAAGAGAATGCTGTTAATTCGTTGTCATATCATTGTCCCAAAACCAATCAAATATGTTTGATGAGTTTCATTTCTATGATATTTCATCATTGTTAAGGGGTTTTCAGACCGAACACGGCATGTGCGACGGTCGTTTGCGCATCCATTCAAAAACACAAGTTCGCACTCAACTCGCTGAGCGCGGGGTGCATCGCAAAAAGTAGGCGTGGTTTTCAAAACTCTCCAGTCTTCAGGTTGCTGAGTACTCTGTGACTGCAACCCTTTATACTGGTTGGTTGAAACAAAATCTTGGTATGGATTTGTACATTCTGGACCTGAAATCTCCACGTCTGAGTATAGGTTCTTCTCCATTTCGATTTCTGTGCCCGGTTCGGTGCCTCGTCTGTACTGGTCGCGCTACAATGCGTCACAACTTGTCTTTGCTCGGCGCAGGTCGAAACCGCTCTCGCGCTGCGGAATCAATAGAAAATAACTGCACGTGCCGCGTTCGGTCTGAAAGCTCCTTTAGTCTGCCATTTAATTGCTTTGCCATACAGTTCTCACTGAATATGTCATTCTCACAGCTAGTGTTGGATGACAGGGCTTGCAGTAGCAGTGCCCAAGCAGCGATTTGGGCGGTGTGAACAGTGAACCCCCCCAATATTTAATTTGGCTTCATTCACCTCCCCTGTAAATAAACCTTCGTACTTAAGGCCCAGTAAAAAATTATTAGTTTATCATCCTCGCCCGCGTGGCGAATTTAGCCCGCATCGATTTTTTTTTTTTTTTTTTTTTAAGTGTATTTTCCTGTGTAAATTCCACTGCCGGCGTTCACAAATTTTGAATAAAACATTTAAAAAAATATTTTCTTTTCATATTAATT
>JABFEA020000085.1:1265247-1285912 GCA_019775915.2 Cyphomyrus plagiostoma
GATCGGCGGCTGCGGGCGAGGGCGCAGGCGTGGCGGCCTCGGGAGCGGCGGCTGCGGGCGAAGCTGCGAGGGGGGTGGCCTCTGGAGCGGCAGCTGCGGGCGAAGCTGCGAGGGGGGCGGAGGGCAGCTGGATCGGCTGCGCGGAGGATAAAAAATATGCATAAAAAATATTGTAACCAACAGTACAAAATATTGTACTGTAGAACCCCACTAGAACTAATGTAGAACTAATTATTTATTATATTATATAAATGTACTGTAATAAACATGCTACTCTGAAAAGTCATTTTTTAAAAGAACTTTTTTACACCCTTTAAAAGTTGCGACTTAGCAACAGAACTATTCTTTGTGTATGTGTGTGTGTGTTGAAATTATACATTTTATAACTGCCTTTAAGAACATTTTTTAAAAACTTTTTTAAACTTCACATGTTGACTCGTGGCTTAAATGCTTATTCATTCATGCTAAATTCATTTGATCCTGTAGTCCCACTCACCCACTAAAGGAATGAACGTTTTCTTACGTTCCCTTGTACTTTATTTTCCAGTCTTGTGAGCAGTATGTGAGCAAATTATTCTTTCTAAATAATCTAAAACAAAAGGCCTTTTGAAGCTTTTGATCTGATATCGCGGTCTCACGCGATTAATGTGGTATCATATCTGTGCGTATGCTTAGTAGTCGCTGATCAGTAGGCCTATAGGAAAAAAGTAAACGTCAAATTAAATGAGCCAAAATGAATATTTGTAATCTCACCATTTAATTGGTTTGATATCCTTTCTGTAATACATGCTCTATTGCGCAATCACATAGATTTGTATATACACATTTGTGACTGTGCTGTAACTACACATTCATGTTCCACATGTATTGCTTGTTGCATGCACTTTGCTTGCAAATAATCCTATTGCCCTTAAATCTATAGTGAAAATCATAAATTACAGCGTAATTGCTTGGAGTTTTTCCTCTATTTCTTTTGTTAATCTAAATTGCAATACCCACAGGTGACTTCAACCCCTGCTGATGTTGAGGCCCAGTTTTCCCTTCCCACCACTCCAAGGCTAATAGTGCTTAGTAAGATGAGCATTTAATAAAAGTAATGTATTGAAGATAAATACAATTAAGTTGACATGGCAAATACAGTCAGGTCATTCTTTTCGAAGTCATGTTAGGGGGTCCCTTTTCAGCTCCACACTGGACATAAAGAGGGGTCTGAAGTGGGTCTGCAACAACAACAGCTAATTTACCTTTGTATAGCGCTTTTTCACAACATTATATGGTCTCAAAGCGCTTTACTGTGCAGCATTCCCACCAAAAGCCCCCACTCCCGAGAAGGAAGAAAACTTGGGAGGGACCAGACTTAAAGGGGGAGCCCATTTTCCTGGGGCTGGCAAGGAAAGTCAAAAGTCTGCAGACATAACTAGATCGATATTGAATGGCTGTTTTGTTTGATTATTGCAAGAAACACTGCCTGGTCTGCAAACAAGTGTATGCTGTCCATTGAGGGGCATGTTGTAATCCCAAACTCACCTGCCATGCCTGATTTCACAACTGCCTTTACTGTCTTGTTTGCCAGTTTCTATGCATTTAATATTGAATATCAGGCTGAAGCAGCCATAATGCTGGAGTTTGTTCAGAGGTATTGCTCACAATTTAATCTTTAAACACTAGGATTACCCTATAATTTCAAATAAAAATTTGATCTTGATTTACAACTTATCATCTGCCCTGGGAGAACTCGCCTTATTCTTATGTTCTCATCAAACCGGTGATTCTACTATTAACTTACATTTCCATTTCTGTTAGGTTGCTTGTCAGGATTAATCCTGACTCCAGCAAGTGCAGTGCCAAAGTCCAGTCAAGCCGAAAAACTGGAGGAACTGTGAAGCGGAAGATATCGTACATGAATCCACGTGTCATTTCCTTCATCAAGGCTTTCACCGAGTTTGACTGGCAAAATGATTAGATGGAGATGATCTTGTGTTGGTTTATTGCCACCATTTAAAAAAGAAAAAAAAACAGTCCTCGTGTTCTTGGATATGTTTATCTATTGTTCTATGGCTACTGTTCAACTATTGAAAATAAATTGTTAAATGTAATGCTTGCTGTCATTCTGCAAAATTTATTTACAGTGCATGCATCAAACAACAAAATGCAGTACAGAATCGTTTTTTAAACGAATGAACAAAGTAACAATAAATAAGAAAATAAAGACAGACGTGTACTAATGAAAAACCAGGGTGAAGTGATGGATTTTATGACTGGATTTAATTAATGTAGCTGCACAGTATTTAAGTTGGACCGGAAAATCAGAGTCAGCTTCAGCCTAGTATGCAACTGTACATTCGCCGATTCGCGCACATACACGGGGGGTGAGGGTAAAGCTTGTGTTCAGCTTCACGTGGGCTTCTGCTGGCAGGCACCGTGTAGAGTGATCATTACATAAGTTTTTATTTGATCCCCACTGGTTTGCCTTTTGACTGTAACGTGGCAATATTCGATTTTAAGAATTACAATTAATAGAACAACGCGTTTCCGTGTTGCGAACCCGTATGCGGCAGCACCCGTCCGTCGCTTCTGTTTCGCTTTACGGCTGTTGAACTTCAGACTGGAACTCAGAAAGCAAATTCGTAGGAGGATAAAAGTCGTCGATCGCTGTCGCTGCCTGCGGGGGTATATATTTTTCAAACATAAATGGCGGTTATGCCGCTAAAGCACTAGATTATGCTATTCGCATTAGTTGGCTGGAATTGGTTTGCATTGAGGGGAACCAAGGGAGAACAATCTGCCAGGTTATATATTTTTTGCGTTGGCTTTATGAACAGAGATACTGGGCCGGCTGTCATTTGGTTTTAGGGTGTTTTAGATTAGCATTGTCAGATGCGAAAAACGTTACATTCCGAATTTTATCTCATTTGAGAGTTGCATGTGTAGACTGAATGATGATTTTAATGTTTCGTCAGTATTTCTCCGGACCCCGATCTATAGCTGACTGTTAGCTTTCTATGCTTGTTTTGATAAGGTGTCATCGTGTACCTTTAGTTGAACGACTAAGTCAAATAAATAATGTTTTGTAACATAAACTTACGGTTTGTGTTTTGCTAGGTAATGGCGATGTACTCATTCAGGTTGCACCACTTACAAATAATCTACAGTAATGCAGCTAGCTACTGGTATTACTGTTTTTTTTTTTTTAATTCTCCCTTTGGGGTTTATTATTGGTGTTATTTCTACCAAAAGTTTTTTTGACACTATATTTTTGTTTACTTGGTTGGGAATATCTGCAGCATGGAGCGCGTTCGATATTACTGTGAACAGGAATTGACCCAAATGGGCAAGTTTATCGGTAAAAGGCCATTATCAGATTATTGGATGTCATTTGATGTGCAGTTTTAGACATCTGGAAGTCATCGTGGTCATTATAGAGTTTCATTGCTGGACAATTTAAGAGATCAGGCCATCTTCATGATTATAGGATACTGCTTCAAACATATCATACTATGCACTCATTTGCAAATAAATTATTAGTCCTCAAAAAGAAATGCGTTATTAGTCCTCAAAAATCCAGCGAATTAACGCAGACTAAATAGCAAAGGCTCTTTCGTCAATAAAACTAAAAGTTTCTGAAAATTAGCATACTTTTCAGAAAGTGGTTCGAGCTTAAGTTTAATTAGTTAACAAAATTATGCATGCAGTTGACGATCTGCCTAATATTGGATACACGATGTGTGATGTTATTCTACCAGAGAAAACAAATGTTTCAAATCGACAACGTAGCGAAAAACAACTTCTCATGGAAAACAACAATGTGTGGCCTTTCTGAACCGGTGGACAGTGAATGTCTATTTTGTCTTTTACCAGATGGCTCTCTCCGGCTGGGTGTGTGTCGTGACGGGGGCTTCAAGGGGCATCGGCAAAGGCATTGCCCTACAGCTGTCAGAGGCCGGGGCCACGGTCTATATTACCGGCCGGAATGAGAAAACGCTGAAGGAAGCTGCCGTAGAGGTGAGAACTCCGTCACCTCAGGGCTCAGGGGTGCTGGCTAATAATAGTTGTTGTTTTGGTGAGCAGCTATATGAGGAGGTGCGGAGGTACCCACATCACTAATTTTTCATACCATCCAGACACTGTGGTACTAGGCCTATGCCGCAGTTTTCAAAAGCAATGCTATTCTTACATAAACAGTTACAACAACATCTTTCCTCATTGACCTCTGCTCTGTGAAAGTGCTGCCACCTACTGGAAATACCTTGTCAATATTCTTGCACATGCGCAGTCAAAGTGAATTTTGCATACCATACATTAAATCTGGGCAGCACATGCACAGTCCGCCTGATTTCCCTGATGATGAAATTTATATCACTCACCCTGCTCACAGACTGTAATGACACATGGAAAAGTGAAGAATTGGAAACGTGATCAGTGCCAGATCCTGGCAATGGGGAAATGCGCAATAGCCCAGATCAGAATCTCCTTACCTGTTGTCCCTAGGTCAATAAATCTTACTGTCGCTATTGATATTGGCAATCTCAAAAACAAAGAATGGACTGAGTGACTTTTGGTAATATCCCTGTATCCGTTACTATGGCAGGTGAAACAGAGGGGCGGAGACTGTGTACCGGTAGTTTGTGATTCGTCAAAGGAGGATGACATCAAACATCTGTTTGAGCGAATCACACGCGAGCAGAGGGGCAGACTGGACATTTTGGTCAATAATGCCTATGCAGGGGTACAGGTAAGTGAAATCATTGTTTTACTTTCAAAACAGACAGAGTAACTCCATCTATTAAGGGACCCTAAACATAGTGTTTTATTTCAAAAGTAAGATGACACAATTACACTTGTATGAAAAGGATACATCATAACTCATAAGGAAAAATATGAAATATAAAAATTGAAATAATTAAATGTAATTTTAAGGATTAATAAACGTCACCCCAACAACATCCAATGCGTTGAACTTGGACTTTGGGCAGAACCTGTCTAGGTTATGTGGGTGGCCTGGTTATTAGGCTCTTGTCTGCATTCACTACCCTCGGTTTGGCTCCAGAGACGCTTTAGAGGTGTTTCTTGGGTCGTTCTGTGTCTGGCTTATAGCTGTAATGCAGTGGTTCTCAATTCCGTTCCTGGCACCCCTCCTGCCAGAATGTTTTCGTTCCAACCCTACCTTAATCAGGCTCAGATGATCCTTAATAGGCTAAACCTGGTTTCAGACTGAACGCAGCGAGCACTACGCTTCGCCACGTGTCGTTCACGGAGCTTGTGTGAGCTCTGTGGTCAGAGATGAACTTTGTTGAACTTTCACCGCTGAGCTCTGTGACGCGTTGTCACGCGATCAATAGAAACAAAGCACTGAAATCGAAAAAGAGGGAAAACTTATCGCTCTGGGACACGGACAATATATCACACAAGTGGAGAATCTTTTTGAATGCGAAATATACATCGTCGCTACTGACTGCGAGCCGAAACGACAGGAGCGAGTTTTGAAAACCACGCCCACTTTTCCCGCTGAAGCCCTGCAGCTAGCGCGGCGCATTGAATGGACACCGCTGTTGTTTTGACTGGACATGCAAACCTAGCGGCGTGCACAACACATGCCGCATTTGGTCTGTGAAGCCCTTTAGCCTATTAAGATAGGGTTCAACGAAAACATTCCGGCGAGGGGGGCGCCAGGAACGGAAATGAGAACCACTGCTGTAATGGTACATGAATTTATCACATACTGTTAAGTACATCATTTTCGGTTCAGTGCGCACAGTGAAATGAAAATGAATACATTTATTGATGAATGGATCCTAAATTCCTTGGTAGGTGTTAAAAGTAGAAAATATTGTAGCAGTTGTGGCAGTGGGTTGGTTATAGCTATCACTGGTTATAGTCAGTCAGAATCAGTTTGGGAACATTTTGGTTCCTAAATAAATTGGGCAACACCAGCACTGGAGAGATTATTCGGTAAGACCAAGACTGTCTCTCGGCAGTTATACTGACCTCGGATATGTTGTTGGAATTAAATTTGACATGCTTACTGATTTGTGACGACATCATCGGAGATTGTGTGTAACACAGCCTCTGAAAGTTAGTCTCCCCGTGGCGTTTATGGTCCTTTTGCCAGGAAATTCAGACCAGGCTAAAGGAAAAACTATGGCTATAGTGGTTTTTATTGTTAAGGTTATGCAACGAAACTCTGTAGTACAGAATGCAGGATTTAGTTAATTATGATTGCTATATTTTAAGAATTTTATTTCACGTTTACAATGTGCAAATAAGTGTCTCCTAGGTGTTGTTCAGACCCATAGACTCATTTACACCTAATCGTGTGTGCAGTTCTATTCATAAGCAAATTCTAAATAAATTCTGCATTCCCTGATGTACTGAAACTGTACCTGACTGTAAACCCAAAACTGAGGTTTGTACTGAACCTTGATTTATTGTTATTGTTGTTATTTTAATTCTGTTACACCCCTAATCTGACCTATCCTTCCATACCTGTCTGTCAAGAGAAGCTCTACTTGGTGTTCATGCTTTAGATGGAATAGATCATTAAGGCACATAAACTATTGGGCACACTAAGGTTATGGTCCTCTAATGGGAGAGTCAATGACAGTACAGGGTGTTTCATGAAAAAAATGCAGGTAATGAGGTGGTTTGCGTTTTTAATTCCAGACAATTATGGCGAACATAGGGAAGAAGTTCTGGGAGACAGATCCTTCTTTATGGGATGTCATCAACAATACTGGGCTCAGGTATATAGATGTGTAGTTTTTGTTTATCTGCTGTAAATACATGGGATATGGCATCTTTGGCTATATTATGAACTTGAATTTGGCATTAAATTGGTGCTACATATTAAATGGAACATTTAGGTATACAACTAGATTATTTGATAATTTTAATGTTTGACAGAATTGATATATAATTTGATGGACTAATGTTTCCTGTTTTTTTTTAAAGAGGTCACTACTTCTGTTCTGTGTATGCTGCCAGAATGATGGCACCACAAGGTCATGGACTCATTGTGGTCATTTCATCCATAGGAGGATTGAAGTACGTTTTGAATGTCCCATATGGGGTGGGCAAAGCAGCTGTGAGTATTCAAACCCACCTACCCATTTTTTGTCATTCTGTACCTCCTCATCTTTCCTCTCTGTCCTCTTCTCCACCTGGACCACCTTTTCCTCACAATAGACCATCGATGTATTTGGGAAATTATTCCAAAGAGGAAGTGGCTTCGGCAGGCCGCATATCGGAAATGCTGCCATCTTTATCCTCTGCTGGACCACCCAAGAGTGGAAGTCTGGAGGAATTGGATGGTAGTCTGGCCCTGCTTCCATGTCAGGTCTTCTCCTGTTTTAGTGTGACAGGCTAGCTGCAGACACAGCGGTGGAACTGAAGGGTAAAGGCGTGGTGTCAGTCAGTCTGTGGCCTGGAATTGTGAAGACGGAGCTCATGGTGGACTTCATGAATAGGAATGATGAACCTCATATCAGTCCAACGGTACAAGTGCTTTCATTTTTTGTACTTCATTTTACAAATAAGGCTTTATTGCAGTAGTGCAAGATGTGATTCTTAGGATAGGGGGAGGGGCAAAATCCATATTTAATATATTATAATCTCTCACTCAGTTTAAAAATGATTTTGCGAATGGAGAAACTCCAGAATTGAGTGGAAAGTGCATCGTTGAACTGGCCAAAGGTACTGTTTCTTGATGTCGGTCCCTGCATTTCTAACGCAGCTAGTCTAAAGGATTTGTAATTAAGTTCATTTGTTAATTTTAAGGAATGTGCAAATAATTTAAAACTGTATCACGTATTAATTTTCTCTTTAGGTATTAGATTAGATCCTCAGAATGCTGTTCATTTAACTGGAAATTCTGTTTCTAGATAAAAGTCTGATGTCACTGACTGGGAAGGTTCTCATGACATGTGACCTCGCCAGGCGCTATGGGTTACGGGATGTTGATGGTATACAGATTTATTTAGCATCACCCACACATTTTAACATATTTGATGTTGGTTAGTTTAATAAATGAAAACCTATATTACTTCTTCCCAGGATTCCTGTATAGAAATATGCATATTTATTGACACATTAGTAACATATTTATGTAATATGTAGCTCAAATTATTGTAGTGTATTCATATTTTAATTGAGAGCCCAATTTTTATATTGGTATATTTTCATATATTCATAAATTTTACTGATTTTTTTTTTAATTCATTTTGCAATTAATCAACACAATACCTCATAACAGTGGCGTGAAAATGTACTTTTAGTATTTTTTTATTAAAAAACCTGGTGACCATTTACAAGGGGCAGCATGTGGCTCAGTGGGCTAAGCCTGTGTGCCTGTAATCAGAAGGTAGGCTGGGTTTGGACCAACAATGTGGGTCCAGCCTATGTGGGTCCTTGAGCAAGGCCCTTAACCCCCAGCTCCCTGGGCACCACTATGAGTGGCTGCCCTTCACGGACAATTTCCTCCACAAGGAGCAAGTTCATGGAGGTGTAAAGACAATTTCCCCATGGGGATAAATAAAGTATCGATTATTATTAGTATTACATAAGTGTTCGGTACCTTTGTGGATCAGCTCAAGCAGTACTTACAACTGTGAGGCTTGTAAATGTTAAAAGGCTGCATGTTGATGCCCCTTGCCTGTTTCCTTCCTTTCAGGTCGCAGTGTAGCTGAGTACACCTCCTTAAAATTTCTCCTCTCCCAGGTCTCCTATCTGTCCTGGCTCTCGGTCATCATGCCCTCATTCCTTAGGGTGCCAAGATTTGTCCTCAACCTGGTCAGCGGGCGCTTCTGAACTGTTATATTGATTGTTTTCCTTTGTTATAATTTTACAACCAATTACTTGTTTTTTATCCTAATAATAAGGTGTGTTCAAATATTTTTTGTTAATTCCAGTAGAAATTTTTTAGCTCAATTCCAGTAAAGTTTTCCACTGGTTCCAGTTAGATTTTATGTCTAGTTGAATTATTCTATTAATTAGGGTTAGCAATAATGGTACCAGTATATTTACGTAAAATGTAAGCTGGATTTTCCATTGGCAGTTGACATTTTCGTATTATTCTGTGTAATATAATCACTTTTGCCCATATAATCATAATCATGACTTTATTGCATTGTACAGATAACCAACTGCCATCTGACTTTAATCTGACTTTAAAAAGAAGCATCTCAGTCTTCACCAGCATCACTGCAAAAGTCGGGATTGATGACTTTTATTTAAATGTCGTTCTTGGGGCAGTTTGGCGCATTATGACATTCCGTGTGTCATTTGGAAGCTTCTCGCGTGGCATAAGCACTGGGAAAAATGAGCAGAGTATGATGGAAGAGCAGCTGTGACATGCCATAGAAGGCCAAAGAACAGAAGATTCTAGTAGCAGCAACCAATACATTCAGTTCAATTCATTTTTATATAGCGCCTTTCACAACTGAGTCGTCCCAAGGCGCAATACGTGAAAACAGAAAAGTCCTTCGAGGCTAGGGGGGAATTCTTGGTACAGTTTTGCTCCTTTAATTTTGCTAATGCTGGCAGATCCAATGTTGTGAGTAGCATGGGTCATGGGTTTCTGTCCGATGGAAAAAAAATTAAGGTCACTGGAGTCACCCTTCACCATGTCCTCGGCAAATCAGCATTTACCAGAGCTGGGCTGAGTCTATTTCTGTCTGCAACAAGAGTCAAGGTTGTTCCCTGCAGTCAGGGCATGATTAGGTCCCTTAGCTGGGGATTTAGGATTAGCATGTTGAGCTGAAGTCTCATTGGAAAGCCGTGTTTTTTTTCCCAAGTTGCAGGGCTGATTCCAAGTCAGGTCGAATATCTAAGGAGCCAAACACTACGCTTCCTCCTCCAGCTGGAATCCAGTTCTGGGAATTTCGCAGTAAATGTGTTTTCCTGACTTAGCATTTTTTAACAAAATGGATACAGGATTCTACTATACTCTATACACTTATCCTATACTGTAAGATCTACTTAAAAAAATAATACTTGAGTAAAGATGTAGCCAGCCTTGTTAAAATAAAATATGGAAAAAATGCTGTAACCATAGATTTATGTACTGGCGTGGTTTATATTTTACAAGTTTTATATATTTCTGAAATGCTTTAATTGCTGCAAAGTTTGCTATTATAATGCTAACATTTTAATACATGTACTTAGATTATTGTTACTTTCCTTACTTCAGTTTCTATAGTATTGTTATATATCCCATAACCCACATACAAGTAATTGCTTTGTGAAAATCGATGTCTATAAATCGCCTTTACTGTGTGAATATTATGTGTAAGTGAACTGTGGTTTTATAGTGATCTTGTAGTTGTGTGCTTAGCTCTCTGTGGGATATCCGGCTAATCGCTGTAACTCTAATTACATAAGCCCCGATGATAGAAAGTGAATGGATGTTAACTCTGATCCTTATCGTCGTTCTAGTAATGTGCCTTATCTATGGGAATCGTTTAATAGTAGTGTGCGAGCAGGACTTGCTTTGTTATCCTTATCAAAAGCTAACTTGCCGTCATATATTTACAATACGCAACGGCTCGCGTACGCCTCTCCCCCGACTGTGTCCACTAACTATAAGATAAGTACCGTCCCGGTCTCGTACACTCCCCTTTCCCGATGAAGATGGCGACGACGACCATTTAGGAACCCGCCCTAACGCGAGCTCCATTCAGTCCGCGCGGCCTCCGCCAGCGCGCCCCGCCCCCAGTCCCCGCCCCGTCCAGCGCACGTAGCCCCGCCTCCTGCTCCGTCACCCTGGGAGATGGGGGCCTAGTTTTTCAAGTTTCCTGATCATCCGCCTAGCCTCGATTTGGCCGGACAGTGGAAAACATTTGGGATTTCCAGAACAAAAGCAACACGGGCAGAGGGCCGGAGCAGGGAAACACCAAAGAAACGCGTCATTTTTGTTGTAACTAAATTCTTATTTGTTAACACTATACTTTTGATAAGTTATATTCTGCATGGCTGGTTTGAATTACTGAAAACAAAAGTTACTGAGTAGTTTTCACAAATTATTAACTTTAATGATACATGATTAGTAGCGAAACACCCGTTGTGCTCCCCAAAGAGTCGAGTCCGGAGATTAAAGCGACATAGGGGCAGACGGACGTTATTGTCTCCTTTATACACATATATTGTTTCCTACAACTTCAGACAGTGAACTGGGAGGAAAAAAGAAAAGGAGGAGGACAAGAAAAATCATAAAGAGAAAGTGGGGGACGTAGAAAAGGAGCCCGGAGCGAGCGGCGGCGGCGGATCGACGGTAAGTTTGTTTTTGTGCGCGGCTGGAGCGTTTCCGAATGCGCGCAGCCCGGCGCTGCGGCCGGTTACTGCGCCACAAAAGAACAAGCGGACGGCCGCTATTGTTGTTGACACTGCGCTGAAGTGCCACTTGAACGCTCGCGATCGCTTCTTTTTTGTTCAACTTTTAACTTCACTTAAACAGAAAGAAAAAAACTCCGGCGATTTGTTTTTAGCTTTTTCCAAGAACACGCGTTAAGGGAACTTCTGAATGATTATTCTTAGACGTTGTTTTTTCCTCTTGTGGGAAGTGTCCGAAAAGAGAGAAAAGCTAATTGGTGACCCATGGTAATAAAACGGGGCGCAAGCTAACCATGATGTTTGCTACCGAATGGCTAGTTGGCTGCTGCTAGCTGGTTGCATAATTTTCTTTGGTAGTTGCACAATTCGCATTGTGTTTCATTAATAAGATTGGCGTGCTAACGAAGTAGCCACATTCTGGCATTTAAATCACTGTTTAGCTAAGTCCAGCGAGTTGTAGTTTCTCTTTTAAGGGTAAGCTAATGTTAGCTAACCACCCATTTCACGATTATTCTTTGCTATCCGCATGCCTAGGCTGTGGTTTCTTTTTTTACTTTGTGCAAAATTGCCTGCAATCAGTCTAAGTTTCGTTTCATATAAAGTTATGTCCCCCTTCTCTTTTCTTTTCTGGAACACTGCATTCATTGCGATCATTGAAGTCTTTAAGTTGATTGGCCGGATAGCTAATCACTTGTTCCATATAACATTAATTTTAATTGCTTAAGCCGATGTAAGCATTTGTTCGAGATTAAGTGGGGAGATGACCAACATATAAAATCCTTTCCGAGATCCTCCGTACAGTTACAATGTTCGATCACAATGCCGCTTGAACGGATCAGCAAACACTTCAAAGTTAACAGACATCCGGCTGTGGTTCCATTGCTGAAGTGAGATACAGTGCCCGGTCTGCCCAAATTACAGCAGGTGTTTTCCCTTTTTTAAAACATCTTCGGCAATAAGACATTACATTGCATGTGCAGTATTGATCTCCGAGTAGCCTTAGTTTTTCGGGATAGGGTCAGTCGCAAAGCACAACGGAAAAAATGTTGCTTGTTAGGTTGAGCTGATAGGCTGTTACATGTTAACTGGAAGATCCCGTTTTCAGTCATAATTAAGAACTGACAATTGTAGAAAACTTGGACACGATTTTTATTCAGGTGAATTAGTTTGCCGTCTCTCTTTATGCAAATCACCCTGCAATCAGTTCAGTGAATCATAATACAGGAACGACGGTTTCCCTTTCCATGTAAAAATGCATATCCGTTAACAGATTACAGTTTTGTTAATTAGAAATCACTTTAACTTTGTAATTCATAGCTAAGCTTAAGCTATGTATGTAACTACTAATGAATGAAAATATCGCACATGTTGAGGGAAAGATGTATTTCATGAACTAATCTAAAATGAAATTGGCATCAGAGAGAAATGTCCTAATGTGTTTCTTATTCTCTGTTTTAGGGTATTGTGCCTACTGTTGGAGGGTGAAGGCAGATAATTTCTACCAAGACAAAAAAAACTTGATTCATTTTTCTCAGAGGGTCACTGGAGATCGGAAGTTCAGAGGTTATTAGGACAACTTCTGGAAAAGGGCAAGTTGGAATCAGTTTTTCCCATAACAGCAGAAGGCATTCCTGATAGGATGCAGTGAATAGCTGTAGTTAGTACTGAAACTACACAATTTATCATAACCTCTATTTGAAAGAGTTACACTGCAGTACACAGTTAAGGCCATTGTCATTGTATTTTTACACATAAGTTTTGAGAATAATTCTTTGAGTCTGTTATTCTTTTTTGTAAAGTGTTTGGGGATTGAATGCAATATCTCAGGACAGGATTATGTACTTCAATTTTTGAGTGGTGCCGTTTTCAGACCTATAAAATCGTACATTGTGTTTGCCCATGAATTTGCATATCTTATTAATAAACTGCTGTGTTTGAGTAGATGTGTCAGTAGGCATTGTCTTCTAAATATGTTTTTAGAAAAGGTATGTGTTATGTACATATACTCAAAGATTTTGTTAATGTATAATTGCACCTTCACAGTCTGGCTCTTATGTAACACTTGGTGATATTCAGTGAAAAATCAGCAATTTCATCAGTCACCTAAAGTTTCCTGAGTCATGTTAGTCTACTTACTTTGAGTATATTTCCTGAAATCTAAGTATGTAATGGAGGAGGATCCTCTCTACCCAGAAACTAGGCTACTTTTGTTGGTAAGATATAGTTCATTGGCATTGATGCTACAATCCTGAGTCACGCTTCCTTTCTTGGGGAGGATGGAACTCCCGTGGGTAGACTGTGGCTTGCTTCTGGTGATGTGCCCCTGTACTCATGAACTTTGTTCTTGTTATTCCTGTGGTTTTGTACAAAGTGAACCCATGTGCTTTTCTATGTGGACAATCCCTGTGCATTCTTGTGACTCACTTGCTGGCAAATGAAGGGTACCTGGACATGCATCAGTGCAGTTTTGACAACATGCAGTCATAGTATGCGGCAACTGAAAACACTGCAGATTTACACATACATACACAAAAGCAGTCACTGTTTTTTCTGTGCCACGTTCCTTGGCATATGCTGATATAGAACGGACTCATTGATGATGAAGACGTGTACTAAAGTGTCCTCTTGTGCTCTTATCTTCCAACTTTTGTCACAGTCTGAAGGGGAGCTGGGGATGACGACACTGATGGCGGAGCATGACCGTGACTCAACAGACGTGGCGAGAGAGAAGCAATCTTTCAGGGGTGCGGCCATGAGAGAACTGGAGGAAAATAAGGGATCCCATCAGAACAAGAATGGGAAATCTGACCATACTGCAGTCGACAGTGACAGCAGTGAAGGGGGTGGGGCCATTGTCAGCTTCAGCACCAATCACAACTCTGTGGTGTGCCTACCCTTGGTGTCAGAGGGGCTCAAGCTTGTCTGGACCCAGTCAGACCAGACTAGAGAGCTGGATGGCATCCCAGAACTGGTGCAGGCTTTCAATGTATTCCCATACCCCACATCACAAGAAGTTGCTTTTCTTGCGCGGTGTTGCTCATTACCCCTGGACAAAGTAAAGGTGTGGTTCATGGTGCAGCGCATAAAGTATGGCATCAGCTGGGCTTCTGAGGAAATTGAAGAGACCCGGTGCAAGCTGGCAGGGCCCGAGAGAGGAAGCCTGGAGGAGAGTGGACGGGCACGGCCTGAGGAGCAGCCGGGGAATAATGGCTGCACAGATCTTAAAGAAGAAATAGAAAATACCACAAAAGAAGCTCGACCTATATCGCTGCCTTCCCCACAAAAGCGAACCAAGTATGAGCTCAAGGACGCTGCCAAACCTCCCAGTCTCCCACACTTCCGCTCTTCACTTCCACCACCCCAGGACTCGTACTACTACCGTTCTCCAGTGGATAGCCGGGCTTTGGCTATCAGCTCTCCTGAGTCACCACCAAGCACCCAACGCCGACATGGCCGCTACAAAAAGTCCAAGGCTCAGCTGGCAGTCCTACGGAGCAGCTTCCTGCGGGAGAACTGGCCTGCTGAGGCGGAGCTCCGGCGACTACAGGAGGAGACAGGACTGAGTCGCAATGATATTCGCAAATGGTTCAGTGACAGCCGGTACCAACTGAGGAATGGTCGAGGAGCACCTGGTGTGGCACAAGTTTTCACACCCAGTCAAGGAGCAGATGAGCATCCACAACAACTTCATCCTCTCCCTCTGGTGGCACACGGTCCCCGTAACCAGCAGTCTGGTCCACGAGGAGGGTCGCGTGGAAGGGGAGCCCGCAACAGTAGGGTTCGGGACACTCGGTTTTTCCAGAATTTCTTATCTACCAGCCTTGAAGCAGTAGGGGAGTCAAGGATGGCGCTAGGCATGGAGGCAGATGAAAAGGAAGTGTTGTCCATTGAGGACACTGTGGAAAGTTTAAAGGAAGAAGAGGAGAGTAAGGAGGAACAGCCTCTTCAGTTGATCACTGATCGCAAAGGAAATGAGACCCATCAGCCTTTGGTTGCCCCTTCATCTCCCTCCCCTTCCCCAGCCACTACTGCATCATCATCCCCAGCTACTGCTGCCCTCCCTCACAAACGCTCAACTGCTGGCATCTCTTCTCACAAGTCCACACGTTCTGTGAAATCCAGTCCTTCACTTGTTGGTCCTTCCCCTTCCAGCCATCTTCCTTCAACTACATCATCTTCTCCAGTCCTGACTGCTGCTGGCCGCCCAAGAAAGACCAAGCAGCAACTGGATGTGCTGAAGCAACATTTCCTGCGTTGCCAGTGGCCCAAGAGTGAAGACTACACAAAACTGGTGGAGCTGACAGGTCTGCCCCGTGCAGATGTCATTCAGTGGTTTGGGGATACACGTTATGCAGTGAAAAATGGCCAGCTGCGCTGGGTGAGGGGTGTGCGTGACCAGTTCATGGCAGAACTTGCCCTTCAGCAAAATGGGGGAGGCACTCATGGTACACCTCGGGGAGGTGGCCGCAAACGCAAGTTAGAGGAGAATGGTAGTACAGTGTCAGTGCCTGGAGGTAGTGTGGTGGACACTCATGAGGTAGGTGTTGCAGGGAACTCAGGGATGGACTTTCGCCCCCTGGAATCATATCGGCGCCACACAGGTGCATTGCAGGAGAAAGACCTCGATGCCCTCTGCAGAAAATCACGGATGAGCTACCAGCAGGTACGGGACTGGTTTGCATGTCAGGAGAGTGGAATGTCTGACAGCGAGGTTAATGTCACTGATTGAGTGAGCAGTAATACTAAATTTAGAATTTTTTTTTTTTTGTACATATCTTCAAATGTCTCTTGACAGATGCTCAAACCCAGCAGAGTTAATTTGCCTGCCTCGTATTACATGGAGGCATTCCTTCAGAACTGAGTATGTTTTTGTTAGTGTGTATGATGTGTTGAAGTAGCCTCCATGGGGGTTGGATGCTCCCAGTCTTGTGTAAACCCCTGGTCTTCCCAGCCTCAGATCTGTGACTAGCACTGAATTTTTCATTAAGTCCGCTCTTTCTCTCCAGAAAACCAGGTTGGGGGAGTATCTGGTGCCTGATGGGGATCAAAGGCGGTCTAGGCACAATGGTTTAATGAATGTTTATCCCCCCCTTTTTAAATAACCATTTTATTTGTGTATTTTAGTGTTCTAAATTTCAAAAAGCCCATTGCATTAGTATGGCATTAACTTAAATGTAGGGCTTTTGACACTTCGTCTTCTAGGTACTGTAGCGTAGGCCTTATATATGGTGAATGTGAAGCAGAAAGTCTTATTCCTCGGCTGGTCAAGACCTCACGAAATGAGGAATTGGCAGAAGGACACTAAGTTCACTAACACCTCACAAGCAACTGGATGTATCTGTAGCTTGTAGTTTAGACTGTCACACTTGAATTTGGAGCCCAATAATTTTAGATGTGACATTCAAGAAGTTATTTTGTAAGCTTGATTTTCTTTAAGATTTATTTTGCAAAGTCTCAGGCTTCGTGGAGTTCAGTAATTCTGCACTCCAGTCTATTACCAGGATATTCTACAAATAAAAATACATTCTTGAACCTTGCTGGTCCCGTGCAAAACACGAGTCGATGTGGATGTAACAGTACCAATAATGCACATATTTCCTGGAATCAGGATGAATGTTAACATGTCCATATCAGAGCAATTTTGGGTGTTGTATGTCTGATCCACAATTCTATGTAACAACCTGGTGACCAGACTGTTTACTAAAATATCAAACCCAAAATGACAGGAAGAGTGGACATGACATTAGCAGTGACAGTCCAATAGTTTGCTGCATCAAATTTGAATGACAATTGCCAGAAATGGCTCTTATTGTTCAAATAGATTATACTATTTATAGTTATAATGCCCTTTATACACCTATTTAATATTTTAATATTGCATGAACAGTGCAGTGCAGGTGATAACTTTTGTATTTATACATGTAGTTCTTTACCAAACTGTGTGCCAGCAAGGTATCAAATGCATCCTACTGAGTTAAAATTTTGCTTAATTTATTATTTTGAACTACTTTTGTTTAATGTGTATTGTATAGATGGCGGCAGCCTATGCGTGAATTCTTAGCTTTAGATTTATGTTACTATTCTCAGCACCCTGCACCTAGATGCAAGTCAGACCTGAATAGCTGGAATATTGAATATTGTATAATCCTGCTGTATGAGTTTTCTGGTGGCTTCTGACAAATGGCTCCCGTTAATGATGGGGAAGATCCTGCTGCCGTTATGCCGTGATCAGTGTTAGACATGTGAAGCACACGCAGTTCAATGACCCTGAAGTTTTACAGTAGAACTGTGGATCCCTGCCCTTGATTTTCACCCATCCTACTGTACGACCAGCTATGTGTAGTTCTGTAGGTGGGCCAGCCTTCCTTCCCCATGAAGCGTTGTTGCAGAGAATAAGGCACTCTCCTACCATAGAATCAAGTGTATCAGTCCAAAACGAACATTCTCCGATTTGTAATGTTATGAGAATTATGTTTTTGGAATGTTTTTTGCAAGTGTTGTAGCAGGAACATCAGAGGCTGTCAGTCTGTGTAAACCTCAGTACCAAGCATGTTAAAAAAATGTAGTGAACTGGACTTTTGTACCCGTTTCTAATAAACTGAACAGACTACACTTTCATGAAGCTGTCATCTCCATTTACTTCTAGAAGTACACTTTTGAATGCCTAATGGACACCATGTCTTAACATATATGAAATGTTCACCTGTGAAAGTATGGGCTTGCTGGACCGAAACTGGTGGTGTGTGTGTATGAAGGTGAGGATCTTCTGGTTTTATAGATCCTGCCATTGTTCCCTTTCCTAGTCTTCTAGTTCTGTATCCATGCTGTGCCTGAAAAGGCAAAACCTAAAAGATGAGTATAGTGAAGTATATCTAAAAGGCTGCTAATTGAGTTAATTTGCACAAATCACCAGCTCCTGATTGGAAATTCTTTTCAGAACAGGCTCAATGATTTAATCAATAATTTGATATACTAGGTTTCATAAATTTCCTCCCGTATTTATTTTTTGTATACCCACAAACTGACAATGAATCTTGTCTGTTATGCATTCCTTTGTTCAAACATGTGCTGGATACGGATTCCTAATTTGTCTCGCTTTCTAGCCTCTGTAGTAACAAATTACCAGAGTGCTGGTTTCTTGGGATAGGGGATAGGAAGGCTGAACCAGCTCCGAACTGAAAGAAGTTTGGAGTTGCAGGGTCTGTCCTGTGGGATTAATTACAGATTGTTATACAAATAATTATTAGGACAACAAAAATGGCAATGGAGAAAAATTTATACCTGCGAGCTGTTCCAATGGAGCTGATCGGAGTCCCTGTCCCGGAGACATTGATATATATACACACTGACAAAAAACCGCGAAGCACCCAGACAGAGTGGTGAACGTGAAATGAATCTACACGTGGTGAAAGGTCTGTATGTGTCGCAATAATTATAATATTAGATAAAACTGACAACAGTTTTTCGGACTTGGCAGTATGGGCACAATGCTAGTCCCATGTCAGTAGGGTGTGGCACCGACGTCATGCAACTGACATCTGCATGCCAGGTAAGTGCGGGTAATGCTGTCTAATTCATCTACCAGGCATCCTCTCATTGTCTGGTGACAAGAGATGCCAGCTCTGTGCAGATCGAATCATTTACATGCCCATCACTGGTCTGCACATGTACTAAATTAGAATCGAAATCAGACCATTACTTCAGGGTGCTTAACTTTTTGTTGTCAAGGAGTACACACACACACACATATATTCAAATCATAAAAGCCCCCCAGGACTTTCCCTTTAGCCTTTAATCTTAAATGGCTGGAAAGAGGACTGAACCTTGTAACTGTCAGTCTGGAAAATATAAACATTTTTCTTTGCAAATTGAATTGGACATTCAGATTAAAATCAGTTCCTAGCATTTCAGAGGCCAGGCGGTATTATCTGACATTCTGACACACTAACTCACAGAGCCCTGGGTCCCTGAGTGAATTCAGGCTTGAGACAGAGGTGACTGAACCCGGGGTCTGAGAAAACAAAGCAATTTGTCAGTATGCACACTGTGACTGACCTGTGTTAAAATAAGATCCCCAAATCATTATACGTCCCCAAAGAACCTCCAGTTATATACCTTAACAAAACTGAAAATTTAGAACCACTAATTTTTTTCTGAATGTTTTGGATGAGTTAAAAAAAAACCTGATATAAAATTTTCTGTATATATCAAACAGGACAGATGGAAGCTGACTCACAGTCACGATCCCTGGGTGTTGGTCTCTGTACCTCTCTAAGGACATCCCAGAACCAGTGCCACTGAGACCAAAAGACACACAAAGCCAGAGATGCATGCAGACGTGTTTGCACATCCTTGTCACCATTTTCAACCAACCAGCTGAGCATAGTCAGTCACAGAGAACTCAACTGGTTAGCTGAAAAAAAATTTTGGTTTGGATTTTTACTTTTTTTTTTTTACCCATCTCTGCTATTGTGTTACCACACACTTTACAATACAGTCAAGAGTCTGGATGAGTTCTTACATGGTACTTGATAAGTGGAGCCCTGGGTTAACTGTGGGGCAGAGAGGGAAAGAAAAGTCAGTATACCACTCTGATGTACAAGAGCTAATGTTACTTGTACAGTAATTAGAAGTTATACCACTAAAATACATTCAAGGACTTGTTCAGTGAAAACTTGCGTGATTATAATTCCTACTGTTACACGGTTATCGACATAAAATCAGGTGTTTACGTGTTGTATTACCTGGAGGGGTAATGGCCACTGGACGTGACATCCTGTTGGAGCTTTTCAGAGGGAAACTCACATTATTGCTTATTCACTATGGATTCTCCCTTGTACACAGTACAACAGTGTCCATTCCCCTTACCTGCTTGTCTGAAAATTCCCCACAGATGCCTGAAAGAGAAGATGGTTTCATATACTTCAAGAACATCTCCAACTGGATGAACTGCATGACAGCATGAAATGTACTTTTTGCTGATATAAATGGCATTTACTATTTCTGTGAATAACAGAACGAAACTACACATCAACATGGCTTTACCCTCCTTTGCGAGAGAGGCTTCTTCAACTCTGCATTCTCCCTCCTGAGTTCTGACACCTCCCTACGCAGAAGATATGTGGAAATTCAGAATAAGGGTTAATATTCTATTCCACAGAACCACTGTGGACTGTTATGCTTTTCATTACCTATAGATGAGGGTCATATAAAAAGTAAACAAGCAAAATCATAATCAGGTGGTTCCCTTTGGAATACACTTTAAAATCCATCCATCCATTTTCCAAACCGCTTATCCTGCTGGGTCGCGGGGGGTCCGGAGCCTATCCCGGAAGCAACGGGC
>JABFEA020000085.1:1286012-1302055 GCA_019775915.2 Cyphomyrus plagiostoma
CTGCTGAGACTGCTGCCCCCGCGACCCGACCTCGGATAAGCGGAAGATGATGGATGGATGGATGGATGGATGGATAACAATGACAGCCACTTTTGCGGAAATGTGGACATTGCATTGTCGTTAAACAGATTCATCGCTCGCACTGCTACGCCCTTATTCGGATATTGCTTTTCTACTAAATTTTGACTATACGAGTGAAGCACACCGACAGACTGAGCATGGGAGACAAATACCCACAATCCTGCAGCGAGAGAGAGAGAAGAACCATAGACTCAGTTGTTATCACATGATGCTCAGCAGACAAAGTGTATACGTATTATTCGTATTGCAAGATCTCACTCGTTTATCAAGTTAAAATGTATTAGAAATTTTCACTCGTCTTGCAAAACACTCACAAACCAAGTTACTCACAATCCAATGTTTGACTGAGAATAGGTATGGTTCTAAGATGCCTCTGACAAATGGTCCATAGAAATGACACTAGAAAATGTCTACTGTAGAATGCAAAGCCCAAGGATGTCAGCTGACAAACCAAAAAATGACATATGTAATCAGGCAAAGATCTGTACCCAAAACTGACCATGGTCTTATATCATCCAGGACAAAACAACTGGCCTGCATAACAACTTGATGGTAACATGATGTGTATGTATTTTAACTTTTGAAAAATATACAGTCTTTTCACTCTTGGAAAAAAAGAACTTTTTTCCTAAGATGGCAAAAATTTGAAGTTAGAAAACCATTTTCATAGGAAAAATTATCGGTTATAATCTCTCTCCCAGGTGTGGGCAGGGTCGCTTCTAACCATTACATAATAATATATGAAGAGAGGCAAAGGCGGAGGACCTGTTGGTTTGCTCCTTAGCCTCCTTCAGCCTCTTCTCCAGATCCACAGACTTTTGCTTGAAATATGCAGTGATTTTCTCCTTCTGCCTGTTCTGGAAGAGAGCTACCTGCAAGAGGAGGGGAGATGGCTAATTAAATACTAACAAACACAGTCCTGGAAAACCATAACCGAGGATCTGGCTGAGCACGTTTGATATTTTCCTTTACACATAAATCACATTCCAAAACATTCAGTACTAGTCTGAAATAGAATTTAACGTTTTCCCATCTATTCATTTTCTATACCTGCTTGTCTTATGTAAGGTCATGGATGTCCAGAGCTTATCTGAAAAGCTATGGGTGCAAGGCAGGGAATGACCCAGGACAAGGTGCCTACCCATCGCAGTTCACCATTTTTAGAAATATGAAGTTCTCAATAATCATGTAACATTCCCAAACTGGCCAAAGATAAAAGCAGTACTTGTGAAATGTGCTCCAGACGAGATTGAATGAGCTTCACTGGATCACTGAAGTAGGCCTGCTCCTGAGGCTTCATCTTCAGTAGGTTGAGAACATCACGGAGAAAAGGACATGTGGGTGATACAATCACCACCTTGCGGAGAATTAGTATTTTAAACCAAGGTTTACAAGAAGAGCGACCTGCCCCAAAGTAAACTGGTTCTACAAGGTATTATCAAAATTATGTACAAGCTTCCTTGTGCCAGGCAAGATATTCAAGAAATACATTTAACTGGCGATGGTACTAAATGATTACTTAGTGAATTTAATGGTTTATGAAACAAACATTTATACAAAATGTAATCTATTTAAGAGATATATTTACAAATAATTTATGTTTATATATTCATAGTTTACAGGGAAAAAAAGGGATTTTCATTGAACAATCACTTATACTACATTATACAGTTGATATCATACACTGCAATAAAAAAGAAAAAAATGTAATTTATGTATTGCGTTTGATAATTTAACCTGAATTGCATTTATTTACATATTGTAACAACTATGAAGAAAATGATTTGGTGCTGTCAGAAACAGCAGCACTGTATTCCCCGGACAGCCATATCATTTGTTCAACACTCACCAATTTCTAGAAATACTGGATGGATTTCCTAGGAATGTTAACGTTTAATTTCTAGAATGGCTGGATGGATCATTAGACAACGTAAATATGTTTTTAGCTGAATGTTGTGAGTCCTTGTTTTGAATTGTAGGTCTGAAAGTAATTCCTTTATTGCACATTCCATTCATATGACAATTTGTAAAATCTTTCTCCAACAGTTACGAGTGTGTGTGTGGGCGGGGGAGACTAGCTGGGGACAGATCTATTTCGAAATTGCAATGTTCAGGATCATTAAAAATGATGCAAAAACAAAGTAAAATAATTTAAAAAGACAGGCACCACATATTTAATACATGGTGCCTACATTTATGCATGTAATACATACATTTATGACTAGTAACGCAACTAAGAAGCTGCTCAGTTAGTACTTACATACTTGGAGGAACCACGGCCTCGTGCGCATGGTGTACAGGTAACTAATTTACCTATCTCAATGACGCTTTCATCCAAAAAGGCAGTAGATAGAAGAGGTGCAAGTTATGTGTGCAATGTGTGATTTGAACCCCCCCATGTACTCAGTAGTTAAAGTTTTCTATTTAATGAGCTACAGGAAAAATATTGACGCAATACTAAGTCCTACTTTAGCATTTTATTTTTCAATACAGGCTGATCACGCAATATACGGGATATACCTACATTCTACCTACAATCAACTAGGACAGCATTTATAAATTAGAGTATTTGTACTCTTGGTATACTCTAAGTGCTTTCACTTAGAGTATACCAATTCATTGGCCACAAAACAAGGAATGGCCTACTGACGAACAAATGACTATCTTTGAAAGGGTAAACATGGTTAATTGCTCTTACTCACAAAACTTGGGGTCCGAGTAAAGGCATTTATCTGCGCGAATCGGCTTCCGCACTGCCTCGGATTAAATTTAACCAAGATGGAGGCTAGTGACCACCATTAACTATACATTTTATTATGGAATATTTAGAAAATATATTATAGAAGGTGCGTGATCAAGATGGTCAGGTTTTCGCATTCGGCTGCCCTCTGCTGGTAGTTCCAATTTTTGCTGATTTCTTTCATTGCGGTTGAAGTTTTGGATATGATTAAGAGTAAAATTTTAAATTGGATTTTCACCCATATAATTTTTTTAAGAAGTGGCAATAAGATCAAAGATCAAATACAGCATGTAATGACAAATAGATTGATTCCATTCACAAGGATAAGCCTCTAATCATCTCGTCCTTCCTTTTGTTCTTAATAAGCACCATTGCTTCAATTTGTGTGATTTGTCTCAAAATTTGAACAGGTCCAGATCATCACCCTTAAAAAATGTCTGCAAATGCTCTGTTAAATACTTTTTGAGTTATCAGGCTAACATAATAAAATGCTTCCAATAACTTCCAATTTGTCACCCCTACAAATATATTTGTTGTAAACAAATGAATAAAGTAATAATTTTAGTTATAAAACCAATAAATTTGCAATATTTGTACTGAATCAAGCAAGCATTCCTAGACTTTCTGTGAGCACTGTATATTTCCCAAAGGTAGGAAAATACAAATATACAGGGCAATATAATGGGCATTGATTATTGTGCACACTAACAGCAAACTGACCTTGTCAGATATGTGAAGGTAATTACAGCTTGCACCGCACACAGTGCACTGCTCTGTGGAAGATAAACCCAAAAATGTTTCTACAAGAGTAACAACAGCCCATAGACATGCATATTAATGTCAAAAATAAGCAGGAGTTAAGGATGCAGCCAGATACTTACTGGGGTTGACGCAACCCTCACAGACGATGTGTCCACAGCTAGTGACAACGAAGACAATCCCTTCCCTTCTGTAACACTGATTACAGTGCAACCAGTCCATTCTTACAGGCACGGGTACCTAAGGGTTAGAAGATGTTGATGGCAAGTGCAATAGGAAAGGTTCTCAACAAACCACAAGAAAACTGCATGGAAGACAAGGACATTGTGAAAGAGCATTTGTTACCATTTGTTCATCTACACTATATGGATAAAAGCATTGGGACGGTTGGCCATTACACTTATAGGAACTGTTATGCCATGCCATTGTAAATCCTTAGACGTCAATATAGATATTTGAAACTCTGCAGTTAGAGTCAATAGAGTGTTGGCAACTTTTACGGACTATGTGCCTCAGCACTCGGCGACCACGCTGTTACTTTACGTGGTCTGCTACTTCACGTGGTCTGCTACTTCGTAGCTGAGTTTCTGTTGTTCCTAAACGCTTCCACTTTCAAATAATACCACTTACAATTCACCGTGGCATAGCTAGCAAGGAAGACATTTTACAAACTGATTTATTTGGTGCCATCCTATGCACGCTAATTCACTGGGCTCTTCAGAATGACCCATTCTTTCACAAATGTTTGTAAACCTGACTGCATGGGTAAGTGCTGATTTTACCCACCTGTGGCAATGGGTCTGAATGAAATACCTAAATTCAACGATTGAGAGGTCTGTCCTAATACTTTTGTAAACATATAGTGTATATCAAAATATTTAAAATCGATCTCTAGAGCTACACATGCAATGACACGCGGTAACAAAATATGTCGACGACAGAAATAAAAGTGTTAATTAGAGGTACCGAGTAAATGATAATCGTTGATTAACTTGAGGTAGGGCTGTTAGCAAGCTAGGGTATAACATAATGCTTTTTAATTCTGCCTCGTAGTAAAACTGCAGCTAAAACCCTTCTCGTTAAATAAAATTTGGATTTTAAGTTAACAATATTATTAAAACGTTTTAAGAACATATGTCCGGGCAATACACGTGATACAGATAGACTCGGGACATTCCCACCTGACTCAAATCTCGTTGGTCACAAAGTCTCAAACATTTTAAAGATCGTTATTTCATATTTTTAAAAACTGTATACCCACCAGTAGCTAAGGTATCGTGACATAGGCCGTTAAAGCTAAGTTTAAACGGCTCCATCCTCGCGCCAGCTATGCCTCGCGCTCCTCCTAAGCGAGAGCGAGCTGGCAGAGGCCGCCGATTTTTGCAATGTTATGACAAACCGGTACCTTCGTGCTGCGGTCATCCGTAAAAATGAGAGCACTCATACCAGAGTAAAGGTAGAGCTTCTTAGGACTATCTGGTATAGTTACCCCTAGGTATAGGTGACAAATTTGGTCAGATGGCTGGAGTGAGATTTTCAATTCGAGACAAGTCTGCACACATGCACATGCATTTAAATGTACGTAAATTTTATTACCTCTTAAATAGTCTGCAGGGTTTTCAAACTACCCAGACGCTTTCTGTGTCGCTGGTTTTAATTGTATAACGGAAAAATATAGATTTGCACTCAGATTTCTTGCGTGAGAGTCTGAAAGCGTGAGTGTCATGTCAGATGCGTGAGAACTGGCAACCTGGGGTGATCGGAGCTGGGCGAGGGTTAAAAACTGGCCCTGGACTTCTGCCAATACAGGCGCACCACACATACATAACTACAATAACATTTGCAGATGGGGTAGAGGGTGCGCGACAAATTTGCCAGCCCATAACACCATCGGCAAATTTCATTGTAGATATGTACGTGTGATGCTTTGTGATTTTTACACCATCGGGGAAATTAACATGCATGCCAGATGGCCAGTCCCTAGCGGTAGGTAATATATTGCGATTTCCTATTGTGTCAGACGCAGGGGGCATTGGGGCGGCATGGATACCCCGGCAGATGCAATCGGTACAGCACTTGAGTGTGGCCCTTGAATACGTGTAATTAAACGTAAACCTGGGCGGGGGCAAGGTTACATTTTATTGGGGAGCGGGGGCACAATTTCTGCGTTAGTCCCTGATGTCACTAGGCTAACCATAAATGTTACTCAGACTAATACCCTCTTTGCTCAAGGTTTGAAAAATTAATTAACATAAATCTATGTAATAATTATTAAGATGTTATAGTGCCAAATATATATCACTATGTTGATTAAGTGGTTAGCGGTCTTGCCTCATACCTCTGGGACCAGGGTTCCAGTTTCCCCTGTCATCGTGGGGTTTCCTCTGGGTCAGGGGTGTCGAACTCCAGTCCTGAAGGGCCGGAACCCTGTGTAGCTTAGTTCTTTCCCTGTTCCAAAAGATTCAGCTAAAGACTTGTGTGGTAATTGGCACAAGGAGTTGAATCAGGTGTGTCAAATGAGGGGAAACCCAAAAATGTGCAGGGCTCTGGCCCCCCAGGACTGGAGTTTGACACCCGTGCTCTGGGTACTCTGTTCCCCCCCCCCCAGTCCAAAAACGTACTGAGGTTAATCAGAGTTATCAAATTGCATGTGTGAGTGAATGCTGTATGAATGTATCCTGTGATGGGTTGGTGTCCCATCCTGGGCTGTTTCCTGCCTTGTGCCACTGGGATAGGCTATGGACCTCCTTTGACCCTGAAGAGGTCAAGTGGTTTCAGAAAATGCATGGATGGGATGGAAATTGATTTAGTAATTTAACAAAATAGCAGTGAATTAAAACAATAACATAGTTTTGTTAGCTTTTTGAGCATCCACACAGCCTTATTTTAAAACACAAATTAGTATTCCTCTTAACAAAGTAGTCTTAATTCCTTGACTACACTGACACTTCATTTAGGTACCACAATAAAGCTTTAGTGAGTGCTGTGAGAGGTGACACCACAAACCAAATTCATCACAAAGGATTAGTAACAATCAGTGAATTGATAATTTAAGATAAGCGAGTGGCTCATTTATGCCTAATTAAAAAAACAACAACATGCTTGGTAGTTTTCTATCAGGAGTAGAAGCTTGTAAAAGGGAAAAATTGCCTAAAATTCACAGTGGAGTTCTGTTATATGTGATGGCACAATTCAAGATAATGATTTATTAAATGATGATCAGAATAATGACATGAATAAAGTGCTGAACAATTAAATAATTAGTAACTTGAAGGTGAGGCTAATGGTTCAGCTGAGAGCACTTCAGATAATTGTGCTAATTGGTGTATAAATGCCAAGCATTCAGGTATTATCATTATGAGTTACATCGTTTTGTTTGAGATGATTTGGTTTTTGCAGTGGGTTCTTGGCTTGAGCCTAATAGTACTTTTAGCTCATGCAGGTAATTTTTCTTTTTTATTTACTGATGCTTAACTGGCTTTGGTTTTATTAGTGCTAATTGTTAGTGTGGGGGTTCATTTTTGTTTTAATTTCTTTTTCTTTAAGCTCACAACGTAGACTGTGATATTGACTCCATCACTGTAAGATGGATTGCTGATGAGAAGACAACCATAGACCCTTCAATGCTCTACCTGGGAAGTTGTCCTCCCACTAGGTTTTCATTAACTACTGCTGAGGCAATATTCCATGTGGGTTTTGAGGACTGTGGTTTCATGCGCATGGTGAGTGCTGATCTGTGGTTATAGCTCCTCTAATATCTATACTGGCACTAACACTGCCACTGGCTTCCCTGTGTAGGTGACAAAAACCCAACTCCTCTACAAAAACTACCTCAGAATACCTAATCCATCTCTGGATTATGCAGTCTATCCTGTTTCATGTACTTATAAAAGGTAAGGCTAAGTGCTGTGCTCCTCTACTCTCTACCATCTGCTTGGATTGGTAGATTTCCTTATTTCCAGGCCTCAAGATTGGAGTCCTCCACTGTTCCTCCCTCACACCCATGCAGAGGGCTATGGGAACCTTTCATTCCAAATGGGTATATTGAGAGGTGAGTGACTGTGTGCTCATGACAAGTGCCAGGATAGAAGTGCACTAAGACCGGTCTATCCCACAGGTGGCTTCTGTGAACCTGCTCTGGTGTCCACCTTCACTTTGGGGTCTGTCATCCCTATCTGTGCTGTGGTAGCGCATGAGGGCCACATGCCTCTATATCTATTCCTGGAGGAGTGTGTTGCAGCTAACACACAATCACTTGGTCCATCAAGCCAGATTCATAAACTAGTAACTAACAAAGGGTAAGTATACACTACTTAAGTGTTCAAAACAATGATTTAAGTCCCAATAACCATATTGTTGATTTCCATGAAGATGCCTTGTGGACAGCGTGACTGCAGATTCAAGGTTCCAGCGCTTTGGCAATACTTCTGAAATAATCCTCCTGCTGCAAGCCTTTAAGTTTGTTCATGGAGCAGAAGTAAGACCTGCAGATGGGGCTACCTCAGTTTTGTAGCTTTGCTAGTTTCTTGGCTATCACTAGCTCAAAGTGACTTTCACCTGAGAAATCAAGATGAAGTGACACTTGTCTGGGCCTTTGCCAGGTTTATGTACACTGTAAACTTGCTGCGTGGGATCCCATGGGCCTTTCTGAGGAAAAGAAGGCTTGTAACTACAACAAAGGACTGAAAAGGTAAGTGGTTCTATCACTGATGAAACACTTCAGTATGATATGGAATTACCACCTCCCCCTCCCCTTTTGCTCAGATGGGAGCTTCTGGATGACTCTGCACGGAG
This sequence comes from Cyphomyrus plagiostoma, assembly GCA_019775915.2. Classification (NCBI taxonomy): domain Eukaryota; kingdom Metazoa; phylum Chordata; class Actinopteri; order Osteoglossiformes; family Mormyridae; genus Cyphomyrus; species Cyphomyrus plagiostoma. The sequence goes on from JABFEA020000085.1 coordinate 1,294,387, forward strand.
TGCACTGTGTAACTGCTGTGATTCGGGCTGTGACTATGAGAACTGGCAAGACTCAGGTATGTCCTACAATTCCTGTGCTTCTGGTACACTTGATTAATCTTATGTAGCATTTTATTCTATGCAGCTGTTCAATTCACTCAAAATGCTGTGTTGGGACTGAACATAGATTCCTGAGTGCCTTGGCATCTGATTTAAGGTATGTTAATACTAGACCTAATCTGGCTTGTGGATGATGGGTCTGATTTAGCTACCTTTTTACAGGTACTGGATGTCTGAACCAGGCTGTTTAACTTCTGGTGTGGTGAAGCCTGGTTTTGGTGGTTACACCAGCACTTCCAATAAAGTTCATGAAGTATCTGACCTCTTGTGAATTGTTTCATTCACCTAAAACTCAGTGAACCCCACCTAGACTCAAATTGAGGAATAACTTAATCCTCTTCACTAGTGATGGTAAAGGGAGCCTTGGTTGCTACAAGCAGCCCATAAGGCTAGTTACAGTAGCAATTCATATCAACTTGGGCTGAGGGTTAGGCCAAGCTTCAGAAACCTATGCAAGGGGTCAGGCAGCAGTTAAAGGCTGCCCCATGAAGGTGATTTGTAGCCGTAGCCTGCAGTCTTAGAGGACCCCTACACTACACCCCTTGCAGTCAGCCTCCCAGGGCCCTGGAGTTAACAGGGGTGCACTCCAGTGCTTGGCCTCAAAGGAACAGGTGCAGTTGAAACATGGCTTATAGCTAATCCAGGTACTCTAACCTCTCTAGGGATATGAAAGCCAAGTCTGGGTACCCCAAGTACAACAGGGGCTCATGCTGTTAACTTTACACATCAGCTGATACAACTAGGTATGACTTACTACCTGAGGAGTTGTGCCTCAGCCACTGTACCTTGTGAAAAGTAGAAGTATAACCATTTAGGCACTGAGGCCCTGCCACCACTACACATTCTACTTCAAATCTTGCATTTTATTTTAAATTAAAATTGATGTACAAGTTCAGTATTTAGGGCACACAGGGGATTTCAGGAACCTTGCTGCTTGGCTGGCATCTGAAACTGACACCCCACAAGTCACCACTGCTCCCTGAAAAAGAATTGTGGGAGACTCATTCATTTTTTAAAGTAATTCATTAGCAAAAAAGTGCAATCCCAGAGTTGACAGACCTGGCCCTTTTGCCACAAACTAATGTTGCACATCAACAATGGTAAGTGGCCCAAGAACAGCATTTTGGATCAGCCCCTGTGAATCTAAGCACAAGCCATTAGTCATCCTGATATTAAACACCAAATCCAATGGACAAAATCCAGTTATACCAAGTTCTGCAGCTCTGCTCTTTCGATAATGGCACTGGGTGTCACAACAGCTGCAAAGTGTGTTCCTGGATGGATCATCCAGAAGCTCCCATCTATAAAATGAAAAAATGTCATAACTGAACACCCCCAGTATAATAAAATAAAGTTATGTTTACCGGCCACGCTCTTTGACATAGTTGCAGGCTTTCATCTGCCGGTTCAAATTTTTTGGATCCCAAACTGCAATCTTGCAGTGGATATACACCTGTAAGGAAACCACAATAAAGTTACTCCATTGTGGGGTTACTCTACTCCCAGTCACCCAGTGTTACCCAGAGCATGCGTACCAAATATTGAGCACTACCCTAGGTGAGCTCAACATTCCCTTGATAAGACATTGTGTTTTGTAGATGCTAGGTGAAACACTGCAGAAGACTCAGCCTAAGGTGAAATATTGAAATAATAAATTCACTCACATCTTCCTCAACTCCAAAGTCAAAGGCTTGCAGAGACAGAAACATTTCAGATGTTCTATGTCTAGGGTGAAATTTTGATGCGCCCTCCTTACTGTCCACTAGGCACCTAGAGACAAGATTGAGTTCCAGCAGGTTTTTAAAGTTTGAGAAGGTGCTTACACAATCACTTCTGAGAAATAGCATACCCGCCGTTGGTAATCAGTGGGTAAACCTGGTGTGAGGCACCCCTTTCAGGCACTGTGGCAGCCACACACTCCTGAAGAAACAATATGAGGGGCATATGGGCCTGTTGGTCAACTGCAGCCCAGATGGGGATCTGGGAACCGACAGGAAAGGAAGTTGACGGAGCAGGGCCACTGAAGTCATCTGTAAGGGAATGTCAAAAAATCACAGTGAAGAGGAAAAAAAAATGTAAGTGCCTGATCACTCACCATTAGGATTGCAAAATTCTAGAAATTAACTGTTAATCCCCATATATTCCATTCAATTCCCCTGGAAGGTTACCAACTTGGAATAGTTCCAAAATTCCCCAGCTTCGTGTCCCATGGAATTGAAAGTTTCTGGAAAGTCTCCCAGTTCCAACCCAACTCACCATTCATAATCCCTATATAGAAGTGCAGGCCCCCATACCCATGGACAGCCCCATAAGATGAGCTGAAGAGAGGAGGTATCCAATTTTCAGGCCTAAAAACAAATGGAGGCCACAGAAGTTAAGGGGGAGAATCAAAATTTAAAAAAAAAAAAAAAAAAAAAAAAAAAGTATTCTGGGTCTTAAAATGCCGTAAGCCACTGACCAATATCAGACTTTAATGAATTCCTAACAGTTAACGCCATTTAAAAACTAACCACTGGAAAACAAGCAAATCAAGTCACCCACCATGGACTTGGAAGCCTCATTTCTATTTTTATTGGTTGAAAGCCTATGAAAGCTAAAACTAAGGGAAGGCTTGAAATGGGACTTGTCAATAAACACTCACCTATCGAAAACACAGAGAACCTCGTGAAATATCTCAGGTGGGTTAGGCTTTGCTGAAGGTCTGTAAGCAAGCATATTCTTGTAGATCAAGTGGTCTCCAGTTACCTAACAGAGAAAGCCATTAGCCTGAATACGTTTTAAAGAGCTCCTTACTACCAGTTTCGGACGCATACCACACGCTTGAATCGGCAATCCCTGAACAAAGCCCTGAATGTCGCCACTCCTAGGCCAGTACGGTTTGAGTAGCTGGAAGGGTGGCAGTTACCGAGGAAAATTCGTGAAGGATCGGCGTCAAGGGACGCGTTCAACGTCCAAGTCACGGTGACAGAACTACCATGACACGTTACGTTAACCTCTAAAGAAAGAAAGAAAGAAAAAACACATTAGAACAGTTCAAACGACCACAGAAACAAAACACGTAAAAATAAGCCGTAATTACCATCGCTTCCGGAAGCAAAAGCCACCACCGTTAAAACCAGAAGTACCCCCCAAAAGATCATTTTGAAGTCCCAACAATATTGTCGAAATATCACATTAGGTAACCTCTCTGGTTTTATAAATAACCTAAGACAAGTAATTACGTTTCACTAAGTAACACGGACCTTGCTAACAGATTACGGATATTAGAGTTACTACAAATCCTCTAGTAGATTAGAATAGGCGCTAGTGAATTACCAACGAGATTGCCTAATTATTGATTTAACTCAGGTGAAACACAAAATCGGCTTCAGAGAAGCTAACAATGCTATAAAAACTAGCGGTTAGATAGCACCATGTTATTGTCTCAACGTTGAATTATAGTTAAATGCATTGAATTATGGTCAGTGTTGAATTATCAACGTTGAAACTGAATTGATTTGATTTTTAATATTGAAAAAAATGATGGTGGCAAAACCTTGATTCAATGTTGATATAAAGTGAAACATTGAATATGGACGTTGTTCCAACAGTGTCATTTCAATATGTGTGTGCTATCTGGGTTGTTTTTGAGCGGGGCTTGGGCAACAATTTAATAAATATGGGTTAAATATTGGAAGGTCATCCACGGAAAAAATGTGCATCCCGGAACTATTCTTTGTGCGTGAAGAAAGAGTCGGACTTTCTTCTGCGTTACACAGGAAGTTGTTTCGATTTGCCGTATGTTCAACAAGGACTAATTTTGGCAGTATTGACGGCATTTTCCCCCCTGAAACAATTCGTGTTTTTCCAAGTCCCGAATATAATTGAACCGGGTTTATTCATTTCCTATTATTGTATTCACTAGAAGAATTTATTCAACAAAGCCAACATGCTGATTAAAGTTAAGGTAAATTATACATTTTGTCGTCTATCATGTTACCTTTGTATAGCCGATTACGTTATTTTTCTATTATTGTTAAAAGAAAGTATGTCGTCAGGTATTAGATTGACTTGGCTGGAAAACAGTTCATAGACTGGAAGCTACACATAGCCACTTTACCTGGCTAGACGTGTTTGTTGTTCTGTCTCGGTAAACTGTCAGATTCTAATAAATTAAATTTACTTGTAACTGTACCCATATCTGTCTGTCTATTCCGTGCTATCTTTCCGTCACCGAACTACGTGTACTTGAATATAACCAGAGTCGCTTATTAAATTTCCTGATTTTTTTGCATTATCATGGCGAAGTCAACATAAGCACGACCCGAAGGGCAGACGTAGAATATAACGAAGAGTTATTTTCCAAGCACTAATGTTGTTTTCCCGTCCCCAGACCCTCACAGGCAAGGAAATTGAAATTGATATCGAGCCCACAGACAAGGTATTTTCATGAGTGTAAACATGTGCATCCATGTGATAAATGTCTATTGAAGAGAAGGGCATTGAGAATTACCCTTCTTGGTGCTTTGGTCTGGTCTTCCAGGTGGAAAGGATTAAAGAGAGAGTAGAAGAGAAGGAAGGGATTCCACCTCAGCAGCAGAGGCTCATCTACAGCGGAAAGCAAATGTAAGGGGAAACGGCACTGTGTTCAGGTGGACATTTCTGGAAGCCTTGTGCCTATCCCTTGTATCACTATGCTGTTTGTCTTCTGCTTAGGAACGATGAGAAGACTGCAGCTGACTACAAGATCCAGGGTGGCTCTGTGCTACATCTTGTCCTGGCACTTCGAGGAGGGGTCCGCTCTTGTCGTAGCCTCAGCCTCTGTCCCATGTAGGTCGCCCCAGGACAGTCAGCCAGCCTTATCAGCAATGGGATGCACATTTCCCCCTCCCCTATGTTTTTTTTTTTTTGTCGTCACACTTATTGTTCCACATCCTTAAAACAATGGATTATCCATAAACCATTTGTAGGATATGTAATAAATAATTAGCAACTCTTACTTTGACCACTCTACGTTTCCGTAAAAACAATTGTATGTGTGTATTACCCTGGTCAACTTGACCATTGGATGCTTTGCTTCCAAATAAAAAGTTAATTGTCCTTTGGAAATATTTCTTTAATCTGGTTCCAGTATTTATAAAACCAAATGTGTATCAAACTGAAGTTGTTTCAGCTCAGTATTAATGTGAAATTGATTTCAAAACCAGTACAGCATGCATGGTAACTACCTGTTTTGGCAGCACAAGTTTCTGAAATCCAGCAGTGAGGCATTGTGCAGTCTTTCAAGCCACAAAATGCTAGGAAGACAGTATTGGATTAATTTACCCTTTTATTAAAAAAATTCAAACCTTCCTTGCACCACCTTATTAATTTCATTTGATTGCTAATGTTTCCCTGTGTTTCTGAATATTTCATGGAAAAAATGTATAACATCTTTCCAGAATACGTCCTCAGTTTGTCAATAAGGTGGAGACTGCATTCTATACACGACACACAGACTTTTCAGGTGACACAATATAAAAAGACTTGAGAGGAGGATAAAATTTCAAACCAAATTAGCTTTCCCTTCCGATAGTCAACAGATTAAAAACTCTTTTCAATCAAGGATTCACATGATCAAGTACTGTCTTTCAATATTGCAGCTTCACTGTGAGAGGGAAGGCTCTCTCTGTATATTGAAAACACATACATTAGTATGAAAGACTCGAGAGCACAGCTTGAGAAAATTAAAATAGCTTCCCATACACTCGTGACCTTTCAGTATATTAACACACTGGGACAGAATGGGTGAAATTGGGGGGAAAACACACATTGACATCATACACAGACAGAACCACCCCAGGTTTCATTAATAACACAGTCCCAGGCAGACCAGTACACACAAAGACCAAGGGAGGAGACAGGGCGAAGGCAGCTGGGGGTTCCAAATAGGTGGCCAAACACATAGCACACAAGAATAACGTGGCGAGGCCTGATGTAATTCAAGTTAGTATCATAAACATCAATTTGTGACTAATAACTGACCAATGTTCTTTAAAAGTAGGGAAAGTGACCTTTTCCACCTACCAATTTTTTTTTAATTTAAGTTTTTTGGATTATATAAAAGATGGAATATTAGTATTTTTTTCCTATGTCTGTGCTCTGTTTTTTGGCACTTGCTGCTATAAAATTATGCAGCAGAGGCTGGGCCCTCCCAATATAAGAAAATGGGACACTAGTGCACTACAAGCAGGAAGTACTATATAAGAAAACTGGATACTCTAGTGCACTACAAGGAAGTAGTACAAGAAAAAAAAAATCAGGTTAAGCAGAAATGCATGACAATAAGTTTGAGTCAATGGGACTTTTTATATCAGAGGATCGTACAAAAAATTTCTTTCCATGACTGGGGTGGGCAATTTTGTGTCTAGTCGGCTGGATTGTTTGGTCACCCTGAACTCAAAGAATTAGCCTTCACTAGCTGTTAGCTGCAAGAATTTGTGTAATTTTGGTTAATCTAACATGCTGTCTGAGAATGAGATACCGATTCTCAGCCCTGTTACAGTTCTTCTGTTGGAGTTTTCCTGTAAGTAGTCGGGCCAGTCACCCCCCCCCCGCTAACAGCCACAGTGCACAGCCCCCGAAAGAGAGAATGAAGTCGAGGTTTATGGTAAGTTTACATGACGTACATAAAGTATCAAGAGCATAATGTCTGACGCGCTGCAAGGTGAGATTAATGTTGGTGGCTGAGAGAGATTGCAACAGACTGACAGGAGCCCAGGAGGGACATCGGAATCTGGATGCGCCAGGTCTGTGTCGATCCACAGAAATACTGCGACGCTGCGAGTGGCTGGGCAGGCCTTTGGACGCCAGCGTGTCAGTGGCTCGCTGAGGCGGGGAAGGAGTCCACCTGCACGGTGTTCTGGCACATCGAGCCTCCACTGCAGTACGAGAGCCGGACCCGCATCCGCAAACTGACCTGTGGTGAGCATGGATACATAATCTAAATGTGAGTCTAAAGGTTCCAGGAGTGACTGTGGAGAGAGTGAGAAAAGATGAGGGCAGAGAACATGGTGGCAGACAGCTAGTGATTGGCCAGTGTGTGACTTAAACGAGACATACTCTTGTACATTGACAAGCCGAAAAATTATGACTACTCCCTTGTGAAACCTATAACGTCAACCATCTCAACTATGGCGCATGTCAGCCTCTGAGATGTATTACATGGTAAGCTAACGTTCGTGGTCAATATGTTGAATGCTGGATGCTTGTGCTCTGATGTGACAAGAAGGAAATAAGGGCATAAATCAGACTGATAAAAGGGCAAAACAAAACAAACAAACAGACCTTGTTGGGATTGTTGAGGTGGACAGTCTGGGTCACCTGACCAGCCCCCCGAGCCGGAAGCACATCCCCACTGGGGGCCCTCATCTGTAGCTGAACACACTGAGAGAGCAGGTGACGGGGTCAGAGGTCAAATTCACAGATCGATGTCCTCCTTAAACACAGGGAGGCCTAAAATAAACTAAAAAAAAATGCATTATATATGTCAACAGTAATTTCTGTGGTTAAAAATGAGGGGGTGGGGGGGGGGGGGGTCACATGACTTTGT
>JABFEA020000085.1:1319539-1336464 GCA_019775915.2 Cyphomyrus plagiostoma
TCGCTGCACAGTGTCATGTCATTGTGGGAGGCAGTTATTATGATCTATGCAAACAAACCCCACCTGATTGTGTAGGAAGGGACACAACAGGACGAGGTAATCAGGCCTTTAGGCCTGCTAATGCACTGCATAAATGCGAAAATAAGTGGTTGTGTTACAAAAAATGAGCACCAGAGGATATTACTGAAAAATGGGGGCATTTATCTTCCCGAAGATTCAAATAAATGAGGTTAGGAAACCCAGTCAAAACACAATTTCATGGAGAAGTCTGAGCGAGAATCCAGTCCCTTAAAGAAGCAGTTTACCCCGAAACTGAAAAAAGATATTTTAGAGGGGCCTTAGTGCTTTAGAGGGGCCTTAGCTACACCTGAAAAATCCAACAGCAATGTCTCTTATCAGAATTCATGACACAGTTTTAAATATAATCCACAGAGTTTGTAGGGAGCAGTTTAATATAGGAACTATTTACTTCTACCGAACTCCACACACCAATCGTATCCCTGCGTGGATACAACTGTGGAGTGATACAACTGCTAGTGGTTAGTGGCCCAGCAGGCTAAGATCAGAAGATTGCCAGCTTGAGCCCAGACCTCGACAGAACAGTCGTGGCTGTCGGCCCTTGAGCAAGGCCCTTAACCCCCAGCTCTAGGGACGCCGCATTTTTTCTTTAATTGCCTTTCAGATACAAAGTTTTTTTTAATTGAATGTTGGCTGACCCTGCGCTGTGACCCCCAAGCCATACACAGGAAGATGGGGTTGGTGAGGGGGCAGCGTCCCATTGTTCCTGTACTCATGCAAATGGCAGACAGAGCACGTGTGTTGGTGTGTGGAGTTCAGTCATTTACACACAGTCATCTAATACTGACTGTATTTCTCTAGCCCTTCATTCATTGCCATTATATTTGAGAGATGCCCAACATTTCTACAGCCGATATCACAGAAGCGAGGCATCTGCCAGCAGAACAGCCTGTACGGAGGGACAGCGCGGAAACCCCTGCAAGACAAACGTTTTTCAGGCTTCCGTCTCTTTAAGTGACCCTGGTTCCTGATCGGCTGGGTTACAGCGGTATGGCAGTGGGTTGAGATGGAACAGGGCGGCGATAGCAGGACAGGACGGGTGCAGGATGGCGCACAGAGACTGACCGGGATGAGGTGAAGAGGCATCCATTGACCCCACCAAACGTGGACAGAGCCACAGATATGGGCATAATCCAAGACATCACGCCCAGAAGCTTCTCGCCAAATGTCTGAGATGGGAGCGAGAGGGCAGTTATAACAAAGACGGGCAGGCGCACGAAATCAGATAAGTACACGTGTGTGGTATGTCCTCACGCACAATGCAGGCTGACAAAGACACTAAATCACACCCAGAACACAACAGAACTCTCATGGGCCAGCTAATGTATTGTAATGCATTGTTACTCTACTTCCAGAAAGGCAACGCACTATTTGGAGAAGACTGAAAGTCAACAAAGTATGAACAGAATTTATAAACATTATCGGCATAAGTGATTAGAATATGGACAGATGGATGGATATTTAACAAGGAGATATAATGTATACAACTTTATATAACATTATACATTACACTTTAAAGGGAATGTATGTAAAAAGTATTCAGCCATTCTCACAGCACCCAACTTCAATAACAAAAGGATACGTTTCAATACAGTTTACAGTGTTTTGGTTTCATCTCAAGCATAAATAAAAAGGTAATATTGTAACTGAAGAGCTGCCATGGCCATTGCGTTGCTGAATGTCAGGGAAGGACTTAATGACAGCATGGTCCCTCACCACGGCGACGGCGTTGGAGGCCAGCAATTCCCGGGGGCTCATAGCGGTGATGTAAGCGATGTTGGCGGCGACGTACGCAAACGTCACCAGGGGGATGGAGATAAAGATCGCCCTGGGCAGGTTTCTAGATGGGGCAGGACAAGGTAGATTATTATCCTGCATCAATACAGGCATGCCTTCCTGGATATTAATGCTATTTGGGCATGCACTCAGATGCAGAAACAGTGGCTCACGTCTCCTCCTTCAGTACTGACTGAGAAAGTTCAATTAAAGTTCTACCTGATCTGATGGGTGGTACAGGCACCTTAGGAGCTTTCGACTGACCTGACCGGTGGAATTGTAACATGGGACTTTCATCTGCACATGCCATTGACCCGGAGGAGAGGGGGAGCTTACCTGTAGGGGTCCACCAGCTCCTCTGTAACATAGTTAAGGAAATTCCAGCCCCCATAGGCAAAGGAGCCTTGTAGGAAGGCGAGGGCAATCATCCCCACGTCACACTTCTGGAAAGTCGCAAAGGCATTGGCCGGCTCCAACCAGTAGTACCTCCCTGGAGAAAAGGGAAGGAGGTGGAGAGATGGACAAAATAACAGACAGGCAGGCAGGTAGAGACCGACAGACAGACAGAGTGACAGACAATGAGAGGCAGGCAGGTAGACAGACAGATGTACAGGTAGGCAGATAGAAAGACAATCAGACAGAGAGAGAGACAGACAGGTGGTCAGGCAGGTAGACAGGTAGGCGGACAGATAGAGAGAAGAACATGCAGGAAGACAGAGAGAGAGACAGACAGTCAGACAGCGAGACAGATAGGCAGGCAGGTAGACAGAGAAACAGGCAGACAAGCGGGAATCGGAATTAAAAACAAGTCACCCTCAATACAGCTAAAGACATAGCATTTGATTATAAAACAGAGATGAACTGCTCCAGTCATTAGTCTTCAAAACAGTCAAATATCATCAATGACAGCTAAACATGTATTATACTATTATTTTGGCATTTATTATGTGACTGAAAACAACACAGCATGGGGTAGTTAATATAACAGATACAGCGCAATTTTTTGGTTCAATCATTTTTCAGTTTATGGGTGTGTCTGTGAATAATATATATTTTTTGCAAACTGTAGCCTGGTTTTTCCCTGCTCCTCATTAATAAAGGGCTTCTTCCTTGATTTATGGGACTTCAGTCCTGCCTCTAGGAGCCTGTTATGAATTTTCCCAGCAGTGCACTTCACACCTGCACCTAATGTTTCCCATTCCTTCTGAAGGTCACTTAAGGTCATCGTCCGATTTATGACAATCCGTTGGACAAGTTGACGGTCAACTCTGGCATTAGAAAGTCGCTTCCACGCTCTATCTGGCTGGTTTTTGGTCGTTCCCACTGTCTCACGTTTCACCTTGTGCTTGTCTAAGAAATTTTGAGCCTGGAAGCAACCTGCTGTGTAGCCTTCTGCCAGCAGAACCAGAATTAAACCAGGATTTTACAAATGCAGATATGTATATATAAAATGACTTCCTGCATAAGCCATCATCCCGTGCATGCATAGACTTACTGAAAACATCGCCAGGAGTCACATTTCATCAGTGATCTCTCTAATCCACCACATAATAAACTTAGTATTATGAAGGAGAAAGAACAGGAGGGTCACTCATATACAGTCATCAGATACCACCTGAGCCCGAGGGGCACAGAGCGAAAGAACGTGAGGAATTACCCCTGAAGATCTGCACGATGCCCATGATGATGATGAGGCCCAGTGCCAGCAGCTTGCCAATGGTGAAGATGTCCTGGACACGGGTGGCCCAGCGGACACTGTGGCAGTTCACCCAGGTCAGCACCACTGAGGCAAAGAGATGTGGGGGGGGTGTAATGTTCCTGTAGCTCAATAAGTAGTGCGTTGTGCTAACAATGCAAAGGTTGTGGGGTCAAATCCCAAAAAGCATACATTGCATTGGGGAAAAAAATCAGATAAATGAATAAAAGACACTGCACTGACAGTCCTTTGTCAAGGTACTTACTTCAGCAGAGTATCCATCTTATTCAGAACTGTTAGCAACAGCTAAAAATCACTGTGTACAAGTAGGTCAGGGCTATTCAAATGACGTTCCTTAAGGTCAAGTCCTGCTGGTTTTCCAGCCTTCCTTTACCTGTAAGCTGGGTATGAAACCTCTGTGGCCAATCAGAGTCAGTAATTATTAAACTACCTGGAAGAACTGAAAACAAGGCCTGGATTCGAGGTCCAGATTTGAAGTAGATTAACAGCAGGCAGTGTTAGGGGGCTTCAGTCTCTTTCCTCCCTCTGCGTTGACCCCAAACACACAGGCAGAGCTTCTACAGTGTGACCTGTGTGGAGGTAATGTGGAGTCTGACTCCTCCCCCGTGTTGCCACGGCAGCCTGCGTGATGGCTTCCGGCTCATTCTATTGGCTGGCTAAACAAATGCCTGTTTCACCTGACCTTCAAAGTCACACCGTCAGCGCTGCCATTTTCAAACCCAAGTCCTTAAACATGGCTAACTCTGCTACATCATAAGATAGCAGTAAAAATAACTTAAAAACTCGGCTCTCTTAAGCCGTCCACATTGATATAACATGATACGGCAATAAACAATGACATGTATTCTCATGTCATTCTATATAAAGATATGCACTTAATATTAACAACCAAGTTGACAGACACCATTCTGGAGGTCAAATGCACTTAATTTCATAGCATGTGGTTTCTCTGCGTCTCCCACTACACCTGGCCATCTGCAGCCCTTTTAAAACGATTTACGGATTTTAGCTCTATGCACAAACAGGACCTGATTGCGCAACAAAAGAAATGGAGCCAAATGGTTCAAATAAAATTTCTTGGTGCCATGCCGTGCATATTCGGTGCATTTTTTGTTTTTTTAAATGAAAGCCAAGGCCAAGGAAGCAGGAGACGCGCCCACTACAGCGACTCTTCAGCTCTCTGCTCCGAAGGAAGCAGGTGGCGATGTGGCCCTTCTCAGATGTGCTTCTGAAACCAAACCCTGAAACAGCATCTGCCTGAAGGTAACATAAACCGCCGTGTCGCTACCAAGGAGCAGAGTGGGGGTAGGCGGCCTCACACGCCGGATGGCTGAACACCAGAGGGAACATGACACACGTGCGACTCACATCCACACACACACACTCTCACACACACAGGTTTGTAATTATATCTTTTTGGGGACTGCTCATTCATTTCCATGGGAAAAATGCTAATGCTAACTATGACAATCTTAACCCCTACCAAGCCCTAACCTTAACCATAAATAACCGAACAGAATATGAGCCTTTTGTAATTTTTACTTTTTTGATTGCATTCACAGATCTTTGTGGGGACCTGAAAAGTGGTCCCCACAACGTCAATGTAATACAAACCTATTCCACACACCCACAAACACACGCCTCCACAGACAAGCATGGCCACCCTAAACGCTTTCAACTCTAACAAAAAAAGCATGTTGCCACATCCAATAACCTCACTGAGGATTACTTGGGACCAGATTGAACTGGTTTGAAAAACCACGCCGATTCGCCTGCAGAATGTTTTTTTTCTCCACCCTGGCAACCCTGGGAAATAACATTCAGCAAGCTCACCTTAATTCACATTGACAGAGACATGCCATTTGCTGCACAGGCTTGAGGGAAAATTAATGAGTCAGGCCAAACCAAACCAACGGGAAGGAAATAAAAGAACCATAAAAGTATAAAAACGATTCTCTGCTTCGATGGCTGCCCAGGCAAGCAGCTCCTGCAACCTGCAGAGCGTGTCAGTTAAACACCGTGACACAGGCCCAAGGAGCATAAAAGCTATCCATCCGTCCATCCATCCATCCATCCACAATCATGCATTGGATAAGTGGTTACTGACCATCTGATAGGGGGCTGGGAGGGAGCAAAAAGATGGACTGTCTGCGGGTCCCCGAGGACCGGATTGGGAAACACTGAGCTACAGCAGTGATTTTCTCCGTAAAACAATGGCGCGAAGTTGCCACCCCGTCCACACATCCGGACACATTCCCGGTCCTCTTAAAAATGACGCGGATACCAGCCGGCCGGCTACTTGACGCGTGCAAGGGAACTCACGCAGGCAGAGGGCAGCCAGGAGGCGGAGGCCGATCTCCGGGCTCAGGCAGGTGGGGAAGAGGGGCTGCAGCACATAGTTGGCGAAGGTGAGGGCGACCACGGCCTGGTTGGTGGGGTATATCACCAGCACAGCGATCCAGAGCCGTAGGAAGCTGTGAGGAGGGGGGGTGCAAGAGTTAGCATAACAAATGGACATCGATTATGTCAACACTGCATGGAAATACTCCAAAGCCCAAGATGGCCTGGCTTTTTGTCGCCATAAGTCTTTTATTCCTGTACATGCACCAATCAAGTACCAGCGTGTACACCTGGTACCAGCCCCTTGTTCTTGATTGGCTGGGAGGGAGCAAAAATGTGGACTACTTGGGGTCCCTAAGGACTAGGTTGGGAACCACTGCCTTAATCTCTGTGCACGGCTAGCTCTGTTAGCCCGGGGTTAGAGAAGTGATTCATATAGAAGTAGATCACATTAATAAAACAGGGAACAGAACAGCAGGAGAGGAGACGCATCAACTGTGTTTGATGGTCGGAGGCCTAGATTCTGACTGAAATGAAGCATGTGGCCAGGCGAAGTGGCGAATTGAAATCTATGAATATACCCTCAACTCAGCTGGCTCAACACTGCTGTCCAAAGCGCTCACCCCGCCAATCCACCGAAGATGTCCTTGACGTAGGAGTAGTCTCCTCCGGATTTGGGGATGGTGACTCCCAGCTCGGCGTAGCACAGCGCCCCCACAGCGGTTATGACCCCAGTGGCCACCCATATGATCAGGGCCAGGCCGACCGAGCCCGAGTTCTCCAGGACACCCTTGGGGCTCACAAAGATCCCAGAACCGATGATGTTACCTGGGGCAGTGAGAGAGGGGCGGAAGATGACTTTAAGGGGTGGAAGAGCGGTTTGGAAGCTTGGAAATCCTTGTTATGAAGAGCCTAGATCAAATCTAGGCAGTGGTGGCTTAATGGTTAGGGATGCACACTTGTAACTGAAAGACTGCAGGTTCAAATCCCCAACCAGCAAGGCACCACTGATGTACCCTCAGCAGGAAACTGCTCCCTGGGTGCTTAATAAGCTGCCCCCTGCTATGTCATATATGGGTTAAATGCATAGAACACATTAGGTTGTTGTGCACTGTGGTGTGTCATCACTTAATCCTAAAGATAAAAATGTGGCTGCCAAATAATTAGTTTATTAATGAATAACTGCAGATAATTATAAAATGATTTTATGCCAATATAGGCAGAATTTCAGCCCCTGGCGTTGAAGGTTGGACGCCCTGGGCCTTCAGGACAGGTTTCAGGCCAGAGATTAACCAGAGCAAAGCGAGACAGAAAATGTATCGTCAAGCAATGCAAACTTAGAATGAGAAGAAAGTAACAGTGATCTGATGCAACCGAGGCAGTCTAAGCAGTACATGTGTCACTATAATAACCAACCAGAGGAAGTGCAGTCAAAAAAAAAAACACAACGAATAGCCGAGAAGCGGAAAAACCATACAAGAAATGAACTATAGCCTGAACAGATGCAAAACAGGAAATCGATGGCAGTCACTGGAATGACTTATTGTGAATAAATGGGTGTGCTAGTAGACTCATTTCACATGGAATTTTTCCTGGTAGGGACAGTCTGCACAACACAGCACTGGAATGGGGAACGACCTTGAAAGGTTGACAACCTAAGGAGCAGGCAGGCCCAATAAGGGTGCAGGAGAGAAAAAAACCACCTAGCCAATCTGGTTAGTACTGGCCGTATACAGAACTTCCTGAGCGCTGTCTCATGTAGAGAACCACATTGTGGCCTCGTACAATGCAGAAGTCGAACAAAGCTGAATGATTACTGGAGAAAGCAGCTGACGCAATTGAGCAGAGTGGAGGAAGGTGTGTGTGGAGCAATAAAGTACAATGATTCAGAACACAGAACAATCGGATGGGTAATACCCTGGAACCTGGAGGATAAATTCATTTTGTAATAGGGTTGTTTCTATGGTGTGATACTGATGTCGTCATTATCAATTACTGAATGTCCTTACAATACAGGGCTTTCAGCTCAGCTCTGCTCAGCCCATACACACACACACACACACACGTCTACATTCCTACATAGACTAAATTGACCATGTTTGTTTGTGGATTGAGGCATTGACTGTCCTATAATTCTTAAAAGCTGCTGTGAACGTTTCTCTAATTTTATCAGGTCCCTCACTCCACAAATGTGTTTGCAGTCAAACCATTAACCTCAAAGCAGCCACACAGGAATAAACAAAGACAAAAGTTGCCCCACATTTCAGCACGAAAGCCTGCAGGACGTTCAGGCCAGACATGCAAAGTTGGTGCTTCTGCTCACGTTCCAGAGGAGCTTAAGGGAGGAACATACAAAGTATCATATTATGGACTCATGACACATTCGACAAAAATACAAGGATTTAATCACCTACCAGCTGAGCCACGTTAGTAAATTAACTGAATGTTACACCTTGGGATACTAAGCTTGCTCGTATTCGACACCAATTAACCTATGTTCCTCAGACACTGGGAGCCGATCCCAAGTACCAGAGGGCATTGATCCACCCACACACTACACAAAGTCATGCACAAAGTAACACCTGAACAACATGACTTGAATGGAAGACAGAATTCCCTGGAGGAAACTCACAGAAGCATAGGAAGACCAGGCAGATTCCACCCACAGCTGTGACTGCTTTTTATGTACCTTCCCAAGCGTTATATTATTATTACTGTGCTAACATAGCACGTGATGACCTACATCTAGCTAAGCTGGAAAAAAACAGGCCACGATTTAAGGTTCCAGAAACATTACGTCTGCTTCAGCAACACTGAAGTATATCACTCTATATTATGCAAATGTAAGCCTGGCCGTCTTCGTATAGAGAGTATTTAAGGAATTTAAGTATTTAAGTACTTAAGGAATAACGAAAACAAGGTAACTTCTATTAAAACTATTCACATTTCCCATGTTCCAAAAAGGCCCACAGCACTGAAGTCCACAGTGTTGAGGGTGAATCTGATTATTATCTGCAATGTTAGCAAAACACCAGAGGATACTGGTTGGGGGGTGGGGTTGTTTCTGTTTTGGCAACCAGGAGATCACTAGTGTGGATGCTGGTTCCACAAAAACAAGTCACTTTTCTTGTGTTTATACTTCAGGAAGGACGTATGGAAACTCCAATGCAAGTGCATAAGTATAAGTTACGAGCAGAAGTATCATCACATTTCATCTCATCTACAGTATATAATGTCAGATTTGTTAACACTCAAGCAATGCTGCTATATTTTCCTTGTGTGCAATGATTGATGTTCAGGATGCTACCAGGTGCTTTCTGCACACTTACAGTATTGTGCAAAAGTCTCAGGCAGTCCAAAGAAGTGCTTAAGGCTATTTATCTGGCTGGTAAGTGCACTTCTGCTCAGAACAAAAGCACAACTCCACGTTAGAACTTATGCAAATTAAGAGTAAAGCAATAAAAAACTAGCAGTAATTTCTTCTGTTTTCCAAAAAGTTACTGATATCTTGTCGGACGGCTAGATGAACACGGCTTGAGTTCCCAAACTTCTCCTCTAGGGCACCTCAGCCATTCCATGTATTTGTTAAATTTCACCACCAGCTCACTATTAATTGATTAAGTTTAAAAAGTCAATGAGGTATTGATTAGGTGTGCCATTGGTTGAGCCAAAAAACACATGGGTGTATTGAATGGTTACTGCAAATACTGAGATGAATTTAGCAGAAGTTTTACAATGACTAAGCTGACACACTTTGACAGGCACAATAGCATAGTTTTATGCAAACATTAATATCATTTAAACATAATTTTCTTTGGCTGCCGAAGACTCTTGCCCAGTACTGCACATTATGCTGGTTATATTTAAAAATCAGTACAGAAAGTACCTCAATACTCCAATGTCCTATATGATTATGTTGATGTACTGTATATTGTTGTTTTTTTGTCCTTGTTGCACATTCCATTTTGTTATACATCGAGGTTCATGGAGAAACACCCCATCTTCACTATGTATGTGTACACAGCTGTCGATGACAATAAAGTGACCATGAACCAATGGGATGTAATATGGAAATGCATGCCCTACCACACGCAGGCTGCACGATGTAATACGCGAATGCATGCCCTACCATGCGCAGGCTGCACGATGTAATACGCGAATGCATGCCCTACCATGTGCAGGCTGCACGATGTAATACGCGAATGCATGCCCTACCATGCGCAGGCTGCACAATGTAATACAGGAATGCATGCCCTACCATGCTCAGGCTGCACGATGTAATATGCGAATGCATGCCCTACCATGCGCAGGCTGCATGATGTAATACGCAAATGCATGCCCTACCACGCGCAGGCTGCACGATGTAGACTCAGCAGAAGGTGCATTAGCCGAATGACAATTTCATCGATTGCCCTTGAAATGCAACTCCGCTGGTGCCAAAACCTGTAACCATGCCAAGCACATATACCGCCGCGTGACGCTGCCAGGCACATATACTGCTGCGTAAGGACTTCAGGAATACGCAGGATGGAAGACTGCACTGCCATACAAAAGTTTAATAGTCGTGTTTTGCCGTCGTGTTGTGATTCCATGTACTTCATAGGAATACAGTGACGGATATCCGTGCATTTACATACCATGCTGGAGATGGTGCTATGTACAATTACGCGTATTTAATTGTGTATGACTATGCCGCTGGAAGCAAGTGAGGTGGTGACTGGATTTCTTGTTCTGTGTGGGAGGCAGGCCCTGTCTCCTAAGACTCACAAATCAGAAAACAAAGATCTACGCGGGTGCATTCTGTTTTTTTGTTTTCGAAAAAAGAAATAAATAAGATAATCATATTCAGGTGATTTTCCCTATTCAAGGTTATGGTATTAAATCCTACATCCTCCCATCTTCCAGCTACTCATGGAAGCCTTCAGACCATCCCAAACAGCTTAGTGTGCAAGGCAGGTGTGGATCAAACACAGTATTATTAAATATCAAGCGTAAGACATTCAACATAAAAAAAAAGACCACTTAAATATAGAATGGGATTTTAACGCCTTCCTTATGCTACAGTCAAATCAGCATCGACTTTGGCTATGATGTCTGTTCCTGTAGCAGGGGACTCCAGTCTCATCTATAAACAACTCGATCCATCAATCATGAGCATACACTGAGCCAGGGGGAGCCTACGTGGTTTTGGGTGACTCAGAAGGCACCTGGGCAAACGCTGCAAACGCTCTAGTGAGATACCCACAGCCCAGTGGTGTCATGTGACCTGCTGCAAAGGATGTTACATATTACATCATATCTTCCCCGTCTTGAAACTAAGGGCAAACTTAGCATGGCCAATAGTCTGCTCATTATGCTGGATAGCATGGTAAGGTTATTTGTATTTTAGTACATTTTGCTGATTAAAACCCAATCTCAACACTCAAGTGCATATCCAGCCATAAATGTAGTGACGTCACATTTATTTGACTAACTGGAGGTGCCACTGCTAATCAACCAAATATCTGCACCTTACCATTAAAGTGCATCCAGTGTGCATTGGATAATGTAGTGAAAATGGTGAAATTAAAGTTATTCAAGGTTCAATTACAGCTTGGCCGAGTGTCCGTGACAGATAAATGAACACGTGTCCATTTCGTCACATATGTATAGTATTCCTTAACCACTACAGTGCTTAATTTCCTTGGTCTTCCTTATAACAGGTAGGCCTAATACATACAGTAATAAATATGATAGAGAATATAATTTCTAAAACAATTTAGTAAGTTGACTTACCATCCAAAAATATATTAATACAATATAGAAATAAAAACAGCGTAACCTACAAAGCTGTCAAATCATTGGTTGCGATTCATTGGCGCGGAGATTTACCGACAATAATCCCACAGGCGCTGAGGAGTCCGATCTCTTTCTTCAGAGCCACGCCGGAGGTCCCGGAACCCTTCGGGGATTCCGCGGCTGCCGGGACGCTGCCCCTCTGCCTGGCACCGTCCGTCATTTCCCCCGCTTTGGTACGCTTTTTGGATTAATTACTGTCACAGTCTTGGCTAAAGGGCTGTCTTTGAAAAATGTAGGTGCAATCCTTTTATGAGTCTTAGAACGCCTGTCTTTATGCCTAATTCTGCGATGGTCCAAAAAATGAAGATGATGGAACTTCCACGGTAATTGAGGTAACAGACACGCTAACAGTTTTCCAGTCCTATATATTTGTTGAGCGGAATTCCGACATGAACATTTCGCATCAGTGACGTCAAAGTATTCAAAGTGTTCAATCTAACGTCTGACGCAATATATCTGCCCGTCTATTTATTAAAACAAATTAGAATGATAAAAAAACTGTAAAAAATTACTCAGCGTCTCGTGCTGATTTCTGTTTTCCCGTATTTTGTGAGACAGTTAAAAAAAATAAGAACTGGCACTTTGTTATAATAAGTGTGTTTTCAAATAAGTCGCCGCACACTCATTATCAGCGAGCAGAACTTCAGCGAAATGGATGCAAGTACTTCCCTGGTCCGACGGCTTAGGCTACTTCTCCGGCTGTAGTCAAAGTCTGTATTGTTAAAAGGAAAGTTTTTTTTTTTTTTTTTTTTTTAAAAAAAGGGGGTCAGAATTAATCAACCATGTTGTATACCATAACAGACCGTCTGTTGTCAACAGCGAGTGTCAGCGACGGCATTCATCATAGTTTCCTTCTTTTAGAAAAATGTTCGCACGTATGAAAACACGAAGGATGGGTCCCGCTCATCAAATGACTACTTTCTTGCATCCGTTGTGTTTATCTGATTGTTTAAAATAATTTACGCATCTGTTCGAAGTCGGCGCTAGACCGTAGTGATGTATCACACTCGGCTTTCAGTCATATATCACATACGCACCGTAGTACCTCCCTCTGCCGCATACTCCCTCCCACAGGTCATTAGAGGGGAAGCGTCTCGTAAGATCTACATTGGTTTCTCTGTTTCCCCTAATGTTAAAGCAAAGAGGTATGGTGAAATGTCTGAAAATCACTCAGGTACATTATTATATGTGAATACTGTATTGATATTAGTACCGAGGCCCAGAGTTGCTGTATACCTGTTTTAACAGGAGGGAACCAAATATCCTGGATGTCAGGAATTAATGTTTCTCCTAATATTTAGGCAAATATGTATGCGAGTTGTCTGAAAATCACTCAGGTACATTACATGTTAAGTCCCTGCATTACAGTAGATCGTCACGCATAATATAGTCTTATAAGCAATACTATACCGTTTTCATCAAGAAATATCTATCCAGCGAATTAAATACTTTATCTGTAAAAACAAAAAACATCGAAAAGGCATGTGATGTTTTAAAATATATGGCTTGTTTACCTCAAGAGCTTCGTAAAAGGACATGAAAACAGCGAAACCGTGTACAAATCAGCGCGCGACAGGGGAAACATAGGGAAACTGAATTACCCGGAACACCAGTACTGTACCAAAGGACCGCATGCATGTCCCACTGACGTCAGTGATCAAAACGATGGGGTCTAACAATACAGTGACCAAATTACAGATCAAGCATTGTTTGAAAAGTATAACTACATTTCTTATCGCAAATTATTAAAAATAGGTTCAATGGAAAACCAGTGACTTTAAAACAGATACATATATCCCAATGCATGCTTTCAGTCAACAAACACTCGGTAGTACTTTGTTGACAGTCAATAAGAAATTAAGGGTTCTTGCAGAGTGGCACGCAGATTCATACCCGACCATACCACAAAGGCTTAGAGCTCAGGGTCATAGTGACAGATCACAGAAGTGGCACCAGGCAGGTGGTGCAAACAATATTAATATTTTATCTTCAATGATACAAAAATGTTCCTCAGACTCCATTTCTGTACCTTGGACTATAAAGTACATTTACTTATACAGCTAGGGCACAACCGGCAGATCACTGAGGGTAGAGCCCCAGTGACAAATAATTTTGACTTCAAAAGGTGCAAACTGGTACTTATTTTTTAAAGTGTAGGAATATGGAACATCAATAAAATGATCGTTAATGAAATGTCAATTAACAAGGGATGCAAAGACAAAAAAATGGAAGAGAAACAGTATCACCATGACATTATTATAAGCAAACTAATTGTGAAGCTGCCGTGCCTCTCAATCACTTGCGTAACTGTGCAAATGTAAAAGACACAAAAAGGAGAACGTTACCAAGGGTCTGCAGCAAAACGCAGGGAGCAAACACTAGTGTAGATGTACACACAGATGACATTGAGTTCTGTTAAAGTGCATGTATAAATAGATATATCGAGTGATGAACCAGGGGAGGGAAAAAATCAATATGGGAGAGGAAGATGGGAAGAGGGGCATCAGTGTCACTAAACTGCTGATGGCATGTGGCCTGAAAAGACCCTGGACAGGATGCTGGTAGTCTCTTGCTTTGGGCTCCATGCTGTACAGCAGTGTTTCCGAATCCGGCCCTCAGGGACTCCTCAAGTCAGTCCACATTTTTGCTCCCTCCCGGCTCCTGGTAGTAAGCAAAAATGTGGATCATGTGGGGGTCCCCGAGGACTGGATTGGGAAGTGCTGCCGTACAGGATAGGCTTCAAGCTCACTAGGAACCTGTACTAAATATGGAGTCATGAAAGAGATGGATGGATTCAAGGAAAATCCAGAAGGGACAAGGAGTGAGCAAAAGGGGATTTACAAGAGGGTGGAAAAAGGATCAAAACACACTGGCACGTGTATGTATTGTCTGTAATCCGAAAACAATTACCAATCAAAAACATAGTACCTGCATGTCTAATGTAGATTCTGTAAGATGCTTATGCTGAAATTTATCTAGTTACACAACTTAGTTTCTTAGGGAAACGCACCATTCTCAGTTCCCCGTCACCCAGCGCCATTCCTCTTACACTTTTTCTGTCCCGTAAACACAAGGTGCATGTTAACGTAACCCCTGTTAAAAGGACCATTCCTTTCTATAATGATTGACTGCACTGTACTTCAGAAATGCCTTTGAGGACACAGAAGGCTCTGTTGTTTTAATTAATCAAGCTCATCTACGCATGACAGACCCATTCCCTCCAGAACACAATCTGCCTGACCTAGAGATTGCCAACTTTCGGACAGTTTGACCTCCTGCCGCATCACCATGGTTACCTACCCTCCGGCCATGCTCAGGCGGCGGCCCTGGATCGCGTGGTCGCAGAATGGTAAGCAGCAGTCTTAAGCACGTGAGCTGGTTCAGCGTAACAGAACCACAGGGACCTTCAGAATGACCGGGCATTAAAGGAGCGCGGAATCTTCCCGAGAGCATAGAAAACGACAAGCACAAGAAGCCCTTACCGTCGAAAGCGCCATAAACTGCCTTTATTCGATTGTTACAAAACCGTTTCAGGACTTCATTTATTATCCATATTAGTGATTTTATCAGCAATGTCCTTCAGGCTTGTACGAAACGTTTGCGCGCGCGCACACACACACACCATCTTAGAACAGTTTTGAAGGACACAATCTGTACCTATGGCATTAGAACCAGAGGAACACACAGTACCAGTTTCTCATTCGAAACGCTAACCGAGGAATGCCGATCAGGTTCCCCTGTGTGTGTTACAAAGGCAGGACCATGTGGGTTTTCACAAAGTCTTTACTTCAGCAGACAGAGAAAAATGAGGACAACCCAACAGTGAGATAGGCACGTTTGCATGTCCGCATGAGCGCCTCCCTATAGGCCGATGGTGTAGGAACGACCGGCTGGGTTGTGGATGGCAGAGCAGACGGGCTCCGTCACGGCCCACTCATACCACACCTTCTTGCCGTTGTTACACCTCCAGAACCTCACGCTGACGTGGTCTCCCCGCGACAGAGAGATTGGCTGCTGTAATGAGAAGAGTGCACGTGTGCGTTGAGCAACACTGACCTGCAGGGGGTGATAGCGAGGCCATGGCCACTGCACCAGGGGAAACGGTAACTTACTTTGAGCGGAAACAATATGGGAAACCAGGAGAACATTCCAGGTGAGTGGGTCTCTGGTTTGATACCTGGCAGAGGCACATGGTACAGTGAGCTCAGATGAAAGTTTCAGTTTAATTACAAAAACTACAAGTACATGGAAACAAAAACAAAACCGTATATTTCCCCCAAGTTTAGACCTCTCTCATGCTTCAGACCTTCCATTCATCCCTCCATCCATCCTATCCATCCCCACTTGTCCTATGCAGATTTGCCTGGATCCGGGTCCTATCCTGGAAACTATGAGCTCAAATCTCAACCCATTGCAGGGCACACTTGCATGCACGCCAACAATTCATCTTAGCGTGGTTTTGGGGGGGGGGGAAAAACCAGAGAACGTAGAGGAAACGCTGCCATAACAACATGAGGAGAACATGCAAACTCCACAGACATAGAGCCACGGCAGAGACTCGAATCCTGGTGTGGAGTCAGTGCCAACTACTGCACCGCTACCCCTGCCTCAAACCCACTCAGGGGCCCCAATGAGGTCCCATTCCAGAAGGGTGTGAGGCGTGGGACCCCAGACCGAGTTCAACGTTCACCTGAACCCTCCGGCACAGATAGAGAATGCAGGGACTTACTTAGAGTCACGTCTTTGTACAGCGTCGACTCGAAGTATCCGGCAAAGCCGTGGAGCACAGAGTTACAGCCCACTGAGAAGCGCAGGCACTGGTACCGGTTATTATTCATATCTGTAAAAGACAGAAGCATGGTGTGTTTCTGTAAGTGTACCTTTTAGTCTGATTTAAGGTACAGAAATTGACTCAGAGGAACAAACGAGCATACCTAAACATCAATTCCAACATGCACAAAACAAAGCTGCACCCTGTGATTGGTGAAAAGCAACTTTGAATCCCAACGTGGGCGGGGTTATCATGGACTGTGAAGCAGAGCGGCACCCTGTGATTGGCTAAAAGAAACTGTGAAACCCACTGTGGGCGGGGTTATCATGACTGTGAAGCAGAGCGGCACCCTGTGATTGGCTAAAAGAAACTGTGAAACCCACTGTGGGCGGGGTTATCATGACT
>JABFEA020000085.1:1336564-1351091 GCA_019775915.2 Cyphomyrus plagiostoma
GAAGCAGAGCGGCACCCTGTGATTGGCTAAAAGAAATCATGACTGAGACACTGCTTGGTTCAGCCCAAGGGAAATGAGTGAACTGGACCAATGGGGATTTGGTAACAAAAGCCTTTTTCCTCCCAGAAGCGGCTGTGGACAGAGGCAGCAGGCCTCACCTGTGCTGGGGTGGGTGAAGCTGAAGCACGGCTTGGGCTCGGCCAGCTGGTGGAAGTTGTGCAGCCGCACCACGTAGGGCGTCTCGAAGTGGCACTTGGGGTCCTTGTCCCGCTCACGGCACCCCCGCACCTCGTTGTAGAGCTTGGAGGATGACAGCGGGGCCAGGAAGGAAGTGTAGGAGCTGGGGATGCTCACCCCATCATCTGAAAGGGTGCGGCCCCCGCATTGCCGATGGGCACAACTTAATAAGCTACTTTAATAGATCACAGAGATTACTATGCAGGAATCATAAGGGCCACTATCAGTGAACAGCAATTACAAACACCATGTTAAATAAATAAATGAGTAGCCCAGGACCATTACGGTAAATGCAGTCTGCAAAGGGTCATCTACTGGAAGCTATAATTAGCAATGGAACATACAGTACTATGCAAAAATCTTAGGCAGTGAAAGAAAACATTTAGAGCTACTTACCTGGGTAGTAAGTGCATTTGTTCATAAAAACCACAAACTTATTAAAATATATGCCAGGGCTCTTCAAATCTGGCCCTCAAATTCTAAATCCAGGCCGTATTTTCAGTTCTGCCAGGTAGTTAAACAACTACCGATTCTGATTGGCCAGAGGCTTCACACCCAGCTCACAGGTGAAGGATATATGCTAATTAGCAGTAACAGAATAAATACCAACAGGAATTCCTGTCCTTCAGAAAGAACCCTGCTTCGGTTCCCAAACCTCCCCTCAGGGGCACCCATTACACGCGGTGAAATTTCACCACCAGCTCGCTTAAATACAATTACTTGAGTGCCAGTGGTTGCGTTATATATAAAAATTAGAGGTATATTGCATGATTGCTGCAAATAGTGGGGTGACTGTAGGAGAGGTGACAGTTTGACACCAACATGAAGATGATTTAAACACCATATTGACTGCCTAAGACCTTTGCACTGTATGTAACTACTAGAGGGCGTCATATTGTAATAATCTTAATTATAGGCTTAAATCAAAAGTTAAGTAAGACAGTCATCTAGCCCTGTGGCTCTGCCTCACCCTTCATGAAGTGCTGTGCCCCATCCAGGCACTCAGGAGACAGCTCGTTGTCTCCGAAGGACCCCAGTAGCTCGCTGACGATGATGTCTGCCTTCTCGGGCGCCGCCCACTGCCGCATATCGCTGGAGACCACCGTCACCTGATCGCCCCACTCTTCGAACTTCCAGTTCTCCAGCCTGAGAGGGGACAGAGGGGAGAATGGTAGCCAATAGGAGAGAAAGGAAGGAGAGGACAAGCCCCTACCCCAGCACGGCGTGCTCACGTGATGACGGCGTTGGGGTTCTTCTCCACGGCGTAGACGCGGATCTTCCGGTCAGCCTGCTTCGCGGCACGGAGGGAAGCGTTGACCAGGGGGCCCCGCCCTGCCCCCAGCACCATCAGAACCCTGGCAGAGAGAGGCTTTGTCAAAATACGCCAAGCATCGCATGACAGGCTGCATATCCTCATGCTACGGATGGCTGCTTCCTTACAGAAGTCAATGCTTAACTCCCACAGTGTAGCCTGTAGCCAACACATACATGGGCAGCTTGAAGCACTGCTTCAAATGGTGCCCCAAACAGGAGGGGCACGCTGGGCTAAACAGGAGGGGCACGCTGGGCTAAACAGGAGGGGCACGCTGGGCTAAACAGGAGGGGCACGCTGGGCTAAACAGGAGGGGCACTACTCACTGCACTTTGGTGTCCTTCTCCTCTTCTGGGACTCTGTCGAGCAGGCACTTGTACACAGCCTGGGGGGGCAAACCCGACAGGTCATGCCAGTCTGTGCCACGAGCACCCAAACAATGACAGCGACAGAAGCACGAGGAAGACTCAGCAGTTAGTACTGGGATAGGACTAAACGGGAAAACCGGCCATACCTGCTGGTACTGGGAATATTTAATGGGGTCCTTCTCAAAGACCTCGTACGTCTGGGACTCCAGGTTATCCATGAGGGGCTAAAACGGATGACGAAGAGGTGAGACGTGCACAGGTGCCAGAGCCACCAACAAAATATCATGTCACGTTGACGTTTAGCGCCATGCCAGCATACAGAGATATATTCATGGTGAGAGTATATGGATATTAAAACAGAATGAAGAACCAAAAAGGTGAAAACTTCACAAATAACTACAATATTACAGTTAAAACAACTGAAATAAGATGCTAAACATTAGCTACACATTAAAAATGAATCTAAAAAAAGCTTCTGGCTTGACTTTACTAAAAACCTCTTCTAAGGAGACAGTAAAATGACAACGTCACCTAAGGGAGTTAAATGACAGATAACACAATACAGCGTGTTTAACGGGTAAAGGAGTGTCACATGTAGAACACACAGGTGGATTGTCACCCGTAAGTAAAAACGTGAGTCAGCCGGCTACGGTCCGTCTGACACCCTGTACAGTGTATGTGACTTTTGTCATCTTCCCAATAACTGGACTGATTTCCTAGTTAGTTAATATTTTCATCCTGTTCAGCTTGCCATATTTTCTTTATATGACAAAAGAGTAGAGATTTGGGGTAGTATTGAACACTGTTGAGTATTTAAGTTTAGACCAGCAGCAGAAATCGGTAACAGGCTGTACCTGCAGAGGAGACTGAAGGTAATCCTCATAGCCTTTCGCAAATAGCTCATAGGAGTTGGGAGCGGGCCGATTCTGGTTCAGGTACTCCAGGTACTGCAGGTAGGAGCGGAAATCCTTTTCACTGTGGCGGCTGGTCCCAGTGAAGATGAACTGGGCCTCGAGCTGGGACAGAAACATTGGGCGAGCTTAACGTCAGCATTTAATCGCAACTATCCACAAACCCGCCGTGTTTCCCGGTGCTGTACCTTGAACAGGCGGAATATTATTCGCTGATGGGCCTTAGACAGGACAGGAAATCCCTTCTTATTGGTCAGGAAGATGCTAGTTGGCAGAATGGCTGCTTTGATTGGCTCGCCGAGCCACTTGTCGATCACAGCATCTGAGGGCATGTCTGCTCCAATGTCAATGGCTGTCCCAGATGAAAGTGGAAGAGTAACACAAAGTGGTCAGGTATTTGTAGACATCAGAAATAAAGATCTCCTTACAGCTGAAAACAAGTTTCTGCACCAACACCTCAACCCATCACAGGGCACATCAATACCACAGATGACTAGATATATTTCATGAGTTTCCTATCAGACTTATTTCTTTGCATGTGAGTGAAGGAGGACGGGACTCTGGGCTGTGGAGTCACTTCTTACTCCATGGATCTTACCCAGGCAGACTCTCTTGTTGTAGTCACAGAGTGACCTGAACGAATGCCACCTGGGAATCAGAGAGGAGCAACGTGGGTACACCAGAACAGAAGGCAGGCATACCTAGGGAAATAAACACCTGAGAGCAACACACGTCAACATTCATACAGACCACAGAGGTGCAGACGTCAGCATGCTAGTAAAGTGGTCATTTCATGCAACGCCTCAAGACCCATGTGTTCCATTCATTCCGCTACCAGTCTGATGCCTCATTACATTTCCTGAATGTCCTTATGTTGCACTTCTACTCCTTGAATAGACTTATGATGATCCTGCTTTGTTAGAAGTTGTTGTGTAGCTCCCGCTCCAATTCAGCTCACACTTGTACCTGAGCATTCACTAATGCCTAGTTGACTCCGACAGCCGTTTGTAATGTGCTACTTGCCTCACTTGTACATCACTATGGACAAAAGCACCTGTTAAATAAGTAAGATGTAATGTTAACAGATGATTTAGTCAAGAAATAGTCTATCTAAACAATGCCCCTGGCAGGACCTCAGGTCCCTGACCACAACGCCACACTGACACAACGATCATCCAGGCCTCAATTCTGCTTAGGGGGAGTATGGATGTAGCCAAAGACTCAAAACTCACCAAGCCCAGGTCTGCTCATCGTCGCTGGCATCGGTGCAGTGATTCACTGGGTCGTTCTCGATGAGATCATCGCGGACGTCTTCAGGAGCCATCAGAGGAACACGAATCCAGAACTTAAACAAAAAAAAAAAATCCAAAAACAAATACACAAATAAGAGTGAAGGCGATAAGGAAGTGAGAAGTGACCGGGGACGGTTTGCATAAGGGAGCGACCGGCTGATTCCTTACCATGCAGGAATGGTGGCCCGTGTTGATGTGGTTGAGCAGAACACGGGCCAGATTGGCACAGTGGGGCCCCTTCAATGAGATCAGAAACGCTGGCAGGCCGAGGTAGGCAGAGAAGTTCAGCTCTTGCACTAAAGCCTATAAATCAGAATTAAAATCAGGAATCGTGCAAATAAAGCTTTACTAAGATGCCACATATACAAACAATATAATGAGTACAGCGACTTATTTGCAATGAGGTGTTACTCTGAATCTCACATCCAGCATGGGGGAGGGGTGGGGGGCTGTGGAAATCACACACAGAAGGCCCGCTGCCCCAAACTCACCGCCTCTGAGTTTCTTCGCTCCATCTCCAGCTCGGAATCCGTCTCGATCCATGGCGACAGCTTGCCCACTATCAACGTATTCCAATCTGACAAAAAGCAAAGGGTTACGCTACCACCACATCCATCGTTATGGGCGTTCAATGTGCTCCAATCCCATCTAGAGCTCAACTTAACGCAAAGGTGTAGCCACCTGGTCAACGATTCATAAGAAAACAGCAACATGTCAATGGGTAGGCTGAGCCCTGGGGGTCAGGAACCCTCACCTCTCCCGCACAGCAGCAGGTCGGAGCGCGTCTGAGCGCCGCGCCGGGACCGAGCCGGGTCCAGTTCAAACTCCCTCCTGAAGCGTGGGTGGAACAGCGGCATGCACAGGAAGTCGAATCTGGTAGGAAAGGTTTAGTTTTAAGTCAAGTACTAAATAACAATTTACACAACAGGCACGAATAGCTGATACACTGAATTAAACACATTTTACCTTTGTTTATATAAACATTTATATGTTTCAAGTTCTGAATAAGGCATGAAACCCCTTTTAACATTAATATTTTTGGGTCGGGACAGGCAGCACCTACATGCTTGCCCTAATAAAGGCCTCTGGAGTTTTGAGTGCTTGGTTGAAATAATTCATTTACTGGCACATTTTTCCAGTTCAAATCACAGTAGGACTACAAACCGCTCAAAAATATAAATTCAATAAAACGCATAAACTACAATATATCCACAATGGTGACGACCAATTTATAAAAAAAAAATTAAAAGCCTCATATCATGGTTATTACCATCTTACAATATCAAATATACTGCATGTTACTGCTGACTAAGTGGGCATGGTTGACGGTAAATCTATTTTTAAACTGTATTAATCCTAATAATTTAGCTGCAACGCAATTCGCAATTGATGTATTTAACTAAAACCAATAAATGAATTACATCTCTTGTGCATAAAGGATCAGGCAGATAGTAGGTTCAGCCTTCCTTCATAGAACACCATAACTTCTCCGCTGGTCATGTAAGGTAAATTAAACAGATTTAGAAGCGTGCAGTAACAGTGTTAACTCGTTATCTGCTAGGGCAGCCATTCGGCTACCATCACGGGCACGTGTGAAATAAACTTAGCGACCTGCTGCTATCCGGCTACTCCAAGTGAGAATCACGTGCGGCTAACTAGCCTAAAAGCGCATCCGTCCGCTTCAATTTTTAATTCAACATTAAAAAACGAAACCCCCGATTGTTCACCCGAGTTTAGCGACCGCAGCAAGTGTATCTGCGACTTCGGGCACGCAGTTTAAATCTCTCCCGCAAGAGACGCGGCTCCCAGTACTGGCGGACGCCATCATTCATTGAGTGGAAGCACCGGAACGAGTAGCTGAATGCTGAACCTTAGCTGCCTTTTCTCCCCAAAGCCATCCCCCGAAACTGTAGTGCGGCGAATGAGAGCCAAGATGGCACCAGACAGCGAGCAGTTTCCTGTTCTTCGAGAGCTGTCGCGAGACTTTCGTGCAAGTCTAACATCCAATCACGTGCGAGAGCAGCAGAGACCTGCGTCCAATTGAGTACGAGAGGCGGGAAGCAAATCATGATTCCACGAAAGATACCACGCTTTGCGCACACACGGTTTTCTAAATAGCGGAGCGTTTGTTGGTAGGTAACGCTGATTATATCCATTTCAAAATAAAAGTTTGTCGATGGCCGATCCTCTGCAATTAGTAGCGCAGTTTACTAGGAGACGAATAGGAAACCGTCTTTCAGTAGTATTAGTTGTCCTTAGCATTTAACAGGCGGCTTACAGTTTCACTTATTTACAGTAATAATAAATCACATTCGTTTTTTTGATCTGCAGTATTTAATTGTACACTTGGATACTTTCTTGCACATCAGACAACTGAAATATATAACCGAATTATGACGTTGACGAAGAGCGCTTTTATTTTGAATTGATACTTATTCGTTACAGGAAGTAAATTGGTGATTTCCTTTTGGTGGCCACTTTGCTGCATATGGAAGTTGCATGTAACTTCTCTTGGCATTTCAGTGGGTGAAAGTGAGATTTTCAGATAGTACTTTGGAGTCAAAACCACAGTGTGCAAACGCGTTTACATCTACTAAGAGATTGGAGGCCGAAAGTGTGTGCGTTGATAAAAAGTAGCCGTTTGTCAAGTACGAAACTGCCAGCAATTTTTGACAACCGGAATTGTTTTGAAATGGCAATAAGGTCATCTCCTTCGGCAGACAGTCTGTTTTGTCTCCTGTGCCATGATATTTTAAATGACCCTGTAGTTATGAGTTGTAGCCATGGCTTCTGCAGAGCCTGCTTGCAGAATTACTGGGAGCACTATAGTTGTCTTCAATGTCCTCTATGTAGGAGGAAGATTTGTAGCTATGTCCGCCTGTATCCCATAGAACATCTTGCATACAGTCTGGGTTCGAAGGAACAAGATAGCCAAAACAGAAATGATAAACGAAATGAAGATGTAAAGCGCAAGGTTTGTGTAATTATAATGTAGTTTGAAAACTCGACATAAGGTGACATAAGGATTAGTGAAACTGGTCATTTTTATTCCTTTGCTTCTGGATAATGCATGTAGGGGTGTACGCATTTATCTTCAGTAAGGTTCTTATTCCATAGTTCATAGAAAAACTGTGTTTTTCCATTCCAACCCAGGCCACAGTGGGATTGAAGAAGGTAGCATTTGGGTCACAGTATCTACAGCGTGAAGACATGGAAAAGACAACACAGAAGTCACAGAGAAAGCAAAATGTTCAGGTGAAGGTTGAGCAGACTGAGGAAGAGATATTTCCACCACTTTATATGAATGGAAAAATAAAAAAAGAGGTTAAGACGGAAGAAATTTCAGCTTTTCAGGTGAGGGCTGCAGTTTCACACCATTAGTTGTACGAATGGTACGCAAAAACATGGCTTCAGTTTTCATATGACAGTCATTACTCTGCTAACATGCATTCATGCCTTTGTTTCTTGGTTTTGGTGAATTCAGTACACTTTTTTACACCGGCTACTCCCTTTTATTGCAGGAGATGGAGAACACATGGAGGAGGTGTGTAAACAGGTTTTGACGCTTTCCGTGCAAAATGCGTGCTCAGTTCTATGTAAAACCTGGCAAAGACTCCATCATATGTCCGTCTGTGTATATTCCAGATCCCGTAGAAGAGAAGAAAGGAAAATCGACTGTGAGGGCCGTACACCCCTCACGGCACAATCTGATGCATTCTGCGGTCAGAAACGGGTTCAGTCTAGAAACGACTTGCCCCTTAGTCAGACACTGTCTATTGCTGAAAATCTAGTTCGCAGTCACAAAACCCTGATAATCCCTCTAACCCGGACTCCTGATATTAGTTCTCTTAACTTGCCTCAGCCTGCTGTCGCTGTGTTGAATATGCATCTGTGCTCCCAGTGTGGAAAGGGCTTCAAAAACCAAAGTGACCTGAAAGTGCACCAGAGGACGCACTCCCTGAAGAAGCCGTACCACTGCGCCGTGTGTGAGAAGGTGTATGTCAGCAAACATGAACTGTTACTACACCAGCGGCTTCACACTGGCGAAAGATTGTGGCCCTGCGCCTCCTGTCTGAAGAAGTTCACCCGGAAGAGTGCCCTGGAGCTACACGTGCGAAGCCACACGGGTGAGAAGCCACACCACTGTTCCCTCTGCGGGAAGAACTTTAGCAGAAGAAGTTCCCTCAAACTGCACCAGGAGAGACACGCAGGGTGGAAACCTTACATCTGCTCCACTTGTGGGAAAGGTTTTGTTACCTCAGCATCCCTAAGAATACATTGGGTTGTCCACAGAGAAGATAAACCCCATCGATGCACCCAGTGTGAGAAGGCCTTTCGCAGAGAAAAGGATCTTGAGACGCATCAGCTGATGCATTCTGGAGAACGCCCGTATCCCTGCTCTCACTGTCCCAAGAGGTTCATTAGGAAAAATGAGCTGAAATTGCACGAACGCATTCACACAGGGGAGAGACCTTACCAGTGTTTGGAATGTAAGAAAACATTCGGTCGCATCGCACACCTGAGGTCGCATCAGGTCACGCATACCGGGGAGCGGCGACACAAATGTTCCCAGTGCGACAAGCACTTCAGTCAGCGCAACAGTCTGAAGATCCATGAACGCACCCACACGGGAGAAAAACCCTACTGCTGTACCGAATGCCAGAAAAGATTCGGCACCTCCGGGGATCTGCTGAAGCACCTGAGGATCCACACCGGCGAGAAGTCGTACAAGTGCCGTCAGTGTGGCAAGAGCTTCCGGCACTCGGCCACGCTGAAGGTTCACCAGGTCGTCCACACTGGAGAGAAGCCGTTCAGCTGTTCGCAGTGTGGGAAGAGCTTTGGCCGGGAACAGGGCCTGAAAATGCACCAGAGAACACACACTAAGGAGCGGCCATACGACTGCACGCAGTGCGGCAAGGCCTTCGGGACTCCAAGCACCTTAAAATCCCATAAATATATTCATGCAGTGGGAGGGCCGTACCACTGCTCCCAGTGCGGGAAGAGCTTCAGCAGAAGCGACACTTTTAAAATGCACCAGCAGATTCATTCGGGCGCTAAGTCCTACCAGTGCTCGCAGTGCGGGAAGTGTCTCAGCACAGCCAGCAGCCTTAAAGTGCATCAGCAAAGCCACGTCGAGAAAAGGCAGTTCGGCTGCCCGCAGTGTGGCAAGAGCTTCAGCTCCGCCTGGTACCTGAAACAACACGAGCGAACTCACACCGGCGAGAAGCCGTACCTCTGCTCCAGCTGCGGCGAGAGTTTCTATAACTCCAGCAGCCTGTTAACGCATCAGGTGAATCATACCGGGGAGCGGCCGTACGGATGCAGCAACTGCGGGAAATCGTTTGGCCACCCGATGCACCTCAGGAGGCACGAGAAGCTCCACACCGGCGAAAGGCCGCACCAGTGCTCAGAATGCGGGAGGAGATTCGGCAGGAAAGACCAGCTGACCGCACATAAGCGGACCCACAAAGCCAAGGAGAAATAAATCAGTTCACGGCAGTCTGATTTGTTCGAGACAGGACGGGTCGTTGAGACAATCAACCAACCAGATTTGTTTTTGATGCTTTCTGATTTGTAAACATAGCTCTATTTTTCTTTTGGCATAAAATATGCAAATTAGATGAGGATATTTCCCAGTGGGAAATCATGGGGTTTTGTGTTTTTTTCCTTAACAAAAAAAAGTAATCTTGCAGAATCAAAGTTTTTGTTGACAATAACTGTCTCCACCTGTAAGGGGATTTGTGTTTAGCACAGGCGTGTTAATGCCCCCCCCCCGCCCCCGATTATAAAATAAAGGTGAAAATGGCACAGCACCAGCTCCTGTTTTTTCCTCCCCCACACTAGTCTTGTGACTGCAGATTGCAGTGCTTTCTTATCATGGGTTTCATTTGATGTTTTAAAAGCCATTTGATTTGTCGTATTACTTTTGACATTATGAATAATAGCGACTATCTTACGTTGACCTTGTGTTTCCCGATTAGGGTCTGTTGCACTGATTATTTAATATGACAATATGAAGTGTGCTGTGTCATGGAGTCGTTTTTGAAAAGGTGGAGGAGAATTTTTTTTTTTAAAAGCACAGTAATTGCAATAAATCCATTAAAAATTTCCATTTGGCAGCCACCGTCATAGTTGATGTTAATTTACGTTCCAATCATTAAGTAAAGTACTTTTCCCAGCAAACTTTATAGTAAGATCAGTTGAGATGACCTAAAGACAGAGGATCTAGGGTCATTGTTAATTTCTGGCTCCTGATGTGAGTCATTCCTTCATCTATAACTCTGAGGGGCTGCACCATCATGCAATGAGGCATGTTGGCCACTGGGTGGCAACATATAAAAACTCATGAGTGGTCTTCTGATAGTCGTACATAGCAGACCCGCAGTTAAACATATTGCAGATATTTAGTGTTTCCCCTATACTGGTGATTTTTTTTATTATGCATTTGGATAAACTTAAAAAAGGGGAAATATTGTATTGAATAATCTCCAATATGCCATCAGTAACTCACTGTAAGAACTGAAGCATTAAATACTAAGTGACTTATTAGCAGAGATGGAAATTTCAGGCCCAGAAAGGAAAAATGCAGTCTAAGATTTTGCTTCAATCAAGCAGCTGAGAACTCTGTGTCTGTGACTCTTTATGCTCAAATGGTTGGTTGAAACAAAATCGTGAACTGGATTTTTATTAGGGATGGCTAGCTATTAGCATGTAGGACCTCTTTGGCGCTAGAGGTGCTTTAAGGGTTTGCATTGCAGGTTCAAATAAGCCGTTCTGCATGCCACCTTTGTATCGAGCTGTTATTTTTGCATTTGTGTGGCCTGTTAGCGCCAACGAGTCTGCCAATTCTCTTCTGACCGTTCTCATTAACGAGCCTTTTTCAGTCAGAACTGTCATTAGCTGGGTGTTTTTTGTTTGTCATATCATTCTCTTAAAACTCTACAGTGTGTGAATGTCCCGGGAGGGTCGCTTCAGAGACCCCGGAGCCACCAAATCAGGCGCCAGCGATCACACCAAGTTCAAAAGCGCCTGCGGCGGACATCTTAGCTGTTCTGACGCTTAGTCAAGGAGCGTGTGAACCTCTCAGCCCTGTCTGCATGCTGTATGCATTCAGTTGCAGACACACGACTGGCAGTTTGTAGGAACGGGCTGCTTGCATTATCTGATAAATTGGCCATATACAATGTCTGCATGCTTGATCTATGAAAACAGAGCACGCATACTAAAGCTGCCTTTTGGGGCTGGATCTGTGAGACCCGAGGGACTAACCTTGTATCACATCACATGACTTCTGTTTACACGGGAAATTAACAATCATGTTGTTACTCCATCTTCACACCACAGTCTCCACCCACCCGTAAGCCTGTTTTTCTTTTTTTCACTGCCGCGTTTAAACCTTGACATGAGTTACTCATCAATTAATGATCTATATGCAACATTTCGCTTGGTTATTAAAAGCCAGTGCCACATAGTAACACAATAATCACAGAAAGTTAATTATAATTACAAACATGTAATAAGTAACTGGGAATATAAAATGTAAAAGGTTACGGAGGAGTATTTGAACATTGAATGTTGCAGCATAAATATTACAACTGCTGTAATGATGTGGTATTTTCAATTTATTTTTCACCTGCCCCCCCCCACCATCGTTTCATCAGGAATGCCAGCGGAATGAGTCATTGCATTATACGGCTGGCTGTCACGAATTTTATTTTCAGGAGGGACTCATTTTTCTCAGTTGTGCAGAAGCCCCCCCCCCCCCCGTTAAAGTAACCGTGTGGGCCTGTCGTGCGTAAGCGGGGAAGTCGCCCGGATGGACAGCATAGGAAGCACAGGCAGAAAATAGGTACGGTGGGTGCGCATGCTGTCGGACCCAAGCGGTGCCTTTCTGCACGTGCTCACGGTGGCTCTGGGTGACGGACCCAGCATTGCAGTGTGCAGCGGCCTCCACACTCAACAGCTGGACTTCTGTGGCCAGTTCAACTGCAGAACCGAGTAACTAATTCTATGTTTTATATATGCATCCTTTACTCCTCCGTCCTCTCACCATATGCATGGTTTATATCTCTCCTGTTTCTAACTTACATTTCGTCCTCCTCATTCTCTACTCTTATTCATTTTTTCTGACAAAAAATACTACCAAGAAAATTTTTGATGTAACAAGTCTCTAGAACTCGGTCTCCTTGGCAACAGTCGCCAAGCAACTATCACTTGGCACACTATTCTTTCTTTTTTTTTACCTCTCCCTTACTCCCCAAGGCCTTCTCAGACTCTGCCATGAGGGTCTTGTCCCAGTTTACTCTAGATCCATATTCACAAAGACCGTCTCTTTCCAAACAATTCCATTCAGGAGGAAT
This sequence comes from Cyphomyrus plagiostoma, assembly GCA_019775915.2. Classification (NCBI taxonomy): domain Eukaryota; kingdom Metazoa; phylum Chordata; class Actinopteri; order Osteoglossiformes; family Mormyridae; genus Cyphomyrus; species Cyphomyrus plagiostoma. The sequence continues at coordinate 1,349,045 of JABFEA020000085.1, forward strand.
CAGGAATATTTTGTTTCCCACCCCATACCTTCTATGCTTAGTATTTGCATTCTCAAAATTTGTATTCTCTTCCCTTTTTATGTTTATTCCTATTACAGAAATAATATATCTGCAGTTGACGCGCATAAACACATGCCAAATATTACAATGCAAGCTCCCCCGGCTGTAAAAGCTGCAACATGAACTTTACGGCGATTTAAGCAATGTTTATTCTGCTCTACTTTGGATCCCGATTTGCATAAAGCAGACAGCACAGGGCAAAGTTTCACCGACACGTAACGCTAAGCAACCGTACTGATGCACGTTAATGCACACTGTTGCGCGCCAAGAAAAATTTGGTTTTCCTGACCGGAGTGTTGGACCGTAAGAGGAGCCTTAGTGGAACAAGTAATCTGTCAGCTGAAATGTGACAGCTCACTGCTAGAAAATATATAGCACTGAGCAACACAGACTGCATGTCCCTGCTTGCGTACGCTCAGCAGGGCTACACTTCAAGTGATAAAATATTAGTTGATACTAGCAGTGATGCTATAGTTATTCATTTAATCACTTTGTTCTCTTCCAATCAACAAAAATAACTGTCATGCAAAATTTCGATAGCATTTCCACAAATAAGCACATTTGCGTATCAACAAATAAAAAAAAAATCTAAATGCCTTCAGAGTTTATAATCACACATACCGTTGTGTTTTTATTGACATGATGAAAGTGCATTTTTGAGGTCTTGCTGTTGCTGGTATTTGCCATTGCATTTAATTTCATAATAGACACGACTTCACGTGTTTCACTAATTTTGTAAATGAGACAAGTGCCTGCAGTGTTTGGTCAAAAACGCATTAACCAAATAAAGCAATGGAAATTTTTATGTGTAGATTTTTTATACTGGAAATAAGGGTATGATATTTTGATAAAGGAAGTGCAAGAGAGAGGGTGAGGCTTAGTCGACAGAGGTTTTAAATGTTTATGTAGATTGGAGGTGAGCTTTGAATTTAATGGAATTTAGCATTTTTTGATTCACTGCATGAATGACATGTTAGAGTCTGAGTGTTTAGGGATAATATTTGGGGAAAGTTGTCAAGGCAGCTGGTTTTTGGGATGCAGCCACCCCAACGTGAAAAGATTTATAGGTCAGATGTAGTTTCGGCTTGCAAATCAAGCTGGAGTAGAAAAATATATTTGCCACGTGTTATTGTCCAAGAAATATGGCTGCTTTTTCATAACCCTGGGTGGCAGAACACAGAAAAATCAATTACAGTTATTATAGGCGAGTCAGGTTTCGACGAGATGAAAAAGTCACAGTGGTCACAGAGACAGGGTGTATACAGCCAAGCCCTCGTGTAAATAAACCTCAAGGAAGCCATTCGCAAATATTCCAAATGAAAGGCCTTTATTACCACTGAGAGTGAGACTGTGCGGCAGGCAGAGTGAGGCGCAGTCGCCGTGGTGACGTGTGGTGGAAGGCCCCGCCCACTGGCCTAGTGTGGGCCATGTGTTCCTAACTAAGCTGTGATGCTTAGTGTGGTGATCTGAGGTCTGCACATGAACATATCAAAAAGAAAAAAGGGCGGATGCTCGTGAGCGACAGGGCGCGCTTAGCGATAGGTCACCTGAGGCGTGTGTCTGCTGCAGCCCCTCTGTAGCTAATGCTTCTACTAACTATTTAAACGTTTTAGGAACAAAGTGTGTTTTGAGGGAACCTGATGCTCTTAACTCTCCATGGTTTAGTCTCTACTTCATTTTTTACCCCCCCCCCCGCACCCCCCAAAGGTGGATTTTTCTGCCTCCTTTTCTCTTACTGTCCCAGACTAAATCAGTTGTCTGTATCCTGCCATTTTCCGTCAGTCGTTTCTTTGCTCTCCTTTTCATTTTCCCTGTCCACCTCCTCTCCCCAGTCCCCGTTTTTCCTCTCCCCCGTGCCTGTCCCTGTCAGCCGCCCTCCCTCCCCTGCTCCTTCATCTCGGGGGGGGGGGCGGGGGGGGGGGGGGGCGGGGGGCGGGGGGGGGGGGGGGGGGGGGGGGGGGGGGGGCGGGGGGGGGGGGGGGGGGAG
>JABFEA020000085.1:1351191-1364192 GCA_019775915.2 Cyphomyrus plagiostoma
CCATCACCTCCCCCTCCCCCATCTGTCACAGCGCGCTGAGGTCATGACACGACCGTGATTTCTGCCGGGACACGCGGCAGCCCCTCTCCCTCTCGCGGGGGTAGCGGGGCACCAGGCTGGACAGGAAGCGCTTGGCCTTGGTGGTAAGGCTCTCCCTGCGGCTGCCGCCAGGGCTGTCGTCTCCGGAGCCCAGTGCGGGCCACTGGCCCCGTGCCGCCCGCACCGCCCCCTGCAGCAGCTCGGACGTGCGGTGGTCCAAAGAGGCCGACATCTCCAGATACTGGCCCTCGAACAGCGTGGCGCTGGCCATGGCCTCTGGCACAGGAAGACAGGAAGCACTTAGTTCACTCACTGAGGACCAAACACAGCCATTTACACATAATTAATCTAATTCCTCTAAATGAAGGAAGCTGAAAAAGTAAACTTTTATGGACCAATTACAACTAGCGACACTGTCTAGATCATCCAAGACAGAATAGGGGACCCTGATTGGCCATGTTGAATAATAATAACAATAATAATGATCATCACCATCATCAAATGAACAAAAAAACACACAGAAAATAACACATGTATTTTTAACTTCCAATAATACGGACTGTCAACATAACATTCTTTTCTTTGCTGTTATACTATCATTACTAAGAGATAATAGATTAATTGTGCTTTGCAATCCTTGCATCGTCTGAATTTTTATGGTACATTTTAGCTTCCAACCCAACACAACGAATCCACCACAATGCCTCATGCTGAGTTTGGCAGCCTTGCTGCCGCCCTGTCAGTACGTCTGTAAAAGCTGCTTCCCAAGCTGATGGGGCCCCGGTTTGGCAGGAAGAGGCTCCAGGGGCGATCATAGGGAACAGGTGCTCGCTCGCCCCTTTCTGGCGGGAGCTCTCTCTCCGGCGGCCTGCCACATCTGTGCCCCTGTGTCGCGCGGTGGAGCGAATCGCTGGAGTCGCCGGCCTGCCGTGTCTCTCGCTGCGCACGTTGTGGTTTCTTTCAAAAACGGGTCACGTCGGAGAGTGTCGCAGTAAAATGCGTTGTGTCAAAATGCAAAAAATATCCTCTGTGATGAAGCTAATTCTTTTTTTTTTCTTCAATAAATCATACTGCTTTTAAATGACCATACTTAGGTACTCAAAAATTTTTTTTTAAAATGGAAAAAGACATGTAGACAAAACGACATTTGCGAAAGCTGGTGCTCTTCGTCGATCTTCATCAGACGGTTCGGCCCGACACCGAGCCGGATCTTAGGCGGCGTCACGGCAGTGACACCCAGCTGTGTGTTTACAACTGGTTTCAAAGGACATAAAGTCACCAGCTGAGCTCAATGGTGGCCGTCACCGTGTCTTTTAACGACGACGGTTAGCCGAGTCTGGGCATTTCAGCTCTTTTTTGTTCAATCAATGAAAAAGTCATTTTAAAGCTTTGAAAGTATCGACTGCCTGTATGTCTGGGTACAAGCGTTCAGTCCCAGACCAGAACCATCAATGAAATGGCGGTAAGCAAACAGGTGTCTGTTCTGTTCCGCACTGGCTTCGGCTTTTAAATAACTTCCTCATTTCCGCGCAGCGCTGCTCCCAGTGCGCTCGCTCTCTGTTGTCAGGCAGTGGCGGTGTGCGTACAGCACTGAATATAATTAGCACCTCCATGCCAAGCTGTCTTCTGGTTCATCTTCCTGCCTAAACCTCATATCTGAGGCCTTAAGCCAACAGAAGGACTCCAAAAAAAATGTCTGAAAATTTCACCTCAGAGAGGGAAACAAGATTCGCACGTCCACCACGGCGACGACTGAGAAGCAGATCTCGGCCGCCTCTGCGCGCCAGCAGGCGGTGGCGCCCTCTATTGTTTTCCTGTCACTCGCCCCATGTAGTCGAGGCTGCGGCCGTCTCTCCTGCGGATGTTTCCGGAATCCGCCACCCTCCCCAGCTTTCCTGCGAGAGCCGCCCCCCCGGAGGCTGCAGCCTCTCTGTGCCTAGCTTCCCTGGACGTCGATCTTCCATGAAACTCGGGTCGATGGGGAGAAATCAAGACTGGGGGGGGCGGGATTGACAACAGGGGTCTAGACAAGACAAGCATGGAGGGCGTGAGGATCAGAAAGAAATGGGAGCAGGATATTTGCGGGGGGGGGGGGACCCCTGGGTAGACAGCAGGAGACAACAAACCTGAGCCAGCAGGGAAAGAACTGAAAATGAGTGTGGAGAAAAAGGGAAAATAGCATGAAGCCATGGAGGGATGATTAGACAGGAGATGGAAGAGGGGCGCACCTTCCGTGGTGACCTCACGTGACCTGACGAGGTCACTCTTGTTGCCCACGAGGATGATGGGAGTCTGAGGCTGGGTCTCTCTCAGAAGGAGGCGGAGCTGGGCAGTGCGGTGGAAGCTGCGCCTGTCAGTGACCGAGAACACCAGGAGGCAAACGTCGCACTTCAGGGTGGAGAGGTCCTGCAAACCGACCAATGAGATCGTCAGCCACGGCACCAGCCAATCGGACATCAGCCATGGTTTCAACCAATGGGACTTCGGCAACCGCCTCTGCCTTACAGGGTCTGCGGTCTGAAACATTCATTTCTAATACCGCTTTTGAAGTATAATTACAGTGAATCTCGTTTCGATTTCACTGGATTTTGGGAGATTAAGAGGCTGACACACACAGAAATATGGAAAGCGTTACTGTACACATGCATTTGTTTCCCAGTTAGAACTGGATATGGTCTTGCTGAAAGTGAGGCAGCCTTTATTGCCCACCTCCTCTCTCTCCATCAGGAGGATGCGGGTGGGGGGGGGCATGCAGAGGCCTTCCCTGGTGAACACCTGCAAATGGTGCTGAACAAAGACCCCCCCGTCGCCCACCGACAAGAGCTCTAACAGCTCAGAGTCGTGCCAGAAAATTCCATTTCCCTGGAGAGCTGTAGGGGGGGATGGATTTGGGAGGGGGGGGGGCGCTTGGGGTCTCAGTTGCAGTGATGTGGAAGGAACAGTGAATGGCCTGGCCACCTGGCTGCCTGTGAGAGGGGAAGGGGGAGGAATAAGGTATTACCCAGTGTGAAGGCAAGCTGGTGCCCTCTGGAGGGGGGGGGGGGAGCTTTCAGACATGCAAGGGGGTCCTATCTCTCACACATGGGGGGGAGATTCATCCCGTTTTAATGCAGCTATAGTGGAGGAACAACAGAAACCCTCCCTGGAAGGGATAAACAGCGCCCCCCGATGACAGCGTACAACAGACCATCTGTGTGCCGCGCAGGGGCAGGCTAGCCTTCACACACACACACACGCACACACACAAATATAAGTGAGCTCACACACGCACACACACATACACGTGAGCTCACACACGCACGCACACATACACGTGAGCTCACACACGCACGCACACACACATACACGTGAGCTCACACACGCACGCACACATATAAGTGAGCTCACACACGCACGCACGCACACACACATAAATGAGCTTACACACGCACGCACGCACACACACGTCAGCTCACGCACGCACGCACACACACGTAAGTGAGCTCATACACGCACGCACGCATACACACATAAGTCAGCTCACGCACGCACGCACACACACATAAGTGAGCTCACACACGTACGCACGCACACACATAAGTGAGCTCACACACGCACGCATGCACACACACATAAGTGAGCTCACACACGCACACACACATACATGTGAGCTCACACATGCACACACAATTCATATATTATGTCATTTCTAAAGTCTAACTATAATAATCATAACCGCTAACCAACCCTAACCTTAACCGTAACTAATCAAACAAAATACAAGAGTTGTGGCTAATTTAGTTTTTTGATGGCATTCATATATACATTTATTTTTAATAAAATTCAGGTTTATATTGTGGGGTACTGAAAACTGTCCTCATAAGCTAAAGATTAGCAGGTTTTACCACATTGTAAGGACATTTGGTCCCCACAATGTGGTATATAAAAACCCAGACACACAATCATGCACACAAGCCACCCAAGCTCTGTGTGTCCATCTGTCAGCCTGACAACATCCTCCGCCTGCATCTACTTACGCCTGTCAGCCAGCATGTGCTATGCAGTCTGTACACAATCAGCACGCAGTCAGTGTGCATTGTGCAGTTAGTGTGCAGTCTGTATGCAGTCAGTGTGCATTCAGTGCACAATCAGTATGCATTGTGCAGTTAGTGTGCAGTCAGTCTGCATTGTGCAGTTAGTGTGCAGCCAGTACACAGTCAGTATCTAGTCACTATGCAGTCAGTATGTGGTCATTATGCAGTCAGTACACAGACTATGCACAGTCAGTATGTGGTCTTTATGCATTTGTTACGCAGTCAGTATGTGGTCATTATGTAGGTGGGACACAGTCAGTGTGCAGTCAGTGCTCCACTATACTGCTTCTACTGTTATGCTCGATGGCCACAAGAGACACGCTTTATGCACTAAACATGTGTGTCTTTGTAATATTCAACGACAGGGTTTTCCTCTTCAATTAAAAAAAAAAAATACTACCAGAAAAAGTTATTTCAAAAGTGATTAAATTACAAAATGAATGGGGTTTTGTGGGGGGTTCGCAGCCTATCCCGGACACTACGGGTGCAAAGCAGGGAACGACCCTAAACCAGATATAATTTGCATGATATATTTAATTGAATGTCTTTAATTAAATGTACTGTACATAATAGACAAGGTTTTTCACATTCAGTTGGGCTCAAACGTGAGGATGACCCTCGTGCAGGCCTGCACAGCCACCTCTGAACTCTTGGTTCCACTCTTGTAGATTTTGGAAGACTTTATTCCTTTAATTTTAGGAAATTGTCAGAATCAGAGTCTGTACTGCACGGCCATCTACCTCAGCCCAGAGTTAAATCCTCTCTCTTTACTTGTTTGGACCGAGATAAAAGCAGCTAATTTGGCTTTTGCCTTGGAAATGAGACCAGAGGCCTCTCAGGAAGTACAGCGGCGGGACTGACTGAGGGATCAAACATACCCACCCGCCTGGTCGTGGGATAACAGGAGAGCAGCTGGCCGGAAAGCGGAGCATGTGCATGTTACACGGATGGCCATCCTGCTCAATTAGGACACGTCCGTGTCAGACTGCAGCCCTACACCCTTTGAAGGTCAGCAAAACCCAAATCCTGAAAGATGGACATGGCCTTGTGGAGTAATCCGGAGACAAAATAGGGCATGTTATGACGTAACCAAGCTCAGAATGACCTGAAAATGAATATAACCCACGTAAACTGTATATTATAAACTGAATTATAAACGAGGTCTTCACTCCAGCTGCCTTCTCTTCAGTCCTATCTCCACTCCTGCTCACGTTTCTATGACAGGACAGAAGTGACATGGCCATTGACCCATACCAGTGGTCTCAGAGGTGGCCCAAGTGACATCTGATGCTCCTTGTTATGCTAGTGAAGCGTGCTGCATGCTATCACAGCGTAACATCATGCTATCATAGCCCAGCATAGCATCATACTATCATAGCGCAGCATAGTATCATGCTAACATAGCATAGTGATGCAGAAGGGCAAGCAGCTTTGGCATGTTCTGGCCCCATTTTCTTTGATGCAAGGACGTGGGGTAGTTAGAGGCCCCCTGGGCCCCGGAGGGCGGCTTCAATTATTCATTCTGAAGTTTCAGGAACTTTCCGACATTCTGTGCTGACTGCCCTCATTTATACCCTATTAAATAAACATGAACCCACATAACAAAGGGATTGGGTTAGTGAGGTTTGCTGACAGAAATACGGTCATGTGATTGTTTAAAGCAGCGCAGCAGCACCACTGAGAAATCAGCAGTACGGTCTTTTGAGGGTATAATATCATTCTAGTTCATATCAACAGCAACATTAAAATGATGCACATGCTGTATGTGTAAACAGATATCTTGGTTCTTATGGCACATAAGGTAGGGATGAAATTTAACCAGGGCAGTCGTAACACAAACAAAGTTAGAATCCATTTGTAAGACACAGGGTCACCGAAGTCCATCGACTGGACAGGGATAGTAAAAATCATAGTCAAAGGCAAAGTACTGATTTGGCATTGGCCATTATGTATGAAGTTTCACCACCCCAAACAACAGAAGAGTAGAAAGCATTATTTTCAGTTTTCAGGACCCAATCATTCTAAATAATAGAGATATTTCATCCATAAAGATGAATCGTTAATTCCTATGGAGAATTCATAATTTCCTACTGTAGTCAAAAATATCTTAAAAAGCTATAAGATACAGATTATAGATTTTAAACAATTAAACTATATATTTTTTGAATGTAAAATTATAATTAGTGTGTAATAGTTTGTGTCCTTTGTTCATTATACTTAACGGCGTCCTTTAATTTGGCCTAGAGGGGCAAAGAGCAGAAGGATACTAACCTGTTTCCAGTTGTCATAGACGACTATGCAGCTCTCCTCACCGTCCACTGTCACCATGCGGACATATCCCTCTCCTAAAAGAACAATCACAGTGACATGCTGAGGTCCTCACAGTAGCAAGACACCTCAAAGGGATAGACTGAGGTCTTCATAGAGACGGGACACCTCAGAAGGACAGAACGATGTCCTCACAGAGAAGGGACACCTCAGAAGGACAGAATGATGTCCTCACAGAGACGGGACACCTGAAAAGGACAAAATGAGGTCTTCACAGAGACAGGACACCTCTGAAGGACAGAATGATGTCCTCACACAGACGGGACACTTCAGATGCACAGAATGATGTCCTCACAGAGACGGGACACTTCAGATGGACAGAATGATGTCCTCACAGAGACGGGACACCTCAGAAGGACAGAATGATGTCTTCACAGAGACACCTGAAAAGGACAAAATGAGGTTTTCACAGAGACAGGACACGTCTGAGGGACAGAATGATGTCCTCACAGAGATGGGACACGTCAGATGGACAGAATGATGTCCTCACAGAGATGAGACACATTGCAGAGATGACTGAGGTCATCACAGAGACACACTGAAGTCCTTAACAGTGATTGTATGAGCCACACAGACACACTGAGGTCCTTACAGAAACAGGACACCCTTACAGTCACCTAGTGAGGTCCACAAAGAAACCTTAGATTTTCACACGCATGGATCTTGACGTGCACACACAATGCTGTGAAATGTTATAGAGGGTCATTGTGTAAACAAAGAGATACAAAGATACATAGAACATGTACACAAACACACACACACACACACACACACACACACACACACACACACACACACATGCATTCATATTTTTGTGGGGACCTTAACCCATACCCAACCCTAACCTTAGCCATAAGTAACCAAACAAAATGCAAGACTTGTCACATTTCAGCTTTTTGATTGCATTCACAGAGTTTTCCTTTATGAGAACCAAAAAAATATCCCCACACCATCAAAATAAAAAGTTGTTTATTACACCGTGTGGAAATTTTGTCCCCGTGCTATAATATGTACATGTGCATGCACACGCACCAAAAGCAGACATCATACACTGCATTCTGAGATACTTCTCGCTGCTCCAGTCCCAGACTCCAAACTATGCTGGGTTAAAAACTACCATGTCCAGAATAATCATGGATATTAAGGTCTGTTTATACATAGGAATGGGAGGAATCAAGATTGCCATTCTGACCCGGGGGGGGATCACTCTGCAGTATCAGTCACATCCATTTTATCCCAACCGGAAGCAGTAAGGTACTCAACAGCAAGTAAGCTCAACTCACTGAACACACAGGTTGGCAGCATATCATAATTGCACCAACTGTCTGTTTTGAAGCCATATTTCTGTCCTTACCTCTTATTATACACCAAGAATGGCCTATTGTGCTACATATCGACAGACTAACATTTTTAAGTTCTTGTTAGACTCACTGAATTTCCTGAGGTAGTAACCCAAGGAGATCTGAAATGTGTAATCTGTCTCACAGACAGTAATGGAAGAGTAGTGACGTGCTGTGTCTATAATTTACCTACGACTTGGCTATCAGAGTCCACTGATGCAGAGCGGTCAAACTCGCCGCCCAGAGCTATGGCGAGGGTAGACTTGCCGACCCCATTCTGACCCAGCAGCACGATCCGCAGTGGTCGCTCCGGACTGCCGTCGCCAGGCCGCAAAGTGGGGTCGTCCTGGCTGACGCTGAAGGTGATTGGTGGGGAGGACTGGCTGTCCAGCCCTGGCGTCCAATCGCAGTCATCCGAGACCGCCTCCTCTCGCCTCAGCTGGTGCTTGATTGGCAGAGGGGTGCTCCCTCTTCGAAGCGGAGGTGCGGCCGAGAGAGTCATGATGTCACCCTGAGAGGTGCAGAATTAATAGTGGGTTTGTGGGAAATAATTCAAGAGGCTCAGGAAACAGCATAGTGCAGGAACACTACACAGGGAGACTGAGGAGGCTAGTATTTTGTTACATTTCTGAGAATAAAATTACTATTGCTAACACAGAGCTCCACATCACGCCAGGAAAAAAAAAATTACTTTGGCCCTAAATTTTTATAGCATTTAGTAACATTTGTGCATACAAGGAGGCTGGACATAGGAGCTGAGTTATTCTGTACTTATATTTGTGTCCCTCCTCTGTGAGGGTGCAGGGCACCAGCACAGAGAAGGCAACTTGGCATATGATTGAACGCGAGTCTGGCACCAGTTCCTATAGGGAGGAAATGCATGCTGGTCGGACAGAGAAGCCGCTGGCGTCGACAGAGAAACAGGCGAGTTAAAAAAAAATGTGCAAATACAGACAGATCAGGAGGCAGACACGGCAGCTTGGGGAGTGGGGAGGGCAGCGCAGGATAGAGCCTCCACCAAGTGGATGGAGAAGAATACAGAGACGGTATAGGAAAGGCATCCAGAGCTGGACCCAGGTGTTAAAATACTGTCACCTCAGCGCCTAGCGCACACCGTGAACACGGTGCTGGGTCAATAACCGATCGACAAAGCCGGCATTGCTAAGCGGATCACGGGCGCCGTTATGCAGTGTGAAATGCATGCATAAAACAGCCTAACGGAGCCGTGTTTTCGCCATTTACACGATGCATTGAGGTTAGACGCAAAGGCGAACTAGATGCTTCCACTTTACGGTCTTGCCTTCAAATTCCCCTTTATTATGTGCCACGCGTTTTGCATTCGGTGGTAAAAAATGCTTGTATTCCCATAATAGTAACTGAAGAAGCCGATCTCATTTACTACGCGTTCTCCCCGGTCTGGGTTACCCGCATTAATATTAATACCACAATTAATCAAGCGCTGGTGCGCCTGCAGACGCGGGGAAATCAGCCGGGAGGGAAGGGGGCAATTACAGCAGTTGAAAAGAGGCAATCAATTAATTAAAGCCTTACAGTACGTGTCACGCAAAAGAGCACCTAAGACAATCTGTTATGAAGAAGATACTAGTTATAACCGTAATTACACAGCCGGTATACAAATACACATTTTCTTGTGATTATAAATATAACATTGTATATATAACAACACAGCCTGCACGACGAGAATGTAGTGGAAGGCAGTAATAAGTACAAAAACTTACCCAACTTTATAAAAACCCGAACTGATGACAGATAAATGGTACCGGGACAGATAAACGTTTACTGCCACCATTCCCCGAGTTTGGGTAATGGGTGGGTAAATGCTAGAGTAGCGGGTGTATTGGGGTCCGGTATAATTCATAATGCAAACACGCATCGTGAACGAGCACAGATACCCTCCAAATGATTTTTAAAAATACCTTAATTTTATGTGACCCATACCTCCCACGCCCTACTGTTTTAATAGACCACCTCTTTGTTCAGTCGCTTGACAAAGCAAGCAAATGAAGACAAAAATGGTTTTCATAACATAGAACAATAATTAAATTTTAATCCTGGATTTTTTTTGGTTAATTGTTTCAATGGACATTGGCGCATTTCTGCTGCTGTTTTTCAAACACTGCGCGGACACACTCAAAGCATCCCGCAATTCTTAACCATTAGTGCGATCGAAATACCTGACTATCATTATTCTTCAGTCGCCTACGACTTGCACGGAAAGCCCGAAGCCCGCAGATAGCCCACTTACCTGCGCTCACAGCGGCAGACTACAGCGCATACCGTTTCTCCTCTGTCCACCTCTGCCTCTTCTTTCGCTCACCCTCTCTCGGTTATTTTGTCATGGCACAGTAAGCATACCGTGTGTGTGTGTCTGTGTATGTGTGTGTGTGTCAGCAGCACGTCGCTAAGTGTGCGATGGCTCGCACTCCCCCTCCAGTACGTCTGCATTAGTGACTCATAGGAAGAGGGACCCAGACCGACTATAACCACTATCACGTTTGTGCATTAACCCATATTGACATTTATGTTTATTTATAATAGTTGATGGCATCGAATTTTATTATTTAGGCTACCCGCCAGATTTAACTGAATATATGGGCTATCAAGGTGTTTTGGATCAGCAAACAAGTTTTTGTTTTTTTTTCACCCCCCCAGTTCTTTACCTTCGCAACACCGGGATTGCAGGACATCCATTTCGCCGCCAGGGGGAAGAAAAACCTCGTTTTGCCGTAGAAACACGGGCAATTTAATATGGCAATTTAATATACGGACAGAATTTTAATTACACCTTGGCTAGCCTTGACCACACAAAAGAGCTGTATTGATTAATAAAATTAAAATATGATCATAACACAACAGATAATAATTTAACAACAATAATAATATATCCAATCATGGGCCACGGATCTGGGATGGGGGATCTTCGGAGCATCATTAAGAATGCAGTGATGAGTAATCGCCCTCCCTGACAAATGTTTCTTAGGTCCCTGGTTATATCTGCAAAGCAAACAGACAAATGCAGTTCACAGTTCCGTGTCTCCGTCCACCTTAAAACTCCTCGTCCATTTCAGGGTAACAGAGTCAGTTTGAATTTTAAACATTAAAAACTGGAAATGGAGATTTTATACTGCTTTACTTTCATGTGCCACGTAATACACCAAAAATATTCCTGTTAACATTGGGAGCTGTGAAAAATGCAACACCCCCATTTCTTGCTTAACATCACTCCTCTAAAAAAAGCTGAGCTTCCAAAACATGCCGAAATACCCCAAGGGGGGGCACAGTGAGCACTGAGACGGGGTAAGGGAGAGCACATCACGGCTGGGATACACACAGGATGTGTGAAAGCATGTACAGGCTCCCAGAGAATACCGTGTGGGGGTCACGACAAAAATAGTCACCCAATCTGGTCCTCGGGGACCCCTAGACAGTCGACGTACCGAGAGGAGGGAGGAAGCAAAAATGTGGACTGTCTGGGGTCCCGGAGGAGGAGGAGGGGAACGTTCATTTAAAGGACCCTTCCAGAAAAATTGAGCCTGGCATTGAAATTGAGAGGATTCCAGTCGAAAGCACTGGATCGTCTCATGTTCCTGAGCTCCAAACTTAGAACAATTTCTTCATTAAGGATTCCAGTCAAACAGCATAATGAAGGATGTAATCAGAGCATGAAGTTTCAGGCAAAAAAAAGAATGCCAGTCTAACCAATGAAAAAAGCTGCCAGGTGACTGGATAAAGGGTGACAGGATAAAGGGTGACTGGATAACAGGTGACTGGATAAAGGGTGACTGGATAACAGGTGACAGGATATAGGGTGACTGGATAACAGGTGATTCGATAAAGGATGGCTGGATAACAGTTGATTGGATAACAGGTGACTGGATAACACAATCACATGTGTCAGAAACTGCAACTGCACCACAGGAAAAAAATGCCTTATATGGGCTTGTTTCTTTTAATTTGAGCAACAGCGTGGCCATGATTGAATTATATTGGAGATGAGTTTCATGATGAATTTCATTGTACTAGATTACTAGGGGTTAAGGTCCTCACAGTTGAGAAATGGATAGAAAAAACATTTGAATCCATATATCATATATAAATGCTTCCGGGATAGGCTCTGGACTCCCTGCAGCCCAGTAGGATAAGCGGGTTGGAAGATGGATGGATGGATATCATATATATCGGATCTAGTGCTTGTCAGGTATATCTGGACACGCAGGCTTTGAATCGATATAAATTCGAACCATAAGTGCTACAGCACAAAATTAATTAAACCAGCGTTAAAAAACAAGACACAGGTCAATGAAACAAGCTTCCAGGTCCCAGACCTGATTCTAAATTGCAGCATGTAAAACTGAAGCAATGTCCACTGGCACTGATCAGGGGTCAGTCTCGGAACAGGTTCAGGCTAGTGAGCGCAAATGGCCAGCAGTTTCAGAAGCCTGAACGCATAGCAGCGGCGTGACAGGGCTGTCCTGTTCCAAAGGGTCCCTGAAATGCAGCCTAAAAATGTGTCCAATCCCAAGATTCACTGCGTGGACCTTGGAAGGAGGTAACCTACAAAGGCCAGGGAGACTGTGTCCTTCGAAGGCTGCAGCCTCTGAACTGGGACACAGCTAATGCCTGCAGGCAAATGATCCAAGATAATTCGCTTTACTCTTCAACATTACCCAAATACAAATTATGGTGGGTTATTATAATTATTTTTATAATTAGTGGTATTTATTTATTTTTTTTAATTATTTTTACGTATCAACTGTTAACCAAGCATTTTAAGTAGATTAACTATACTAATTCTACAGTATTTTCAAACGCTCTTTGTATTTTTTTGTTGAATTAACATCTAATACATTTAATTTTTATTCCTTTCGAGAACATTCCAGAGCATTTAAACGGTTTCTAACTGATGCCACTTTACCTGTCCATGGTGAGAGGCACCATACCCAACAGACAACAGGCACAAGAACGTGGGATATGTGTGTGCAAAAGCTTGGCAAATGCATTAGAATAGGGGGCCCGTGTGCACGTTTGTGAGTGTGCGCATGAGGCCCGGTGAGAAGCACGGGTCAGAGCTACAATGCGTGCAAGGCCACTGACAATAGGCCTGGACAGTCAGAGTTAGGAAGCCATTATACACTTTATCTCTTCATTATACTGAGTAGAGAGGGTTTGACGAGAAGGGGGGGGGGGGCAGTGAGGTCAT
>JABFEA020000085.1:1370011-1381176 GCA_019775915.2 Cyphomyrus plagiostoma
GCTGCAGCCGCTTGTGGCGGCAGGACTGCGCGTAGCCGCGGTTCTTCAGCGTGCGGCGCTTCTGCTTCAGCCGCGCCGCCTCGTCCTTGCTGACACCGCGTAGGTGCCGGTTCAGCTCGCGCACCGACATGCTGACCAGCTGCTCGTCCGAGAAGCGCTCCTCCACACAGCCCTGCCTCTGAGACACAGAGTGTCCGGGGCAGACTTCACGTTAAAATATGCATGTGCTTCACAAAGATGCCTCATCCTGTAGATGCAGACCCTGGCAGACCTCATTATACGGCCCCCAAAACGCAAAAAGTATCATTTTCTCCCACCCTCCTCAGCCAGGGGTTGAGGTTAGGGCAAGATATCTAGTAATAAGTATTATTTAGTATGATACATATGTAGTCATGGTATAGGGATAGTAGGCTTGCTGTAGTATAGTGTGCTACAGTAACTATACTCTGTCACATAACAGTGCAGCTTTACTGTACAGGTTCACTGAACAAAGTGTAAAACGACAGGCTAACAGCAGTCAGAAAAAACAATCTGTTATTAAAATGAGTTAAAGAACCTGGTTGTTCCTGTTAAATGACTCATTTATGTTACTAAACTTCGTCAAAGCAGCATAAAACACTATGAGGAAGAAGAGTACAGCCCTGGTACAGTTTTATTCCCCAAGGTACAAACAACATTAATGTATCCCTAATGGTACAAAAAAAGTCCATTCTGTACCTTAAAAGGTACATTTACCTACAATTGGGGTACAATTGACAAACCCTTGAGGGTGCAGCCCTAGTGATAAGTAACTGTACCATGAAAGCTACAAAGCATACTTCACCATACTCACGGTAGAGTCAACGTGTCTCTGCATTGGCACGTGCAGTAAAACCAGAGTATGAGGAATGTGAGCATCTGCCACACAAAGCAGGGGCATTTCAAGGATTTTTTTAAAGTGATGGGCATAAGAGGGGCCATAATTCATACAGAGGGGGAAATTTATCATTAGCCAATGATGTATTTTGAATTGGTGAGTGAGAGGGAAGAAGGGCCAATCAGCTTTTGGTTGGGGTCTGTGCCCCGACCCTGTATAGACCCTTTTACATAAAGACCTTATGGTGGCAACTCCCCTCCCACATGACCTGTTAGGTCAGCCGCAGGGGATCAGCGGGCGGGGGAGGGGCTGATGGCGGTCAGACGTGTGAGCAGGAGCACATTTGCTCCTCACATGTCCATAATCTGTCATAATTTCTGAGTCTAATCCGATGGAGTGTCAGTGACGGTGAGCAGGATTATGAGTGGTAGTTATAGCTCCCATAATCCTCAGCTGCGTTCCCCTCATCACACTCTATGATTCCATACTACACACTGCAAATTGCTGGTGTGGAACCAGGACCACTTACAATGGAGTCCTGGCAAATTTCTCAACAAGTTCCACTGGGGATTTTGACAGCTGGTTCAGCACATTTGGTTTATACCACCAGGTTTACTGTGTCCAAAGACTCCCACTTGACAGGGCCGACTGTTTTAACGGGAATTTCTACCAGGAGTTTATGGTAAATCATCTCAGAGGGTCCCACACATTCGTGCACAGCTGAAAACACTCTCACAAAAATGAAAATGAAGTAGTCACATGCAGTGCTGGAACAGCAGCCTTCCCCTGTCAGCTTCCCCACCATGCCCTGAAACTGGAGTGCAGGGTCTGCATGGTGCATGGGTTCATCACAATCGGCATGCAGATCGCGTGTACATCACAAACACAAACGCACACGTTCGGCACAACTGACCCCCTTGAAAACGCAATGATGAGGAGCAGGCGAGATGACACTCGCCCATGTGTGTCGCTGAGTGTGTGGCTCCGTGCCGGGTGCACACGTAAATATAGAAACATATTTATTCATAATCTCAGGCCGCCACCGCCTAATTTCAATCCCTCTGTCCACATGTCATCCATCATTATCCCTCCTTCATGCAGTCGGCCCTGTCTTTACAGTTCATCAGGGTAATGTTCCCTTTCCTGACAGATACTAATAGGTTTGGTGCCATCACAGCGCTACAAGGTTTGCGTCTTTGGTATCCGTCCCTCTGATTGCATGCTCTCCCCCTATATTTTTTTAGCATCCTCCAGCACACAAACACACAGATTGGTGAACTGTTTTTTCTAAATAACCCATAGCATGTGAGTGCGTGACCTGTGTTGGACAGGCATCCCATACGGGGGGCCCTGCCTCGTACCCCTGTGCTTCCTATAGAGCTCAGGGGCTAAATGAAAAAACACTTATTTGGGACATAAACCAGCAACCTTCTGATCGCAGGCACAGCGCCCTAACTCATTGATCCACACACTAACCTCATTGATATGCTGATTGAGTGGAACAGGGGGCTTCTGTATACGGCACATGCGACGTGATAGGCTCAAGGCTCACTGCATTGATTGGTGGATGGATGGATGCATGGATGGGTGGACAGTTTACCCAGATTAGGTACCTGTGGTTATATGTTCAAAAAGTGGACCTGCTCTGTGGATTCAGCCCAAGGTCAGAGGTCCATCACCTCTACACTGCCAGAGCTACAAATACATGAAGAAGATGGCAAAGACCCCCCCCCCCTCACCAGTCTATGTACCTGGCCCAGCTGGTGGTGGAGATGGAGGTGATAAGGGTGAGGATGAAGATGATGGTGAGGCTGACCATTGGGGCTCAGCGTCTGGAGGTACGGTACGGAGCTCAAGGGGGCGCCGGCGAGGGAGGGGGGCAGCACGAGGAGCGACCGGGCGCAGAGGTCGGCCGCCTTGGGGCAGAAGACCTCACCTCCACTGTCACTGCCGGAGTCCCGCTGGCTGCTGTCGGAGCTCTGGGCCAGAACTGTGAACTGCAGAGCGGGAGAGAGCAGCATGCGCTACTGGCATTTGTCATGCAAATAAACAGCTGATACTTTTATCGGCGACATGCCTTGATTTGGCTGCATAAACTCCGATAAACTAAGCTCAGCACAGACTGACATACAGTGGTACCTCGGTTCTCGAACTTAATCTGTTCCGGGCTCCGGATCGAATCCTAAAAAGTTCGAGTTCTGATCGAATTTTTCCCATAAGAAATAATGGGAAAACAATTAATTGGTTCCTAGCCCCCCAAAATTGCACCTAAATATGTTTTTTTTAGCATTTAAACACAAAATGAACAGGATAAAACAAAAAGAGCATATTTTTCTTAATGGCTTCCAAAACGATAAAGATCCCAACATTACCCCTGTCCTGCCCTGATCATACGCTCCTTCCGTGTGCCACGCCCCCTCGTTAACCTCGTGTGGGATCCTCATGTGATCAGCTGTTTCTGGTTTTTGTCATTAGTCCTCTGTATTAAGTCCGCGTTTCAGCTTGTTTTCCCAGTCTGGTCATTGGATGTGTTCGATTTGTTTACAGCGCTGGCTTAAAGCAACGCATTCTGATCCTGACGCAGTGAATTACGGTTCGATGTATTGCAACCTCTCACCCGATCTGCACAAACTGGAACCGCCTCCTTTGCACTTATTGGCTGAAGAGTTTAGTTACACGGAACTCCCAGGAAGTTCCGATGCGTAATCTGCTATTTCTCCCGAATATCACGTAAAGCAGTGTGAACTGGTTTTCAGTTAATTTACCTGGTAAAATAAAGTGTAAATAAATGACATAAATGCTCTAATAGCACATGTGACTTAGTGGTTTATTTATTATTAGTTGCTGTAATGTTGCGCTGCTTTATTTGGTTAATCGTCCAGTCTGTGGCATTCAAGTAAGAATTGCATTGTAGTATGACTCATTTCCTGGCACGCACAATTTATATTAGGTCAGCGTTCACGGTTCGACTTGATGATATTCAGATCAACTTCTAGGTCAAACTTGGTTTTTTGACTTTCAAGAAATTTGAGTTCTAGTACTGAGGTACCACTGTATTTATATTTTATTCGTTTAGCACATGGCAAAATACATGTTTGAGAAAGCAGCAGCAACTGGAGCTTAAGGGCCTTGCTCTGGGGCCAGATGGCAGAATCACTCTGGTAGGTTTTGAACCAGTAACCTTCTGATCACATGCATAGTATCCTTACAATCGCCCCATTTTGAGTAAGAGGGAGAGGGGGCCTCTGTATAGGGTGCATGTCACATGACACTTAGTACCTCACCTGAGAGTTAACGGCTGCAGAGTTCAAGAGGGCCTCCACGGCATCCTCGCATCCCAAGAACCCCCCAGTGGGGTCCCGATCTCTCTCCCCCAGCTCAGGGCCCTCACCACCAAGGGGCCCCAGCACAGAGACTGGTGCCGTGGCTTCAAGCCCAAACTGCTGTAGGGCTGTTAGCCAGAGGAGGTCCTCCAGGGAGGCGGGGCTGGGGGAGGAGCCAGGGGAGGAGCCAGTTCCATAGGCCAGCCTGAAGGGGTAGATGCCACCGGGTGGGACAGGAAGTGATATGGGAGGGGACGAGGAGGAGAGGGAAGAGAGGGACAGGGAGGATGAAGATGAGTGAGGCGGGTGAGCATCGCTCACCGTGGGGGAGTGAGGCAGGGAGTTATATGGGCTGGAGGTAAGGCAGGAGTCCAGGGGCATATACGCTGGGTGGGGGCTGGGGGGGTCCTGGGGTGTGGTTTTGGCAGGGCCTCCAGCAGGAGGCACTGGCAAGGAGTCCGATTTCACCTCGAACTTTAGCAGGTCAAAATCGTTGAGGTACTCCATGGCCAGAGGGCTGGGGGGAAGGGAGGAAAGGGGGAGGGGGGCACAGGCCATGAGCCAATCAGGAGAGGAGCCACAGGACGGGCACTTGGGGCAGAATGTTCCAGACGTGTCTCGGGGACTCTGCAGGCCCTCCTCCGGTGTATGCTTCACTCCCCCCGAAAACGAGCATCTAACACGTCATCGTAGCTTGTGGCTCCCAAAGGACTGGGGGGGGGGGGGGGGTTCTCTGTCTCAACCCTAAAATAACATGTAAAAAGACAGAGAAGAGAAATGAAAATGGTCTGCGAGGGATGGGTAACCCACAGCCGAACACAAGGGAGGGTGACAGCGGGAAGGAAGCAGAATGTAGCGGAACAGAATTCTGATGGATTCCTCCGAGACGAAGGGAAAACACTGACCGCTATGGTTTAGTCACACGCGTGGCGCACTGTAGCGGGTGGAGGGGACAGTGTCATATCAGGAACAAGGGAGCCTGCTTAGCCAGCTTTAATTTAATTAAATCACATCATTAAGGTGCTAAGATGTAAGCCGATAATGATGGAGAGAATCGATACAGCGTGGTAACCTCTCCTGGCGGCCCAATAGTTCGACCTTAAGTGACAGAAAACCATTCAGGAATTCCCACGCACCGATCCAGGACGATAAAACACCTCAACCGCCTACATCTGGGTTTTGTTTTATGGAGAAATTCTGAATCTGGAAAATCCACGCCATCTTGACAAAGATCCCCGTGTCCCAAACAGCAGGGAAACATTTAAAAGCAAATCAATTAAATTCAAAACAGACTATCGCGCAACTCAGTGACTTTATATCAGAATTGTTTACAGACTGATATACTGTACAACTCATATATATGTATTTATGTAAGTATGTCTGACAATATAGCTCAGGCACAAAACATGCAGTAATATCAATAATAAAAATAATCCATATTTGCCAGTATTTGTTAATAGCACTCATGCTCATTCTTATTCTGATGAGTGACACAGTTGGCATTTTCAAGACAACAAATAAAACCAAAGATGGCTGGCAGAACCGCAAAATTTTGTTCAGGAGCTGAACTGCAAAAACTTTGCAATTATTTCAAGTAAGAGATGCAGTTTATGTAACTGGCCCTCTGCACAGTACTGTATTCCATAGAGGCAGTCTAATGAAAAAATATTTCAGATTAAAAAAAAACTCGAAATGACCTTAATCTATTGACTAAACACACATTCTGTTGGCAGTTGGCTAGAATTAACTTTAATAACTTAGATACTTAAAATGAATACATGATGAAACTCTGTGTAATCCACAACTGCCAGACTTATGACAGTATAGTTCAGGTTCCACCTTGCACATGACTGGAAAATTGGTACTTTATGGATCCCAGTGGGGAAATTGTTCCTATGCCTCCCTCAACTTGCTCTTTGTAGAGTAAGTTGTCCGCGAAGGGAGCTGGGGGTTAGGTGTCTTCCTCAAGTGTGCACATGCTGCCCCGAGAAAAGAGAAGCCCTTTAAAAATGGACGGCACTGGGAGCGGGAGAGGCTGGCTTCTGTTCCCCAGCCCCCAGGCGGGTCTTTGGACGTCCTGACCGTGGGTCTGATCTGCGCCCACTGCTGTTGTTATGCATCGCAGAATAAGCTTTGCTCTAACACGTCATCACATCCGTACGCCAGCCGGTCCGGTACTCACCCCCACGCTGTCCTGACGCTACTCATCATCCAAATGTCACCCTTTCCAGTTCATACTAAGCCCACTAGGGTCCAGTAGGGACTTCATTGCTGAGACCTATAGCCGCAGCACGACCTAAAGCAAACAGCGAATTTCACATTCCTAAAACTGCCAACAGTGCAGCCCACCAGGCGGCAGGTCGATCCACAAGTGTCTTAGTGCACGGATCTCCAGTCCATCGCTCTCCAATCTTTCAAGTATTTCTAACACCTGTGTCTACCTCAGAATGTAATCCCACGTGCTCATGCGCCTATTCCACTGTCACATTATAAAAAAAACTGCAGCCTCTTCTCCACAAAACAGCACAGACCCGACAGAGTTAAATAACAATACGAGACAGGGTTTTGTCGGAAATATCAGACCCCACCTCAATAATTGATAGGTATGTTCCTAACGAAAATTTTAGTCCTACATCAGAAAAACGTTTCATCATATTTATCAGTCATTTTATGTTTTTGTGAAACTGTACCCTAAACAATATTGGTATTATTTCAAATGCTAAAATAGTAAAAAAATATTTTTAAAATCTTATATCTATTGCATGTGTGCCAATTTCGGTGCCACGATATCCATCGCACCCCCACCCGTTGGGGCTAACTCGCCCTCCCCCCAAACGTGAACCTGCTGCGGAGGACATGGATGTGTCTCTTTCACGCAGTGCTGACGGTATGTAGAGGGGACTCGTATTGTATATTAAGTGTGCAGCACTGCAGGTCATCGTTAAGATCTTAATAGTGATATCTGTGTCTGAACTACGCAGGACTATTACACGCAAAAGTAACCTAGAGCGATAGTAAATTAAAAGATATCAGTAGGGGAAAAAACAATGCAGTACTCTTTATTGAGATTTAGACGCATTATATAATAATGAGACCAACACTTCATTCCCAACTTCACATCAAATCTTTCATTCAGTTTGAAAATATTTTCTCTTATGTTATTTTGTAGTGCTAAAATAAAGTACTTGTAAAATATGAACTACGTCATCAACAAATATGATTATAATAAAATGTATAATTAGTGTGGAACTTATTGACAGTCATTTCCCTCGCCATTGTACCATAAAACAAACAAAACAAACATGGCTGGACTAAAACTACCACAGGCGCTGCTATAGGGACACTAAAAGCTGGGGTACCGCCGCGACTGTGACCTTACCTGAGCGAGGACAGGGGGGCAGCCGCACGCGGAGCCGTGCTAGGAGGCAGCGCAAGGGAGAGCGGTGCAGCGCGCGCGTTTGGCCGAGTGACGGCCGCTGCTCGGGTCATCCCCCCCTCCCCTCTTTCTCTCTCTCACCCTCTGTATCTCTCTGCTCCCTCCTCTCACTGTTCCGCATATCCTGCTTATTTCTACACCGGCGTACCGTCTATGTTAGTGATCATTGTTAACGTCGGTGTTTTCCAGCACCTTCCTCCCGCCGCCATAAACAGACCCTTTCGGAACGTCGCTGAGATTTTTCTGCGTGAATAATAATGCTTTCTCTTGTATGTCTGCGGTTATTTTCAAAAGAATGAATTATGGCTAATTATAAAAATAACGCAAAGTGGGAAGTATAATCCTCTTATATTGACTGGTGTATCTATGAAATATATCTGTGACAATATGATACCAGGTTTGAACTGTGACAAAAATAACTAGTAAACTGAATTTGACAGATTAATATCCTAAACATAAGAAAATGAAAAAAAATATCTATTAATATCGGAAAAGAGGGAAATATATCAAAGCCATAATTTATAATAGTGAGTCATTTGCTGCCATATGATAAGTACTACTGCTTGGAGGACAACTTCAATTCAATTTTAGTTTGAAACTTTTGAGAAATAATCATGGGACATTCTATAATCTTTTAATGTTAAACCCCACTGAGAGTGTGATCGTTACAAAAACTTTTATCTCACTTCTTGTAAGTGAAATTTTGATATATATATATATATATATATATATATATAGAGAGAGAGAGAGAGAGAGATAGATAGATATATATATAGAGAGAGAGATATAGAGAGATAAAATCCTTCTTTTATCGTCGTGTGCAACTGTTTTTTTTTTCTTCCCCAAAGAGGTTTGGTTTAGTATTGAGTGTCCATCGTAATAAATGCCACAGGACGGACGCTTTCTGGCGCTCTGCTCGCTCCCGTCTGCTGACCGCCGCGTCCCCGTACCCATGGCGCGCTGCTGCGAGCGCGTGCACGGAAGCCCTGCCGATGGCGACTGCAGTTAGTAATAGTATCCAGTATCACAGCGGTGCAGCAGGCGGGTCTCCGGGCCCCCCGGCTCCACACCACCCATCTCCTCCAGAGAACGCACGATTCGTTTCCAGACACGCTGCCTCGGGGGATCAAGGAACATTTAGAGCTTTAAATAGACCAAGATATTAAAACTTTAGAATCTGATTGAACCCAGATAAAAAAAAATTTAAGCATTTACCGTAAATGTCCCTGCGCCGCCCTCATGTGGCCTCTTTGGGGAAGTACAAGGTATGAAACCAAGGAAACGAATTATAATGGAATTTCTGCAGCATTGACTGTTACATTTGTCCATCTACCACTACATAAAATGTACATGCACGAGATATTATTCAATGGAGTTTTGACTGCAATGACTGCTACATTTATCCACCTTCCATGTTCTAAAATGCACAGATGGGTGTCTTATTCGGTGGAGTTCTGATTTACTTTACCATCTCTTCATAGTTAGGTGCAGTCGCAGGGATTATTTCTAAGATCCACATGGGGAAAGTGCATCCTGCTTTTTAATGATGCATTGATTAAATGTGCAGTTGCTGCAGCATTAAGCAGCGCATGCTGTGCCGCCCAGGGGCCAGAATCTCAGGTTTTTGGAGCACCAGTCACCCCCCCCCCCCACACATGCAGCCCCTGGGGTCTGTCAGCACTGTTAGGGTTTTAATTGCATTTTAATTGCTTAAGTGAAGGAATATTTGATGAGCCTCTGCACAGAACATCACTCAGTCTTGCTCTGGGAGTCCTCATCACTGCGATGCTTAAATGTTCTACATGTGTGATAGTGTCAAATTACATACATTGCTAACGGCCGTGTGAGCACGCACACACACACGGGCGGGAGGGGTGGGGGGGAATACACACACGCAGACAATCAAGTGCACTCTCATTCCCATACACACATACAAAGACACAAGAGCACGCATGCGCACACGCATCTATCGTCGCCGCATTGCACACCAGGAGCGTTGCATACTGTATAATTACCACATGAAATACCCTGTGGAAACGTCTTGAAATAGATTCCACAAAATTAAGAACTGACTTGTCAGGTTTGTTCTGAGTGTTTCTAGTCGTACAGCGACATGGAGGGTTTGCGCCCAATCAAGCATATGCTGGAAATGCACCATCCCGTTGAGACCTAAAGAATTCATTTCTGCACAGGGTAAATATCCAAAAAATAAACAAACGTCCCACACAGGGCAGCGTTCCGGTTGGCACAGCCCGTCGAAGATAAATGCTCAAATATCTGAAGGAGAATTGCAAAACATCCAAAAAGGGAACCGAAATTTTGGCTGCACTGAACACTCGCAAGTTTTGAGGCCTTCAGTTAAAAACCGCACAGCAGCTGTGGCAGGCCTCTATTCTGAGTAAACACAGGCCTCTTGAGACACTTTAATGGTCTTCCCGGGAAGATCTCTGCTGCCTCTCTTCCATAGATTATGGACCTCAGACTGTAATCACTTTTATGTCTATGTTATGAGCAATTTCAGAAAGGAAAATGATACATTATGAAGTTAAAAATGACACATGCACACATATGTTCCGTTTTTCTCTGAGAAATATTCCTATGGGACAGCTTTGCATTTTTAATTTAGAACAGTGTTTCCCAATCCGGTCTTTGGAGGAACCACAGTAAGTCCACGCTTTGGCCCCCTCCCAGCCCCCTGCCAGCAGTCCACATTTTTGCTCCCACACAGAGAACCCGGGAGCTGGGAGGGAGCAAAAACATAGACTACCTGTAGGTCTCCCCAAAGACCAGCCTGGGAAACACTAATTTAAAGTACAGCCAAAGAGCTTAGGCCAGAAATGAATGTTCTGGAAAGTGCATCATTCGGAGAGGAGTCAGGGGAAGCGAGGATTCGGGTGGGAGCAGAAATCGTGACTCACAGCTCTATTATTCAGCCGCTCAGGTTCGCGAGGGGGCAATGGGTGAGCTGGCATCTTTCCTCACAAACAGTGGGCATCCTTAGGGGTGATGTGGGAGGCTCCGCCCTCAAGCCCCGCAGTGGTCTGCCGACAATGTGCATCTTCGGCTGCTGAGGTGTTCAGGGCTCTGAGAACAGCACCCAAATCCGGCCCCAAATCTGACTTTATTTAAGATCCAATTCACTGATCCCAGGGGTAAATTCTGGTGCATAGAGCAACACTGACACACGTGTAGTGTGAAACAGACAAAGTGCAAAGACAGTACATGTAGTGTAAACTAGCAGATGTTGTGCCAACAGATACACAGAACGCAAATAAAATATCCAGTAAAAAACATAATGTTGTGATGCAGGAGAATTAAATATTTAAAAATAAGAATAATAAATGAATGATGTTCAATTATTGAACAGATACCACTGGACACTTACTACAACTTTAAATTTATTGGAAGTGCCTTACTGGGCTGGACCCATGGGTGGGGGGTGGGGGCTCAGTCAAATGCAAGCTTTGCTGTGTGATATGCCCGGGGGCGGGGGGGGGGGGGGGGGGGGGGGGGGGGGGGGGGGGGGGGGGGGGGGGGGGGGGGGGGGGGG
>JABFEA020000085.1:1381276-1403851 GCA_019775915.2 Cyphomyrus plagiostoma
CCCCCCCCCCCCCCCCCCCCCCCCCCCCCCCCCCCCCCCCCCCCCCCCCCCCCCCCCCCCCCCCCCCCCCCCTCAGTCAAATGCAAGCTTTGCTGTGTGATATCCCCCCCCCCATCCTCTGTGGCCCCCGACATACCACTAGCTATTCAGCATTACCATTGGCAGGACCCAGTAAATGCTATTCCCACTGTTTGTCTTCCAAACGGGAAACATCGTATTTCTGAATAATAAATGTTGTCCACCCTTGATGCTATTAATAAAGGACCCTGAGCAGAACTCTAGTTGTAAAGCCTCGACTGATAGAAAAAAAATCCTTCTTTAAGGCCACCGTGCAAAAAGCTTGGCTGTTCCCACACAACTCTTAACTCTTTTCTTGGGCAATGCAACTTTAACTCCAGTTCACCTGTTGTTATATAATTTTTTACAGTTCACCTGAACACAGCCCCAACACACCTTATGCATAAGAATATTGGCGTGAGCTAAATAAAGAAAATATTATTGTTATTATACCTGCTTTGTCCCATGATTCTTTGTTCCTTTGTGACCCAAAGTGTGTGTGTGTGTGTGTGTGTGTGTGTGTGTGTGTGTGTGGTGGGGGGGGGGGGTATTGATGTTGAGAGAGAGGCACAAAAGAATGAAGCAAGTGAAGAGGTATGGGATTATAGAGGCTGATTCCACTGCTCCTAAACCCTTACTGCACCCTCTCCCTGCCCTCCTTCCTGCTGGGAATTATACAGGAATTATACAAAAAAGCAGGGATGGGAGGGAGACAAAGCTCTTTGGCTTAGTATCTACAGGATGTCTGTAGGACAGAGAAAAAGAAATAAAAGTCTGTCTATGTAGCTTTCAGGATGACTAAACATGTTTAAAATAATTTCAATGCCCTTTTTATAGATCCATGTGCAGCTCTGCCAAGAGCCACTAGATGTCAGTGTATATTTCAGAAATAAACGGCTTCTGCCCGTGAGAACCGCTTTTCAGATCAGACCGGTCCTGCGAGAAACAACCAGGAGCGTTTTGTCCATTAATGCAAAGGGAATGGATGACTGACTGACTGACTGAATGAGTATTAAGGGCACTATTAAAAATCCCGATAAAGACAGTCAAACAAATGATTAAACAAAGGAAATTATCAACTGAAAATCCAAACTAGTAGACTGATCTTTAAAAATAACTCTGGCAGTTCAACACCTGCACACATTAGCAGATGAGCAGTCAGCATTCGGCTGTGGCTTATGTAGGTTACCGCTCACACTGCCGCAAGGTGACACAGACCACATAGGCGTGATTCCGATAGCATTAACTCTGAAAAGGACATGGAAAGGGGTTTCCTGTTTTTTGGCTTGTGGGTCGGAGTGTCACATGTCATCCTCTTGTTTCCATTAACCACGTGGAGTAGAAGGAGGTGGGAGGGAAGCGACACTTCATGGCCACCATAAATATTTCACAAGGCCAATGACCTTCATTCCAGTGACATTGCCCATTGTACCGTATTATCACCTCTTCCCTTTCTCCCTCCACCGTATTCCTCTGTTTCCACATCCCCTCCATTCTATCTTAAGCACACCCAGGTTGCTTGGTAACACCACAGGTCTATAGGAAAGGCTCACACTAAATTCTGTTGCCCAATGAAGTCTGACACAAGTGAGTGTAAGACCACATGAACAGGTGTGTGACAGTGTGTCTGTGTGTCACATCTGATTGCAGCATTAAGGGAGGATGTGCACCAGCACACTTACGGTGGCCCCTGCAGCAATCCTACCGCCTGGCGCCAGGGTGGACAGTGAGTCCATGGACCTCGCGAAGCTTTAGACTCCATGGAAATTCTCGCTTTTTAAAAATGGAAAGAAATGAACAGGGGTTTGGTTAGTTCGACCCAGAATGCCTCAGTCCGTCGGACTAAATGGTTAGCAGGACAGAGATAGAGGGCAGGAGAAAAAAACCTTGGGAAGCTATTTTCATGCTCCATCCACTACGGTAAGTGCCATTCCAGTGGACAACCGGTATTTATTTACACCAGGATGAGGATAAACATGGGGGAGGGGAGAGAGTGTAGAGAGTGTAGCCAAATCAATCATCCCTGTGAGGGATCATCTGAACATGCAGGGCTTTAACAGCATCGATTTTACTGTATTTCTGCAGGAATTCTCAGGCACTTGGAGTGTGTGTATGTGCGTCTGTGTGTGTCTTTGTGTGTCTGTTTCTGTGTGTGTTTCTCTGTGTGTGTCTGTGTGCACGTATAGTATTTATTAATGAGCCTTCTTTCCTTCACTAGTGTGGCCCACCCATCTCTCTCTCTCTCACACACACCCCGCTTATGACTCATAGTACCTTTGCAGAGCCTTTCTTCAGCCCAACACCAAGGACAAGGTCAACCGTTGTGTTATAATGCATCTGCGTCCCCCCCCCCCTCCCCGATCCCTCTATTGCTCCCCAATCCACTCATGGAGCTGCACCTCCTGCCATCTGACTGAAATCAGTCGGTGAGGCCGTGTGGGGCTACTGTATGGGAAGAGGTGTCAGCTCATGAGCGTGTTCATTTTTGATAGACATGGCTAGACGATCACATGCAGGTTGTACGTCTTTGATTTTGTAAGACAGAAAGCAAACCAAACACAGTTTGTGTGGATTCAGTGCGTCTCACTCTTGCTGACCTGGGGCTCCTAATGGTGGGCCTTGATGTTCACGCCTGATGTGCACCATCAAGGGGGCTGTAGGGACACAGTGTGTGCATCTAGACTGGATGAGCAGTAAATCATTATTTTACTGCTTTCTGTGGCAAGCTCAGTTGGATTGACATCATTCGGTGGGGGGGGGGGGGCTGCTATGGTAATGAACCAGTGGAAAATTAACTACCCCCACTCCAGACATGGGAAGCCTTCCTACAAGCCGTTCCCTTAATGAGCTCAGAAGATACAGAGGCGAACTGCAATCGCTCTTGTCCTACATGAGAATTTTAACGAATCAAATGTCGCGCAAAGTCCTGACCGCAGCCCCTAACGAGCCTAACGAGCCTAACGAGCCCGAATTAGACTGAAGTGCTGATTAGCTTGTGGCTCTTTCCACAATAGTATTCCACTGTTGGCACCTTCACTCAGACCAGGCTTAAAGGGCTGTCAGTGTAACTTCCCGATGCCAACGTCAGGCGTCAGCTCCACCGCGGCCGCAGTGAACGGGGTCCGACGCCGCTGATGGACGCGTGACCTTTAATGCCTCTGCAGAGGCCCCCCCCACCGACACGCTCCATCACCAAAAAAAACCCATTTCTGTCACAGCTCGTGATCAGATGCTGACTGGCCGATCGGTTTTCCGAGGACTGACATGCGGAGAGCTCTAATTAGCCAACTCCGCTGTGCACAGGA
Source organism: Cyphomyrus plagiostoma (assembly GCA_019775915.2). NCBI lineage: Eukaryota > Metazoa > Chordata > Actinopteri > Osteoglossiformes > Mormyridae > Cyphomyrus > Cyphomyrus plagiostoma. The sequence goes on from JABFEA020000085.1 coordinate 1,384,639, forward strand.
CATTTAACAGCCCGGATATGATGTTTAAAGGAGGCCGGGCTGACTAAAGACAGAGAAGCCGCTTTGTACAGTAGGTCGTGAGGCGGCTGTGTTGATCTCAGAACAGCTGGATGGTCACAGTGATCAGAGCTGCTTCACTCTCACTGGTGCCTGATACCCCAGCCATTGGATCTCACCTTTTTCATCAGACATCTGCTGCCCCCTACTGTTTAGAAATTCCATCTTCTATCCCACCCCACCCCCCTAAAAATGCAGAAAAATTCACGAGCCAAAATATGTCCTCAGCAACGTCTTGTTCCATTTTCCTCAAAACCCAGACAGCAGAAGTAAGTAGTTTGAATTCTGCTGTTTATACTGCTTAACACTGGGTTATGAACCTAATTAGGGCAGATGCTTTGAACTGATGGCACACCAGAGGCTGGACTTGAGGAACGGCAAGTCAGCGATTGGCCGACCGCCACTGTCAATCGGACACTCCACCTATTCATGTAAATCTCACAGAGAATCATTCACCTTCAGCAGAGTCTCCCTTTATTCTTTCAAATTCATATTCATATACTGGCTTTTACAAAATATATTAGATTTCAATGCAAGAAAAATCAAAGAATTCAAAAGCAGTTTTGTTAAACAATGAAATTCTCAATTTAAACTAAGTAAAATTATATGAACAATGGAACTAATGATTACTGTATCAAAGAAAACCCAATAACAAGAATACCAATAAACTTAAAATGAACTTCAGAATGACTGTTAAAATATTTTTAATTGCAGACTTGGTAAATTGTTATTAAATATTTACAGCATAGTAACTGAAGGATCTGTACAGTGTCACAGGTTCTCCTTGGACAGCAGGAAGGTGCGAAAGTGCAGAAGCAATGCGAGTAAAGAGCTGAAAGCCTGAAGCACTACGGCGCCCCCTACAGCCCGATGGAGCAGACTCACCCAGCGGACCAGCGCAAAAATCAGTGACCACTTTTCGATTAAAAACCCAAAGGTCGGGTCTCAAAGGTCAAGGTTGCATTGTATGTGTGTGTTTGTGTGTGTGTCTGTGTGAAACAGCTTGTGAGTAAAGAGAAGTCTCCACAAAGACGACCTCCTGAAAACAGATTCACAGACAGGGGGATCCCTGAAGAACAAACAAAGAGCGTCGTCCGTGATTTTCACGACACTAAAATGACTAGATTGCTCATCATTCACTTTTGTTCGTTTTTAATGCTGCTGCAGTGGGGCTATAGGAATCATTAATGGCACTGAATCTGAAACATACAGAATGTATGGAAAGTCCCCCACACTGACAGAAATGTAAAGGTGCATGGGGCTGTGATAGAAGACCCATAAAAGCCCAGCACATGGTGGGGACATATGTAGATGTCAGAGTGTGTGCGTACAGTTACACATTAATGCATACTTTTATGGTGAGTAAAGCTAACGGTAAACAGGTAATTACTAGTATTCGCTCTTCCTGCTGCAGAGCATTGGCTTGAGTTCACAGGGAGCACCGAGCCTCTCCATCACTCTTTCACCATTTCTTTCCCATCTCTCCTTTTATCTCCCTCCTCCGGTGCAACATAATATCGCACAGTTGTCATGGGAACTGTCGCCGGCCTCCGCTGTCGTCATGACACCTCGCTGCTGCCAGATTCTGAATTCCCGTTCCCTAGAAAAGAGGTCAGTGGAGAGAGGGTCTGTATATCCACGTGAAATTTTAAGCTTCTCCCAGTAACAAACTCAACACACTCTGTCTGCGTCATCTGCCGCTGCGACGACAACATGCGTATGTGTTGGGCAGGAACTGGGTTACAACTTGCATGCGTGACACGCTAACATATCTGGCGTAAGGTGTGAGACTATCAGCTGGTGTTACTAGTTGTGTTTCCATTAGCGAGAGATGGGGCATGAACTGAGATGGGGGGTATGGAAACAGTGAAGTCCAGAACAAAGCAATATTGCTTTACTGAACCAACAAACAAATAAACAAACCAATCAGAATGTCTGTGAGAGGATCTGGCTGTGTCTGCACCAATCAGAGTGGCTATGAGACATTCGAGGTTGTGGCTGATTGACCCAATCAGAATTGCTGGAGAGTTTCTAGGTTGTGGCTGCACAAATCATACTGGCTAAGACACACTCCAGGGTGTGGCGGATTGACCCAGTCAGAGGCTAAGACAGGTTCTCTGTTGTGGCTGCACCAATCAGACCGGCTATGACAGAATCTTGGTTGCGGCTGAACTGCACCAATCAGAGCAGCTGTGAGAAGTTCTGGGACCTGAACTAAATGCATAATTCATGTGAGTACTGCGAGATACTAAGGTACGATTGACTGCACCCATCAACCATGCCTGTGTCATGAATAACCAATCAGCTTATATTTCATTGATCTCCCCCAGAAGCATGTAAACCTACGTCAGCCCTGACGTGAGACCTGCCTGCTTCCCTACACCACCAGCTGACAGCAGATGTCACTATAGAGCAACAGGAAGGAGGAGGAGCCAGCAAGCGACCTTACTGATGGCAATGAGAGAGTTAGTAATGGATTATGACTGATGCTGGATGGCTCATTAAAAGGCTTTCATTAAGCACCAAGAGAGGATAACTATGAATTGCCGTAACGCTGTGACACCTTGTGAGGGAGAGGGGGGAAGCTGATTGGTTTTAAAATCAGGTCACTAGCCCTCATTTCCAGTGTTTTTTTTTCTTACATCAGTCAGAAAGCCACAGCAGGAAACATCCATTTAAAATGCCTTCAGTCTGTCTCACACTCCTCAGCCTGTTAGCTTTGTAAATCCCTGCTGAAATGGGAAGCCTTATATTTTATGTTGTTACATCAGTCTGGTCCATATTGGATCCCCAGCTACCCTTGAAGAGGAAAGGGCTAAAAATAGATTCTCTGTTAATTGGCCAAGTCCCGTGTCACGTGGGTCTATTCGCTGACCACAACCTGCAGTACTCTCACAGCCAAAAAAAGAAAAAATAATAATAAATGGTTAAACAGCAGTTGCTAGGAGTCTCAATGCATGATTCCCTGCAACCTGGCGACAGCACAGAGGTACGGCACCCATGGGGGCAGATTCCCGGCTATGGCATTGGCAGACCATACCGGGGCTGTCCAGTGACCTATTTCTGCTCTGGGGCAGCCTGGGCTTCTTCACAGGAGGCTTGCGGTCTGAGGGCCTTTCCACGATACCCGGGCTGTCCCTCTCCATGCCTGCGGGTAAGTGCGACAGACACACAGCACCACACACGTTGCAGGAAATGGTGAGGCGAGAGCGCTGCCCAAACACAAACACAGAGGCCTGGTGACGGCGGATTCACACTCGCTCTGGCCGTGCAAATCCTGTTTAACACGGAGGCCCGGGGAGTTGAGCAGAAGCGCTACGCACGCTAATGAGAGCGAGAGGGAGAAGCCCGCTATGACAGGCAGTGGCCGGTGACTGGGCTGGGCGGATGAAAGGGCACAGTGCTGAACCGAGAGATGAAAGCAGGAGCCTGGTCCTGGGGACAGGTCAGGAGGTACCTGTTTCACAGGAGAAGGCTTTCCTGTTTCTCTGTGGCTTCATTGGGGCTGAAGCTTTCATCGCGTCCTCGCCTGTCCGTGTTAAAAGCCACAATCACCATCACAAAACATTTCGATTGGATTCTTGAGAAATCAGACTGTTAATCCTTCAGCACATGTGGCTCCGGGAGCTGGTTACCTAGACTGGCAGCCGTATCAGCCAATCCGAGCATAGGCTTGGAGGAGGCGGGAGGCACGGGGGGCCGAACCTTCTTCTCACTGGCTGTTTCCTTCGGAGGGGTCACAGTAGGAGGCGTGTCGCTTCTGAGTGGCTGGTCTGTGGGCTGCAGAGAGACAGGAAACATAACTCACACACAAAGGCAGAGGCCACTGGGCGTGACTCACACACACTCCCGCAAACCTTTTCAGCGACGGGGGAAGATTGTCTCTTGGTTTCTGCTCCTCTTTCACCCTCTTCATTCTCCCCTTTCTTCTCCTGTTTATTGGCTTCCCTCTCTTTATAAACCAACACGTCCTCCTCCGCAGGCAGGTCTTCATGGATAAGCGATAAAGTAAATAAAGCTGATCTCACGCTGAACGACAATAATTATCACGCCTCTTTGCAACCTTAACAATAACATTTCATGACAAAGGCACAGAGTATAAATCGTGCCTCATAAACTGTCATGCCAAACCTTAATTACATTTAAACCAAGAGCAAAAACAACACAGTGATGCTGCCATTATAATTATCCTTAAATGCCGGTGTATAACTATTACTATCACTAACAGTACAATATAGTTGAGAAAGAAAAAAATGCAAAAATCAGGAGAGAAGCAGCATTCGTGCCCGAGTTATAGTATAAGCTGGTGAGTTAACTTGAATCAAGCAGCAAATCTAGCAAAAAAAGATTAGATGCAACAAGCCGCATGCCAAACTAAGAAGCGCAGTACCGGAGCTGTCCTGTAAGTGGCGCTGTGTCATGGTACTTAGGCACGGTTTGGTTCTCTGGGGAGGGGGTTCTGGTTTTGTCCCACACTGGGCAGGACTGTGACGTTCCTCCGTGAGCAGCTCCTCCAGTGCGGCTTCTTGCTGTGGTAATCGTGACCGCCTGTCCACACATGGGTCTGCTGGGTGCTCCCCCGGGCCCCCCGGCACAGTCTGCCCGTCCACCTGGGTCTCCGGCCTCTCGTCCTGGCAGTGCGAGTGCGTAACCTGCTGCTCAGCCTGGCTTCCGTGCCCGGTCTGCCTGTCTCGGATCCTGTCCTCCGCGGCCCGGCGAGCCCTCTGCTCCGTCACGCTCCTCTCGGGTGATCGCTCCAGCCCACCTTCTGATTTCTGATGAAGGACAAACAAAGTCCAAGGCCACCGCAATCCAAAATGGCTCAGCAGAGGGCTAATTAGATGCACATGGCATCCAGACTCTGTCACGGTCAGTAGCGGCTACTTCTGTTAAATGTCTTCAGTCGCGGTAATGGGAGGCTTTGATCTAGCAGGCTTCGGGACAGGTAACTGTCGGAGTGACTTTACAAACCACAACACTCAGTGATATTTCTCAGTATGTGTACTTGACCTTACTTGTGTTCTCATGTCCCCGTTTTACATCATCTTCCATTGTCAAAGACCAGTTCAAAAGAAGGAAGTACAGAGAACAGTAAAAAAAAAAAACCCCTAAATGTCACTCTTGCCCTGTCCCATATGTCAGTTGCATCCTCACCAAACGAGACCAACCTGTCATCACACCCCATGTTCATTCTTAGCAAGACCAGTCTTGACACGACTACAAGTACGATCTCTGCGTTCTTGGTACTAACAAACACCCCGGGTACGGCCCGCACCACCATCAGACTGTACCTTTCTTGATGGGAAGTGGGAGGGTTCGCTTCCAGCCACCCCCAGAAATGGTATGCTCTGCAGGGGCTGAGGCCCTGATGGCCCCGTGGGATTCCATCTACTCTGCTCTTCTATTTTCACATCCTTTGCAGGCTTCCCAGCATCCACTGGGGGATTAAAAAAGGTATATACGTTCTCCATGGCAGTCCTGAGACAAGGGAGAAATATAAAAACATGCTTTGAAAGGATACTTATACCACGACATCTTCGAAATGCTGACATCATAACCATAGACTGTGGCCCTCACTGTCCACTTTATGCAACTTAATTATTGTGTAATGATTAAGTTGAGTGTGTAAAAGTTATGTTACTATGAGAAGTCACTTGACATGTGCTTTTGGAGTCAATTTGACCCCAGGGTAGGCTTGAGCGTTAATGTTAATCTGCTTTATAAGATACGCCATCTGCCAAGTCACATATAGGGAATAAGACATTCAGAACCATGGATAGTTCCTCCAAATTGCTCACACGGCACATGCCATGCAGCTCAGAACCATGGGAAAATTACCTCTGACCCAATCGCATTATACAGAGAGCGCAGAAGCATTAGTAGCTGGATTCATATTGAGCAAAAACAGCTTCACACATGAACAGCGGCCTGCCAGACAAGTTGTAATGGTTTACAGGGCTGCCAGCTGTCCGGCATCCGGCGTGACACTCAGGCTTCCAGACTCTCACACTCACGCTGGGTATTCTATATTACTCTGTTATAAATCTAACACTAGATCAAAAGCGCTGGGGTAGTGTGCAAACCTTACAGACTATTTACAAGATAACAGAACTGTTATATAAATGTAAATGCGTGTGCATGTGTGTGGAGGTTTGAATTGATAATCTCACTCCAGCCATCTGACCAATGCTGGAAATCCTTTGCTTTACTTTTGGTTTAGTACATGCTAAATACCAAATGCCACTGACAATTAACCAGGATTACTTGTTAGCCAATTAGCGAGGCATCTATTTAATGCATTTCAGGGTACGGATTTTAACTGAAACATGTAACAGAAAGTGTCCCCCCCCCACCCCACCCTGCATCCCTACAGCTTTCTGACAGCTGCATGGGCGAATCTCACACTCACCAGCGTTGAATTCAATCAACATTCTCTCTTTACTTTCAGAGCTGTGTCTGGCTCCTGTTATTCATTAACAGTCATAATATAGAGACTTTATAGTGCATTTAAAATGTATTTTCTTTGTTCCTCTTCCAAGCTATTGCGGTCAAACGGCTAGATTAGCCTGAATTGACCTTGCCCAATTAACAGGTAGTACAATTAGGCACATTATCTCATTACCAGGAAAGACACAGAGTGGCTAACTAAACATTATCTCATAAGAAGCACAGTGTAACCATGTAATCTAGACTACGTGTTGTCCCAGGAGACGAGAATAGTGACAAATTCATTGCTAATACTGTAGCGCTGAGTTAATGCTCTGCAAAAGGCCCATTGCTAATGTGGTAGTGCTGAATAAATGCTCTGTAAAGGGCTCATTGTTAATGTGGTAGTGCTGAATTAATGCTCTGTAAAGGGCTCATTGCTAATACTGTAGCACTGAGTTAATGCTCTGCAAAAGGCTCATTGCTAATGGAATAGCACTGAGTTAATACTCTGCAAAAGGCTCATTGTTATCATGGTAGTGCTGAATTAATGCTCTGTAAAAAGGCTCATTGCTAATGTGGTAGCACTGAGTTAATGCTCTGCAAAAGGTTCATTGTTATTGTGGTAGTGCTGAATTAATGCCTATAAAAGGCTCATTTCTAATGCGGTAGTGCTGAGTTAATGCTCTGCAAATGGCTTATTGTTAACACAGTAGTGGTGGATTGAAGTACTTGATGGGTGCTGGCACCATAGGTGAGCCATCATCCCCAGTGGGCCCTCCCATTTCAGCAGTCTCCACCCCGAGATTGGACAGGGCTGAGTTGCGGTTCCTACGGAAACCAAAGATGGACAGCACATTGCGCCTCTTCTTTCTTCTGAGGGACTGGGCTTGATGAACAGACGAAAGCTGACTGGGAAAGAAATAGGGGAGATCGCACATAGGTCCATAGGCCAGTCACTCTGTGCAAGCATTTCTATGTACCATTTGAGCTGGAAGAGAGAGACATACCTGTCAAGCAGCACCCTCTTGGTGTAAAAATCAGGAAGTCCATCATCAAGAGGAGTCACTGCCCCATTTTCCGTACAGTGCTGCGATGAGAAAGAGAGGACGAGAGAAAGTAAGGCTGGACTTTTAGTATAATAGGGGCGAGCGAAGCAGGGGGAGTTATATAATACAGGAGAACAGTAGATTAGAAAAAGAGTTGTCAGGGACAGCCATTTTTTGTGGTCCATTGTATCTTTATTTTAAAATGCCCATTTGTTATGATTCTTAACATGATTAACGAGTAATAGGAAGATGAAGGCAGACTGGGCGACGGAGCGGACAGTTGAAGGTTCTGCACCTTCAAAAGGAAAGGCTCTCGACGGCAGTAGAGATAGAAAGAAAGAAAAGGATAGGATGAGAGCAGAGGAGTAAATAAAAAGAGCAGAAAGAAAGAAAGGCTCAAGGAAAGAGGCATAATGCTGTCCTTTCAAAGGAGTGAGTGACGAAAGAAGAGACTGCTCACTTTAGCAAACATACCTACAGCAGCGCGGGAAATTACCGTTAATCACATACCGCCATGCTGTGCTACACAAGGGTAACTTGAGGTAAGAGTCGTGCTTTTTTATAAATTAAGAATAACTATATATTCTCTGCAGAAATGCCTATTAATGCCATTGAAATGCAAAAACCACACCTGTATGTTTTATAAAAATCGAGTTAATGATTAAGATCTCATCTGTTAGAGAATTTTGTCACAAGATAAAACTGAAACTAAGTTTAACTAAGCTTGGATTTGAGGAACACGCTGTGATCTACCTACTGTACCCGCTACACATACAGGTGGACAGTCAAAGACCTTTGGAGCCCTTTTTCTTAGTCTCAGTGTCAGGTATTTACTGTGTTTTGTCTTTGTAGGGCACTATGCCTGTACCTGCAAATTTAAAAGACACACAGACGAGGCTAATTGCAACTCAGAGCGGATGACCTGCATAATGGAGGCTCTGAGCAGATCTGTTAAAAAGATGAGTGCATCATGGCTGCTGTCCAAAACAGAGCAGAGGCTGACCACTCTGCTCATGCTATAAAACATGGAAGTCAAGACAGCACGGTCCATTCTCAGTCTCTCCTGATCAGGCACAGACAATTAAAAAGCCGCGGTAAAGAAAACGGGCACCCTGGAAGTGGGAAATGAGGTTTCCTGCAAAGGGGACAGACACCTCCCCAGGTTCATTATGGGCCCGTCTACCGACGGCCCCCATATCTTATGCCACCTCTGGGAGGGCCTGCCTCTGCCTCATGAGAGCTTCAAGGATCCCTGTAGACGGACGCTGCCCAATCAGCCGCAGCAGCTGAGGCGAGGGTGTCGGGTTACGGCAGAGGGAGGTGGAGCCAGAGAGCCAAGCCGAGGAGCTTTGTTTCCAAAGACCCCTGAGATTACCCCCATGGAATCCATACAACTACTCCCGAAACTTCCCTCTGCCACCATCTCCAGCGCCCCCTACCAAATCACCCTGCCACTGGCTCCTCTCACTTTATTCCAGCCATAAAACCATCACAATTTTTTAAAAAACGTTAATGTGTAATACGGTGCATTGCAGCATTCTTCACAGTTATAAGGAGTCGTATTGCCTTCCCGGACACCGAACGAGGTGCAGTCTTATTATCATTACACACGGCAAACGCTGTTCAACAAGGCCTTGTGGAGAGCAGCTGGCTTTGACAGCAGCATATGTGCTGCGAATGAGCCACACTTCAGTGAGGATTTTTCCAATCATCCTCCGCAGCAAGCACTTGTAAGAACAAGGTAACACACTATTATACAATCATGGAGAAGAGGATCAACGGAGCCTCACTCTTTTATAGACATTAAAGAAGGAATCGATTTGTTTGGTAATCTGTGCTTGAATGCCTGCATTCATGAATGCAGCAACCTTGACAGCATTTTATGGATAAAACTGGATGGGGCTGGCATGATCGCATATCAATTAGCTATCATACCCTTCAATGCAGGTAAAATAAGTGGAGTGACTTTGACGAGTCCACATGCTTCTCCGCCATCGGGGCTGGTGGACGTGATTACAGCACTGTCAATAAGGACGTTATTCCTGTTAGCACGTTAGTGAAACCCCACTTTCAGACTGCGGTGACACACATGTCTTCCTGGAGACAGCCCAGAAAGGCACGCAAAAATCCCCCACGGAGCCCAGCGAAGAGCGTAGATTGTCAATCACGTTCGCAACATGATCATTTAGAGCCGGAAGCACCGTTAAAAAAGGCGTGAAACAGAATGACAGGGCGTTTAAAGGGAGTTGAAATGACTATAAAGCATAAAACCTACATACTCCTTCGAAGCTGTTCGACCTTAATACCAGGACTGAAAATAAAAACGGATCAAGGCTTCACCCAAAGAACTAAGCCGTTAACAGCGGTGCTACAATAAGACAACTCTGAAAAGCTGGAGGTGGAATTAAAGGATATTTTAAGAAACTTTAGATCCAATGACAGCCAGAACAAAAAAAAAATCCATGATAAATCGCCTAGAATAATCTTAAACAGCACACAGAAATGAAACGAATTAGAACAGAAATTAAACAAAGCATATTAGAAGTGTCAATCAGATTCTACAGGCAAAAGCCACTGGATTTCAGTTCTTCCACCAAGGGTCTGCCCTAAAAACCAAGACACATAAATTCCAGGGAACAAGACCCCAGATCTGTATGAAATTTCACCCCATTGACCCCATTATAGCCATGGACACCCCAACACTGACAAAGGCATGTTTACATACAAGTCGTTCCTTTAAAGGAAGATTCTGTTATTTAAAAACAATCTCAACCTCTATTAAGTCCTTCTTTTAAATCACTGCAGTACCGACTATATTTAGACCCAGTATAGCCCAATTAATACATATTTGCTGCAGAGTGCATTGAACAACATTTCATTTGGTTTGAAAAACATACTGGTTTTATTGCATTTGGCATGAAGGAACACTCCAGTCTTATTCTGAATAGTACTGTGAATACAGAGTATGCAGGCACACAGGAGAATAATTAACTTAAAACTGTTGGCTGAATGCAATCAAAATATTAAGCGGACAGAATTCCTCACAGAGGGAAAAGCTCAGTGATGATGACACTAAAATCATGGAGAAACAGCACGTCGAAATAGACCAGGGTTATTCAAATCACAGCCCTTGAGGTCCGAGCGCTGCTGGTTTTCCAACCTTTGTTTACCTGTCAGTCAGGTGTGAAGCCTCTGACCAATCAGAATCGGTAATTATTACACTAACTACCTGGGAGAACTGAAAACAAGGCCTGGATTTGGAATCGAGATCCAGATTTGAAGAGCCCTGAAAAAGAGGATCTTCTATTGCCAGCCTCTAAATGATGCGTGATTTGAAATAGGGGCTGGATTCTTCACAGAACCACAAGGATCACATCCCTGTTTCCCTGCTGCTTTCCAAGTTTCCACAGCACAACAGACAGAAAGGACCTGATCACATGACCAAACCAGATCTAGCCGCCGTCTGCCAGATGATGCATCAACGATAACCATTGAACACCGTATCTGCTGACACCAGAGAGTTACTCATTTGCACTCATTTGTTTTCCTGGAGTTTATCTGCATTTTAAATCTTAAATCAGTTTGGACTCAGAACAATTTCAGACTAACTCGCATGACTGATGTCTCCATTCACCGTAATTCGTTCTGCCTGATGAGAAATTAGCAAGCAGACAGAGCTTGCGGGCATAAATTACCGTGCGCAGGCGGATATCATTTAAGCCATGAAGAACTTTAAGCAGGTTTGCCGCTTCTCAGTGGAGCGATTAAGTAGAGTTGGGTTGAGTCCTAATCGGCCATCTCCACCGGGAATCCAACTCCACAAACCCAGACAGGTATTCTGCCATTTCCCTGGGCGACAAGCTTTACCAGGGCCAGCAGTGGCCAGAATGTGAATTACTCCCTTAACGATACACAGAGGTGGGGCCACAAGGGGATTGACTGCATCTGGAAGCTGATTGGCCCCTGGAGTGCCCCCTTCGGCTGTCACTCACCGATTCAAAACACATCATTGGCTAATGATAATACTGGCCCCTCTATATAAATTACGACCCCTTCTCTTCCTGGAGCTCCCTTACTCATCCAGAGAGAACATCCTGAGGTAGGCTGCTGCTTGTAACCCCCATACCTGTTTATTGAACCCCACCCCCCGTCCACTTGGAGTGTCACCCAACAGCCTAATGTACTAATGTATCAGTATTAGCAGACACTGGCTGTCTTTGCCAAACATACTGTAGTAGCTAACAGTCTAGCCCTACACTTTACCACAGCCCCTCTGCACAAGGGAAGGGTGATGCTAAGCAATAATAATGCCATCCCAGTATGAAAACTGCAGAACAATACTACAATTACAGAAGTATACATGGGTACATTTATGGTGACACGTTATATTATTAAACTAGATGTTGGTAAACACCTTTACAGTTAAGCATCATGTATAGATCTTAGCTATTGTGCAAACTAGATCAGAGCACTGGGGGGAGGGGGGGGACTCACAGTGTCCGGTGGGGGCTGTCCCCTGCGGTGCCTGCGTGGCGGCCTCGGCCTGACCCTGGTCACGTGATGCAGGGGGGCGCCTTGGGTGGGCAGGTCTGACAGACACTCCCAGGAGGTGGCGTGAGACATGGGGGCGGATAGAGGGGGGGCCGTGGAGGGGGGAGAGGAGCTGGAGTCGTCCCCCAGACCTGAGAAAGAGAGGGATGCAGGGATCCTTACAAATGGACGCGTTCAGTGCGCACACACTTGCTATAATGTATTGATTAGCGAAGGTGCTGGGCATATATTATTTCTGTATTTGCACCTTTAAAATGTGAATTACTGCTTTCTAAGTGATTTGAAAACACTTGCTATGCTGGGGAGGGATTTCTGAGGCACCTGCCTGTGTCTGTCAGGAACAAAGTGATTTCTGGGATAGACTCTGAACCTCCAACTGATAATTTCTAGATGGACAGATTGAATTCTCTTTAATTTAGGGCCAAGTTTATCAGGCTTTATACAGCAGTAAGGCTGTGTTTTACTCTAATTTACACACTGCCACCATATTGTTAGGTACTTACTAATTTAAGGTTACACAACAGTTTACTAAGGATGGATACTTAAATAATGATGGATGAACTTAAAACGTCCTTTATCCTGGAGTGTGTCCTGTATTCTTCCACCAGCTCAGGTCCCTGAGAGGAACCTGCCTGATCCTTAACACTGATTAAAGGTTTAAAGTGCTACTTCATTGACTGGTTCTTAAGCCTGGCGTTATCCCACAGTACACACAAACATCCTCCAGGGGGCGGCATGATAAACACCCCTCACACGCATCCCAAGGCCTCGCCGTGTCTAATCTGCCGTGAACACCAACCTCCCGGGAGCTGAGGGGGGGAGGGGGGGGAGAGAGACTCACTCAGCCTTGTGGAAACAGGACGAATCCGTCGGGTCCTGGAACTGCGCTTCTTAATAGCGATGGTGTCCTACAGGGAGAGGAGGAGAACCAGAGGAACTGAATTGTGTGGCCGATACTTGGACGAAAAGTTCACCCCATAAGCTTGGGAGGCTTCAGGCATTTACAGTGCCTTAGTGTGCTGGTGCCCCATACTTTACAGACTCCATGAAAACCCCCGATTTCCTGGGTAAACTGTCCAATGTGGTCCCTGGAAATCTGCCCTCCTAATCACCCCATATCACTGGTGAATTCTATTGGTGAAGTGCTACCTCCAATCACTGACCATCACACTGAACAGTAGGGGCAGCCTCCAACCATTGACCAAAGACCCAGTTTAAAAGTTCCTTGACACCTGGATGCTTTCGGCAGAGACATCAAGCTCAGTGCGATCGATAATGATTCAAAAGATAAAAGTATAAAAGACCTGGACAAACCAGACAAGAGATCAAAAGAGGCACAGCAAATCCGCTCAACTGTCAGGCATGGAACACACACACACACACACAGACACAGAAACTCACAATGCTGGTGCCCAGCTCCTCATCGGTGATGTCCATGGAGTCCCGGTGACGGTATGAGCGTTTACCTGTCCCTCCGTCCCCATCCCAGCGTTTCAGCTGGGACACCTGGTGCGTCTGGGGACGGGAAGGTCAAATGTGAACATGGGGAGGGCACAGTGTGGGGGGACAGGGCCAGACGGTAAGATGTCAGCGGAACAGACACGCTGGGTGCAGTGTGACCATACCAGGGTCTTGTGAGTGGCGTACAGCTCCTGCAGGATCTGATCCACGATGGAGTTGGTGAGGTAGGAGACCACGGACAGCTTCACCTCCCTGTGCGAGAGGAGAGCGAGCGACAGGAATCACTAATCATGCCCTCCTCATCTTTATTAATGCACCTTCTGTATTCCCCTTTGAAAATGAACCAACACCGTCACAATATATTTTGCCTGTGTTCGGCATTCACTCAATTCTTTGGTAATTTCAGTTTCATCACTCGGATACCAGCAAGAGGTAAAAAGCCCAGACTGAACGACACTCATAATGCAGTGCATTCCTTAACTCTCCAGCCTGACTCACCTTTTAAACTGCGCTACCATTACTGCACTTTGCGTCAACACTAATATTTTCTCATGTATATGCCACAATGTTACAGACTAAGTTATTCAATTATACCTGAATTCAGTACCAACACATATAGGGTACAGAAAGACAGCACGGGTGGAGTTAAGTAAGGTAGAGGCATGTGGGCGACCCCGGGGTACCGAGGAGGCTGGGATGTTTGCTTAATTTTGTAAAAAATGTTGCAAACTTATTAGTTTCATAACACAAGTCCAACCAATATTTAAGATATCTGCACATATCTTCCACACACAGACATTATTCGTTTATGTATCTTTTTTTTTGACTGACATTCAATTCTGCTCTTGTTATGAATTGCAATTGTAGTCACTGGCTCCCAAAGCATCACTAAACAGAAATGTTATTGCAAAGGTGTTACTAATTAAAAATCACCCAGTAAGACTGCTTGTCAATGAACCTTATAACTCAGAACAACTGTTTTAGAGTTAGAATTTGGGTTTAAATTTTTTACTAATTTAGTTAAATGTTTTACTCAAAACTACTGGTTGTTTCTAATGTGATATATTTTAGATATTTGTTTAACAATTTAGTTTAACAACGTTGGTAAACAAATGAATACTGTAATCAATAAATGCACTATTTTTGCTGAATTAAGCAAGCATCCAAAGACTTTGTGTGCATTTAATATACCATACGTTTAACTGACTGAAAGAATGAATTAATTCATGTTACAGCCATTTCTAATAGTTTTCCACTTGCACAAGGACAAATAATCGTTGTTCCTTGCAGACTGATCATATCCATGCATTGGTATGGATTATATTTATATCATGTGGCTTTATGAGAATTTTATAGTATCTTTGTGTTGTTCTGGGATGAACTGAAGTCAGCTGACATGCCCATTCAGATTTCTGCTGCCATTCTGTATAATCTGCACACAAATAAAGCGATCCTGGGGTCCCATTGACCTGCTCATGCCGCCCGACTGAAGCAGGTATTTCGCACAGGTGCTGTAATACGTTGGCATAGGTGAAGGTGAACTTGAGCAGGGAGGGCAGAACTCACTCCAGGGCCCGGTGCACGTCCTGAGCCGCCCGCTCCATCAGCGCTGTGCGGATGGCGGAGCGCGGCACCGACACTCTCTCCGCCACCGAGGACAACGGCGGGGTCAGGTGCTCGGCCGCCACGGACGACAACGGGCATAATTCCCGGCAAAGGGACACCATGGAGTCCACGATCACCTGAGTCCACAAGAGGCCGGCCAATCAAAAAGAGCGGCAGGCAGGTGTGCATAGCAAGCCTCCAGCCTGTCGCGCCGTGATGAGACTGTGTGTGCATGACTTTGTGGATTTTAAAGGCACCAAAAACCATGGTATATAAATGAAAGTATACAGTTTACAAGTTTATGTAACAAGAGAATATTTCTTGCACGAGAAGGATCCACTTTAAATTCACCAGCATCTGTCACGTAAGATACAACAACGTACGATTTAAACAGAGCCCTAATAAGCTCCACAAAACGCAGATTGTGCTGCATGTGTTGTACTGCCATAAATAGAGGCGAGAGGGTGAGCTGTAAACAGTGTGGTGCGGCGTGGGACAGCGGGGAATGTGAAGGAGCAGGTGAGGCGGCAAGGCCGGCCGCAGGAAGGACAGGGAGAAGGACGCGGGCACGGCGGGAGCTGCCCACAGGCCCATACCTGCAGTTCCTTGTCCGCGGCCTTCGCCAGCTCACCGGCCAGCGAGTCCAACCTCTGCCGGACTGGCCCGTCCACGGAGAGAACATGGGCGAGCTCGCACAGCGAGGGATACAGCTGGGCAGGACGGAGATAGATGGAGGCCATTATTACAGAGCCTGCCTACACTATGTATAGCTATTGTGTGTATATAAACTCGCAGACACACACACACACACTTTCTCTCTCTCTCTCTCTCTCTCTCTCCAAATCCCGGGAGGGGCCTGGCTCTTATATGCTTGAAGAAGGTACTTAACCTGGATAACTTAACCTAACTAGCTAACATACCTAACCTGATTAGTTTTACTGTATGCACAGCTCAATAATAAGCTACATGCTCTCGCTACTGTAGATCAAGATGCTTCAACGGAAACAATAACAGTGACATAGCGCGATGTGTGTGCATGTACGGCGCGAAGGTGCACGCAGAGGGGACCTCACCGCGCGGGAGTTGCGGGCCTCCTTGAGCACCTGCCGGGCAGCTTGGAGCTCCTCACTGTCAGTGACCCCCCGCAGGATGCAGACCTGCTGCTGCACGCGCACACATAGGCGCTCCATCACCTTGGGGGGGCGGGGAGCAGCGGGGCAGATGGAGAGGTGAGTGGGGGTTTGAAGGTGGGCGGGTGGGAAATTCGAGAAAGGGCAGAGAAGGGTTGGGGGGAGCAGGGTGAGGAGAGGAGAGAGACTCCATCTTTGAAAGGAGGCGGGGCTTAGATGGGCGGGGCGTGGGGGTCATTATATGGACGGGCGCGGACCTGCTCAGCTGTGCTGGTGACCAGGCCCTGGTGCAACCGGAGTGCCTGCTTCTGTGAAAAGCGCTGGGTCTGGTTGTTCCTCAGCAGGGCACGCTGGATCTGCCAGACAGGGAGAGCCCCAGTCAGGGCACTGCCCGGGGCGGCCGGGGAAACCGACACACACTGCCAGGGGAAAGCTGAGGCACTCTGCTACACCTCTAGCTCACAAAATATGACTTTTTTGCATTTCAGTCACATACGCACGTAGCTGCAGTAAATCTAATTCCATGAGTATCATTTTTTCAGACACCGGTCCAACAAAGTATAATTAACATTTTTAAAATGTCATTTTGGCTTTTTAATAGTTTCGATGGCCCCACCTTGGTCAGCGCCTGCTCCATCTTCTCGGGGGCGCTGCGGTACGCCTGCGTGACATCACTGAGCGGGAGGGGCATGTACTGGAGCGTGAAATTGCTGTGAGGACAAGGGAGAGAGAGATGGGAAGCTAACGGTTAGCCAGGGGAAGCCAGGTCACAGGAAAGGGAGGAAGAGAGACGCCTGGCATTCCCATAAACGGTTAGCCGATCAGAACTGATGGGCTGAGGGGCCCACGCATCACGGCCCCGAGACGGATGGCCCAGGAGAAGCGCCAAGGTGATCAGGCCAGGAGAACGGCCTCTGCCTCCTTCCTTGGCATGTCTGGATTTAGAGGCTGATTAGCGCTTGTGAGTGTGAATATGCTGCACATGGGCTTGTGCACGAGCGTGTTCGCACGCAGGTCACTCACTGCTCCAGGGCTCGGGCCACGTCCTGAAATCCGGCCGCCGAGGTCCCATTTCGGTCCCACGTCACACTCCTAGAAGAGGAAGAGGGAGAGACAAGGAAGAAAGGAGGGAGAGAGAGAAGACGTTGGCGAATAACACAGGCAGGCTGCAGGGCAGGGAGAACACAGTAAATCTATCACCACATTTTTTCCCGATTTTTATTGTGTTTTTAAAAACCACTCCAAGCAGAGCTACTCCTCATACCAGTTCTCCCTGAGAGTTATATACAAATATTACTGTATTTAAACTATTTATAAAACGCATTACATACATTAGACTGTATGTGTCAGGTATTATTTTCTCTCCATCTCATGCCCGACACTCCCACTCCACCCAAAAATGAACGTGAAGGACTGCCTCACAGTCCTCGTACAGGTGAACACGAGCGGTAAGGACTGCCTCACAGTCCTTGTACAGATGAACACGAGCATGAAGGACTGCCTCACAGTCCTCGTACAGTGAACACGAGCATGAAGGACTGCCTCACAGTCCTCGTACAGATGAATACGAGTGGAAAGGACTGCCTCACAGTCCTCGTACAGGTGAACACGAGCATGAAGGACTGCCTCACAGTCCTTGTACAGATGAACACGAGCATGAAGGACTGCCTCACAGTCCTTGTACAGATGAACACGAGCATGAAGGACTGCCTCACAGTCCTCGTACAGATGAACACGAGCATGAAGGACTGCCTCACAATCCAGCTCCACCCAAACACCAGTATGAGGGACTGACCCACAATCCTGCTCCACCTGAACATGAGCATGAAGGACTGCTCCACAATCCTTCTCCATCCAAACCAAAGTGTAACGAATGGCCTACAACCCTCCTCCACCTCCTCCACCTGAACATGAGTGTGGACTGACATACAGTCCCCTTCCATCTTACCTGATTGTGGTGTTGATCTGCAGGGCTTTGCTCAACATCTTGGCCCCGATGTCCTCTAAGCTGTTCCCACTCAGGTCCACCTTGCGCAGGCAGGTGTTGCTACCCAGGGCGTTGACAAGCACAGCTCCGCGTGACCGAAGCCGGGAGTCGACCAGCGAGAGAGACTGGAGCCCCTGGGGCGGAGACGAAAGAGCAAAAAAAAAAAAAAAAAAAAGGAAGAAAAAAACAAAACAAAAGATGACTGACATGACAGCCTGGCTAAAGAAACAACAAAGGAGAAGCAGCTCTCTCTCATCATGGCCAAAAGGACAGTATGTGGCATGAATAGGCAGCTCAGATCAGAGCAGAAGCTCAGCGAGATGGACACTGTACAGGGGGGTGCAGCATCACACCCTGTCCTCAGTCACCCCGTATTTTCCACATTCTGCCCTCCGTTGCCCTTTTTCTGTCTTTCTTTGTTAGTGTTCAGAGAACAATTGGACAGTAGTGGGGGGGGGGGCGAAGGGGCACTGTGGTGGAGGATTGGAGGCGTACAAAGAGGAGTGGCCTGTCACACCTTCAAATGCGCACGACTGATTCTCCGATCAGACCACGCGCTCCATACTGCTACAGGGACCAGTGAGGGCCAGCGGTGAAGCATGGGTGAGCATGTGAGCGCGTCTACGAGGCCCAGAGCATGACGAATACTCACACACTCCTCTTCCTGTATGAGCTGAACCAATTTCTGCAGGATCTCATCCAGCACCCTGCAGACGTCAGGAGGGAGGGGTGTGGTGTCAGTATACTGGGGTAGGCAGGGGGTAGGAGGTGTACACCTTTGACTTTTCAATTTCTTTTTAACAGCCATCATCTCCCCCTACACTACACCACTGTCTGACCATTATGATCATTTATACACCCCCCCCCCCCCCCCCCCGGCCGGGGCCCACCCCGGCCCCCCGGGGCGCCCCCCAGCCCCCCCCAAAACAAAAAACCACACCGCAGGG